>VXAA01001409.1:0-81017 GCA_013399115.1 Anseranas semipalmata
TGAGTCAGTATAGAGATAGAGCAACTGGCACCAGGACAGTTCTATTCTGGCAACCAGGACATACGGACACTGTCAGAGTATGCAGGGATGCGACAAGGAAGGCCAAGGCCCAATTGGAATTAAACCCGGCAACGGATGTCAAGGACAACAAGAAGGGCTTCTTCAAATACATCAGTAGAAAAAGGAAGACTGGGGAAAATGTAGTCCCCCTGCTGAATTGGGCAGGTGCCCTGGTGACAAATGATACGGAGAAGACAGAGTTGCTGAACGCCTTTTTTGCTTCAGTCTTTACTGCTAAGATCAGCCCTCAGGAATCTCAGACCCTGGAGACAAGAGAAGAAGTCTGGAGCAAGAAGGACTTTCTTGGTTGAAGAAGATTGGATCAGAGATCAGCTACGCAAACTTGACATCTACAAATCCATGGGCCCTGATGGAATGCACTGATGGGTGTTGAGGGAGCTGGCCGCTATTATTGCTAGGCCACTCTCCATCATCTTTGAAAGGTCATGGAGAACAGGAGAGGTGTCTGAGGACTGGAAGAGAGCCAATATCACGCCAGTCTTCAAAAAGGGCAAGAAGGAGGACCCAGGCAACTACAGGCCAGTCAGCCTCACCTCCATCCCTAGAAAGGTCATGGAACAGCACATACTGGAGGTCGTCTCTAAGCATGTGGAGGATAAGAAGGTGATCAGAAATAGTCAGCACAGATTCACCAAGGGAAAGTCATGTTTGACCAATCTGCTATCCTTCTATGATGAGATGACTGGTTGGGTAGATGAGGGGAGAGCGGTGGATGTGGTCTACCTTGACTTCAGCAAGGCTTTTGACACTGTCTCCCATAATATCCTCATAAAGAAGCTCAGGAAGTGCAGCCTAGATGAGTGGATGATGAGGTGGATTGGCAACTGGCTGGACGACAGAGCTCAGAGAGTTGTACTCAGTGGTGCAGAATCTAATTGGAAGCCTGTAGCTAGCGGTGTCCCCCAGGGGTCAGTACTGAGTCCAGCGTTGTTCAACTTAGTCATCAACAACCTGGACGATGGAATGGAGAGCACCCTCATCAAGTTTGCTGATGACACGAAGCTTGGAGGAGTGGCTGATACCCCAGAGGGCTGTGCTGCCATTCAGAGGGACCTTGACAGGCTGGAGGACTGGGCTGAGAGGAACCTCATGAAGTTCAACAAGTGCAAGTGCAGGGTCTTGCACCTAGGGAGGAATAACCCCAAGCACCAGTACAGGCTGGGGGGTGTCCTGCTGGAGTGCAGCTCTGCAGAGAGGGACCTGGGAGTCCTGGTAGACAGCAGGCTGACCATGAGTCAGCAGTGTGCCCTTGTGGCCAAGAAGGCCAATGGTATCCTGGGCTGCATTCGGAAGAGTGTTGCCAGCAGGTCAAGGGAGGTGATCCTCTCCCTCAACTCAGCCCTGGTGAGGCCACACCTGGAGTATTGTGTCCAGTTCTGGGCTCCCCACTACAAGAGGGACAAAGAACTACTGGAGCGAGTTCAGAGGAGGGCTACTAAGATGATTAGCGGACAGGAGCACCTGTTGTATGAGGGCAGTCTGAAACAACTGGGCCTGTTTAGCCTGGAAAAGAGAAGACTGAGGGGAGACCTCATTAATGTATATAAATATCTGAGGGGAGGGTGTCGAGAGGATGGAGCTGGTCTCTTTTCAGTTGTGCCCAGTGACAGGACGAGAGGCAANTGCCCATTCTGTGATTCTGTGATTCTGTGATTCTGCTCCAGTCTGTTATTAATAGGTAATGAATTATATTAATCTCCCTGCGTTAAGTCTGTTTTGCCTGTGACAGTAATTGGTAAGTGATCTCCCTGTCCTTATCTTACCCTTTGAGCCCTTTTTCATCATATTTTCTCACCTTTTTTCTTTGAGGAGGGGGAGTGAGAGACTGGTTGTGGTGGAGTTTAGCTGCCCAGGAGGGTAAAACCACCACATTAGGCTGTCTTAATCTGTATTTATCTAAAGATATCTTTATGGTGCCTTGAGTCAGATGCTTATATTTGAATATTCCTAAAAAGTTGTCATCTGACTTTAGGTTGCTTAGCAGTTTAAAAGGGAACATGAAGAAGGATGAAGCTAGCAATAGTGAACTGACTATCAAACACTTTCAATTCCTCTTAACCTTCAGAAATTTCTGCAAATTAAGTGATCCTTAGAAAACTTGTCTAACACTGCTAGGAACTATGGCACTCCTGACAGGTATCAGGGCAGACTTGCTCCTTGGAACTTACAGAAGAACCCTTGCTATTTACAAAGTCTACAAGGGACACAGGTAAGACTCCTGAAGGCAAGTTTTTTTTCCATATTAAATATATATCAGATTTTCCAAGCACTTTTGTACTATACAAACCACATTTTAGCCTATTGACATCCTACATGTACTAAAGGCACAGAAACAGTTCCTGTATCTATGTGTATCTCATTCCTCGGTATTTTTTTTACTGAAGGAAGTTAACTTAGAATAATTTCCAGATTTAAGAAGATCAATCCAGATTTAAGAAGATCATAATATCAAAAAAAAAAATGTGTATTATTTCCAACGACTTTACATAACAGCCAAGATACTAAGAATAAGTAAACTTCTATTAAGTAGAGATTAAACAATCTTACATTTTCTAGACCAGTAACATATGCTTTTGCTGTACTAAATTGGCTTATCACTGTGAAATAAAACATTAAAATAATTTGCATTTATTAAAATAATAAAATTTATGATGGTGTTGCTGAGTTTTGGGGATCAAGACCGAGATAGTTTACTAAGTACAATGAAAGCTAAGATCCAATGTCCAAGATATTTATTTCTAATACTTTTCATTACTCAGCTTGTTTTTCAAACTTCCCGGAGTGTATTGAGTTGTGCCAACTGTTCATGTTTAGTAACAAGATGACCTTCTAGCAACTTATAATGAATTAAGGGTACTTGTAATAAGAATATCAAAGGGAGTTTCAAAGTCATCTTGATAATCTTTGGGTAAGGCCACAGACTTCATTATCATAATGTTATAGCAGAGATCCAAATCAGTTTTAGTTATGCTTCTAACGGAATCTCAGGCTTGCAACCAGCCACTTCAATTATTTTTTCTGCAGTAAGCTCATCACCTAAATTTTCTCTTTGTGTTCCTGCTAACCCCTTCCCTTTCAACCAGAACAACCATTTCTGCAAGGTGAAGGAGGTCATGGAGGTTGCTGAAGAGCCACCATGTTTCTTCTGGAATTTCAACATATTAGCTTGAGGCAGAGCCAGAGATGACATATAGTTTGTATAGTTTGCTATACAAACTCTGAATTAATTTGTTAAGTGTTCTGCTTTTGGACAGGAGAGCTTGTTTTGTTTTGTTTTGTGTTTTTGTTGTTGTTGTTGTTGTTGTTGGTTTTGTTTTGTTTTGTTTTGGTTTGGTTTGGTTTGTTTGTTTTAATGGATACATACTAAACCTGTGGAAAATAATCCACTTCTTTAACATGCCTCCTTCCCCTAGAATTTTATTTCATTTTAGCAAAATTGTAAATCATATGGACTAAAAGACAACTTCTAAACACAGGCTTTATTCCCAGTATAGAAGAGCTTTGCATTTCAAACATGGAGAAGGGGAGAAGCTGTTTTCTGAAATACCCTGAACCCAATGACAAAGAGGAGGGAAAAAAGAGAACTCTCTTTTTATACAGGACTATGGTTACACTTAAAAGCTGTTAATTTTGAAACCATTATGCTTGAATTATTCTTCAATATTTTGATGTTTTAGAAAATGCATGTTGTGTTTTTTTCTCAGCAGAGCTAAGAATTCAAATCATCCTAGGAGATGCTGAGCCACATACAGGCTGGACTGCCTTATGTAGCATAACTCTTCTTTGAATAATCACTATTTGTTTCCAAGAAATATGCTTACAGAATGATTTCCAATTGTTTTTGGAACCTACTGAAAAATGGCAGTTTGACAGAAAAAGCCACAAAGCTAATGACGCAGCATTACCAAAATTTGCTGTTCTGATCAGCATACATCTTACATTAGTGTATCAGGGGTAGTGGCACCACATACATGGAGTCTATATGCAAGCAAATATAAACTTCTCCCTTGCCTGGGGCTTTGTTTCAGTTCACTGAACAAAGTAGTACAAAGTAATTACAGTTTTTTTCTTGGAAATTGTTTCAGACCCTCCTTAGAGGTTTCTGCTTTGAAGACATTCCAAATTATAACAAAAGAAAGTGGGCCATTTGCCCAAAGTTTGAAAAAAAAGACATTTAACAGCACAAATGGTCTCTTTTTAGGTTTCTTCTCATATACAGAGAGGGCAGCAATACTGTTTAAAGTCCTATGTTCTTCTTCCGTATTCTGGAGGAAAAAAAAGCTGGAATCTTTCCTGAATCAGCCTTATATGTTACCATTGAGGTAGTTTCATCTCACATTGTTAATAAGTTTTTAAGAGGTAAAAACAGAACAAGCAGCCTAAGACTTCACACACCATAGACCTAGTCTCGTTCCTTTTACTGACCCACAATGTCTGCCAATGGCTGCGCTGAAAGACACAAAGTCTAAAATAAATACAAAGCCAGTCTAGGACTGTTTTCTTTCAGATTCTTAGAAGACCATTGTATTCCCATTGATAGAATTCTTTATGGAAATAACTATCTGTGAAGAATTTGATCTCAATGAGTCATGAAAAGCAATTTTCCCAATATTTTAAATTTTACAAATAAACAGTATCTCCTCATTCCTTCAAGTCTTCATCTCCTCATGACACATTAGTATACCTGCAAATGAGAATAGTTCTGAGTATATTCTATGCCATGGGATTATGGTCATCATTCTTGCTCCATTCTAACAGAACATGAGACTAATGACAACAACAACAATAAGAAAAACTCAGATAAACAAAAATCAAGCTGGTATTTCTTTTCTCCTTACAGCTACAGAACATTATTGTTTTGAATATTAATATTTACACTTTTTTCCTCAGGAGTCATAAGATCAGTAAATACAAAGTCGTGGCACCAAGCAAAAAGTGCCCACGTTGAACCACCAGTCCTGCAAAGAGAGGAAAGTATGAGATCGGCCTTTCCAGGCACGACATCTTCTCTTGGCATCAAGCAGAGTTGCAGAAAACAGAATTTTGAATTTAGCTGAAAACTCTTACGCATAACCTTACTATGATATTCTAATAGATTTTTTTTTGTAAAGCTTGTTTTTTTTTAGTCTAATTAGCCAAGCATAATTTAATAAATATTATGTAGAAAATAACTGCATTTATATTGGGATTCTCTTTTGTGTGAGGCTTAGGTGAAAGCATTTGAGAAGATGAGTACATATGCAATACTAACTTGAATTAATCAGGGCTGCCACACTGTACACCTGCTATTAACATTATACTTAACATTATTTTCTAATAACATCACTAAACCAACATCTCTGACAGCTTTAGAGATTATGGGTTTTCTTCTAAAAGTCTTTGTTGATAAAAATGCTGTTTAAATAACTGAAATGATGTAGAATTTCATTTTGATCTTTCATTAAAAATGTTTCTTGAGATAGATTTGTTCATATTTTTAAGTGTGAGTTTCACACTCTATTAGCTCTCCTTATGATGATGATTGACTTTTGCAACATACTACTTCATGAGTTTCCTTCCTGAAGATTTTCTTAGTAAAGACTGAATAGCTTTCCTCTTTTTTCCATCTATTGTTTTAGCTTGCTGCATAATTTTGAGGACATTGTATACTATCTTTGTGTTTCAACACATATCTTTGTATAGTCAATTGAGTGATTATTTACTTTAGGAAGTAGGGAAATGTACCTCACTAGTGATTTATGATTCACAGAATTAAAAGAAAGTCAAACCACAAAATTCTAGAAGCAAGCCAACTAAAATTTGACTGTCATCATATGTATTATCCCTTCCACTTAAGACAGTTAAATCAAAGCATAAAAACTATTGAAAACACTGATGCCATTGGAAAACAGACAAAGTTAAAGCTCTCAATAAAACCACGTCATTTATAGCTTCTCTAATTCTGTGGTCATTAGCAACTGTTTTAAGAAAAATATAATTTTAGATGGTACAGAATCATGAAAAATTAAAAATTGTGTCATGAATTAAAAACAGAAAACTAAGTGCATATTTCAGAAAAGAATAATAACTTTTATCACTAAAATGAAGATGAAAAAAGGATCATCAAACTAGGTAGTTATTTGACTACATTGATAATTTTTATATTATGATTAAGTACATCTGGCCTGTAGAAATTCTATGGGATGTCAGACATGAATCCTTCTGTCTGTCCCAGCAATGAGTGTAGGACTCTTTTCTCTTTCAATGTTACTGAGTATCAAACAGCATATCCTAAGATGGGTCAATGTCACAGGTAGTGCTGTTACAATAGCAGGCACCAGAGTTTTAGCCTCAACAGAAATCTCAGCTTCTTCTGAGCTAGCGTACATATATATCTCCATTACACATTACTGTAAGTATTTACAGAGGTGTTGTATGTCTTTTGCAAAGAAAGTTTGAAAGGTGTTTACCCTCCATATTTTCATGTCCTGAAAGAATAATTCAAAAAGATACTGTATGCATTAAGAGACATAAGAGAAGCTCTATCTTATGCAAAACAGACCTTGCACAAAAAAAAAAAAAAAAAAAAAAAATTCAAGCCCCAAACCTTCTGAGTGGTAGTCAGCTACTTGTCTACTGACTAGTTCATTACTTTTCAGTAACTGGTTTAGTTTTGTTTAGATTTTGATTGTTTTATGTTTTGTCTCTGTACATTACATATCATTTTCTCTTTTCAAAGTGAATACTTTCCTTCTTTAAAGGATGCTGGATACCACTGGTGAAAAATGTTTAATCACATCATGCAGTATTGAAAATACTCCAACAACATAATTAGTCCTAATTACAGCTACTTCTGCCATCTATCTTAGCTTGAAGTATTTTATTAGAACTGTGCCATCTTGTATTTTTTTTTTCTTCTCTGTCTGGCATTGCCATTGTGCTGGGCTAAAGCACCACTGACAGACCTCCTTATATGTTGCTGTGTAGTCTATTGTGATGCTGTGTACAGACTGCTTCAACACATGTCAGAGCTCAAAGATGGTTATAAAATTCTGTCACTGACTGATTCACATAACCATGAGGAGGTGAAATTAATCCCTTCTGGGGAGAGGAGAGGTGAAAAAGACATAAAGGCAAACTTGATGTTAAGATTGGTGGCACAGTTCTAAATGCAAAAGTAGAGACTGGTACCTCTGTTGCCCAACTGTGGCATCTAAGTAGGTAGAACAGGTACAGTCCAAAGTGGAGGTGAAAACTCTCACCTAGTGGAAATCCAAGTTTGGTAATAATAAAAAAAGGTTGGTAAATTGGCCAAGGATTAAACAAAGGTCAGTTATGAGTTGTACTGAGCCTTAATAGGCTCAATAGGGTAATAGGGTAAGGGTAATAGGCCTTAATAGGGTAAGTATTTTCCATCTCAGATTTTAATTTAATTTCCACTTGACATGGATAAAAAGGAATCTACACTTTTTTTTTTTTTTTTTTTTTGAAGCTGTGTGCTGAAAGCACTAGATTAGCAGTTAAAGAGCACAGCACAATGATTTAAAGGTTGACTGGGATTCCAAATTCTACTCGATGTTTTATTATATGTTTAAAAAATTAATTATAACTAAGACCTAGCTGATGCCAGAGGAGGACTAGGAATATTTATAAACTGCTGTAATTGAATTATCACCAAGAAATCGGTGTGAGTGTTGTGAGATGAGAAAAATTCTTATGTTTTTAGCACTTTCTTTGACTCCCTGTATCTGAGAATATTAGTGACACAGGTATAAGGTCATACCTATCATCTTTCAACCTAAAAATTGTATTTATCTCCATGGCAATTGATACATTTTCCATCACCATATTCCCTCTTCAAATTCCTTCAGTGATGACTATCTCCTCCTCTATTTTAAATTTTTAATGTTTCACTGAACTTGCAAATTTCAGTTACTGCTCCCTAAAACATTTTTTTTTATTGGCTATGTGCATTATTCCCTTACATGTTTCCAACAACATGACAACCCTGGACTTTGGAATTTCCCACTGCTGCTTCATGTCAAAGAATGTTCTGGACTTTTCTTCTTTTGCTCACTGACTTTTCAGATGCTTTGGTAAAATATTTGCATTTTTCATTTGTTTTATTTTTTAATTTTCTCAAGAGACCCACATAAGTTCAAAGTGTGCCACATTACTTAGCAACAAAATATTCAATGAAAAATTGAAAAGGCTACTATGCATTTGACTTCACAGAGGTAGTAAAGGACATGACTAACCATTGGCAAGATCTGGACTTTTTCCAGCACCATGTCCCATTAGTATTAATAAAATCAGCTCTGGAAGGCTGTGTAATCCTGTTGAAAAGGACTTCACTTTGTGAATAATTGGGAGGGTTATTTCTGGAGTAAAAATATACTTCAATTGAGACAAAATAATAAACTAGCTCACAGAAAGTGAAGCCAATTGTTTTACTTACACTTCATTCTTCCCTGAACTTGGAAACACATAATCACTAATAAAAGAGTCCAATTTTATTGAAACACATAGAGGGTGAAACACAACAAAATTCTTCTTCTTAAATTATTTAAACACTAGGAATTTTTCCCTATATTATAGATGTATCTGTCTAGATGAAAACCAACTGGAAAAGGACAGCCCTTGTGGATTCACAATATTCACCATGTTCCATGACAGTGGAAAATCTAACAATGTGCTTTGGGAGAGTAGCTCATTAAAAAAAAATAAGAAGCCATTTAAGAACCCAGACAGCTAGAAAAAAGGACAGAAAGATCAGCTGATGAACAACATTGTTAAAGACACTGTATGTTGCTTAGAATTTGAAATCTGATTTCTCACAGATATCTTTATGAAGACTCCTCAGAAGAACCAACATCAGTCTGATCAGGCTTTGTATAATGCTTCTGTGAACTCATTTCCCTATTTTAGTGCTTCCTATTTTGACAGCATAAACAAACAAACAAAACCATCAGTTGAATAGTTTCCCTACTTTTGCTGAAGAGTTGATATAGTAATAAAACCCCTAAAAGCCCTGTTCTTCTAGATGTGAGATTAGACACACACACACACACACAAAAAGACTAGTCTACAATGATTTTAATTTGAAATTCCACCTAAATTCCCCAGGTTTGTGACAAACTTTGTGTATGCAAATTGCTCATATGCAAAATTGAACAATTTTTTTTTCAATTTCCTCAATTTCCATTTGGTAAATTTATTAGAACTTTATGTATTTTTATTTTGTGATTTTCAAAATTTATTTAATAGATTAGGCTCTTTCAGTTCTGCTAAGTGGATTTTTCTTTTAAATTGTCAGTTTTTCTGCAATATGAAATTGCTTAAATTCATTTCAGTATAGTGTTCAGATGACTTTTTGTCTCCATTACTGCATATTTCTTAAATAGGAAGAAAATGCTTCTTTTTATTTTGAACATTAGTTCATTGCCTAGTATCAGAGTAGGAAAAGAAGTTCTTTCTGAGAAACCAGAGGTACTTTAATATAATAAAAACATGAAATGTAATCACTCTTGAACTGCCATGTTCAGCTCAAAGAAAACTTTCACCAAATTCATTCAATAACTTAAGGCATAATTGGATTGCATCAGGCAACACCTGAAATTTGAAAATAGAATATGTTCCATAAAAGCTGCGTGTTAAAACTCCAGTTCATTTTTTTTTTTTTATGTGGCACAATTTTGGTTTAAAAAGGATTATTGAAATTCTATATTTAACTCATATTTATCAGTTACATGTAGATGGCCATAAGTAAGACAAAAGAGAACTTAAACATCAGTCTTCCCATTCTTCTTTTGCAATACTAAGCACAAACCTGGTCTACTGAGGTCAGATGGTGTCCATCTGTCTGAAAAGGGAAACAGCATCTTCAGTTACAGACTTGACAAGCTAGTGAAGAAATCTTTAAACTAAAGCTGCTGGGAGAGGGGAACACTGATGCCACCATTAGCAATGACTGCCCAGAGACAGGAAAAGGAACAGGGGTCAGCAGGAGAACACCAGAATAGCAGCACAAAGGAATGCCAGCCAGTAAGTCAGTTTCATTAGGGGCCCAACTTAAATGACTCTATGCAAACATGCATAGCATGGGAAATAAGTGGGGGGAACTGGAATTTTTAGCCCAGTGTCAGAGCTATGACATCATAGGCCTCAGTGTTACCTGGTGGGATGGCTTGCACGGTTGGAGTGCTGAATGCGTGGCTACAGGTTCTTCAGGAGAGACAGGCAGGAAAGAAGAGGAGATGGGGTAATTGTCTAAGTTAGGGAAGGTCTGGATCAGGTGGAGCTTAATTATGGTAAAGAAAGGGTCAAGTGTCCCTGGGCAAGAGTCAGGAGAAAGGCCAACTAGGGAGATATTGTGGCAGGAGTATGTTATAGACCACCAAACCAGGATGAAGAAGCAGACGAAATATTCTATAAGCATCCAAGAGAGGTGCTGCAATTGCTAGCACTCATTCTCATGGGAGATTTCAATTTCCCTGACATCTGCTGGAAATACAATATAGTGGAGAAGAAGAAAACTGGGAGATTCCTGGAATGCGTGGAGGATAACTTCCTGACACAGGTGGTGAGGGAACTGACTATGGAAGGTGCTCCACTTGACCTGTTGTTTTTTAACAAGGAAGATCTTGTGGGCAATGTGTTGGTTGGAGGCCATCTCAGGCACAGAGATCATGAGATGACAGAGTTCTTGATCCCTGAGAAGCAAAGAGGGCAGTCAACAGAACTGCTACTTTGGATTTTCTTAGGGCTGATTTTGGCCTATTTATGGACCTGGTTGACAGGGTCCCCTGGGAGGTAGTTCTAAAGGGGAAAGGAGTCCAGGGAGGCTAGATGTTCTTCAAGAATGAAATCTCAAAGGCACAGAAGCAGGCCATCCTTATGTGCCAAAAGATGAGCCAGCAGGGAAGAACAGAGAGCTTCTTCTGGAATGCCAATGAAAAAAAAAAAAAAAGAGTTTATGGCCTTTGGAAGAAGTAATTCAGGATGACTACAAAGGTGTTGTGGGGTTATGTAGGGAGGAAATTAGCCCAGCTAGAGCTTAACTTGGCCACTACAATAAACGACAATAAAAATGTTTTTGTAAGTACCTAAATAAGAAAAGGAGGACTAACGAGAACCTCCATCCTTTATTGGATGTGGGGGGAAACACGGTGACAAGAGGTGAGGAAAAGGCTGAGGTACTTAATGCTTTGCTTTCTTTGCCTCAGTCTTTATTACTAAGACTAATTTTGCTCAGAGTAGCCAGCCTGCTGAGCTGGAAATCAGAGGCAGGAAGCAGAATGAAACCTTTATGATCCAAGGGGAAATGGTTAGCAACTTGCTGCACCACTTAAACATACACAAGTCTATGGGGTTGGATGGGATCCACCCAAGGGTGCTGAAGGAGCTAGCAGAAGTGCTTGCCAAGCCACTTTCAATAATTTACCAGCAGTCTTGGCTAAACAGGGAGGTCCCAGTTGACTGGAGGTTGGCGAATGTGATGCCTATCTACAAGAAGGGCAGGAAGGAGGATCCAGAGATTTACAGGCTTGTCAGTCTGACCTCAGTGCCAGGGAATATCATGGAGGAGATCATCTTGAGTGCTATCACACAACTTGTACAGGACAACCAGGAGATCAGCCCCAGTCAGCATGCGTTTATGAAAGGCAGGTCCTGCCTGACTAACCTGATCTCCTTCTATGACAAGATGATTCGCTTAATGGACAAGGAAAGGCTATGGCTGTTGTTTACTTGGACTTTAGCAAGGCATTCAGTACTGCTTCCTACAGCCTTCTCCTGGAGAAACTTTCTGCTCATGGCTTGGATGGATGTACTCTTTGCTGAGTAAAGAACTGGCTGGATGGGTGGGCCCAAAGGGTCATTGTAAATGGAGTTAAATTTGGTTGGCAGCCGGTCACAAGTGGTGTTCCCTAGGGCTAGTATTAGGACCAGTTTTGTTTTATAACTTTATCAATGATATTGTTAAGAGGATTGAGTACACCTTCAGTAAGTGTGCAGACAACACTGAGCTGGGGGGGAGTGTTGATCTCCTTGAGGTTAAGAAGGCTCCGTAGAGGGATCTGGATAGGTTGGATCGATGGGCCACACCCAATGACATGGCATTCAACAAGGCTAAACGTTGGGTGCATCACTTGGGTCATAACAACCTTAAGCATCAGTATAGGCTTGGTAAAGAGTGGCTGGAAACTTACCAGGCAGAAAAGGACGTGGGGGAGTGCTGGTCAACAGCCAGCTGAACATGAGCCCACAGTGTGCCCAGGTGGCCAAGAAGGCCAACAGCATCCTGGCCTGCATCAGAAATAGTGTGGCCAGCAGGACGAGGGAAGCGATTGTCCCCTTGTACGCAGCACTAGTTAGACCACACTTGAGTACTGTGTTCAGTTTTGGGCTACTCACTACAAGCAGGACATTGAGTTGCTTGAGAATGTGCAGAGAAGAGCATCAAAGCAGGTGAAGGGACTAGAGAACAAGACATATGAGGAGCAGCTGAAGGAACTGGGGCTATTTAGTCTGGAGAAAGAGAGGCTGAGGGGAGACCTCATGGCTCTCTATAACTGCCTAATGGGAGGTTGCAGCGAGGAGGGTGTCAGTCTCTTTTCTCAGGTGACAAGTGATAGGACATAAGGAAACAGTTTCAAATTGCACCAGGGGAGGTTTAGATTGGATATGAGGAAGAATTTCTTAATGGCAAGGGTGGTTACACATTGGAACAGGGAGGTGCCACAGGGAGGTGGTGGAGTCACCATTCACCGCCGGTATTTAAGAGACATGTGGATGTGGCGCATAGGGACGTGGTTTAGCAGTGGACTTGCAGTGTTAGGTGGATGATTGGACTTGATGATCTTGAAGGTCTTTTCCAACTTATTCTATGATTCTAAAAGCTACGACTCAAAACATTATTATCAAAAGAAGTAGTCATATCCAAACTATGTGCAATTTAGTATGATAGGGAATAGATGGTCAGGGCAGAAATGTTCAGAATTCAGGGTAAAACACTCAGATGCATACACCCACTCATGCTTATACCAGTACAGTGTGCCTCTCTGGCCATGCTGAGGTGTCCTTGTACAGTCAGGATCTCAAGGCAGGCAGCACCACACAGCTTTGACTCAGCATGCACTTCAAGAATAGAATAGAACAGAACAGAACAGCTCAGTTGGAAAGGACCTTCGATGATCATTTAGTCCAACTACCTGACCTCTTCAGAGCTAAAGAAAAGTTAAAACATATTATTGAGGGCATTGTCCAAGCATCTCCTGAACAGTGACAGGCATGGGCAACAACCACCTCTCTAGGAAGCCAGTTCCAGTGTTTGATCACCGTCACAGTAAAGAATTTTTTCCTAATGTCCAGTCTGAACCTCCCCCAGCACAGCTTTGTGCCATCCTGCATGTCCTTTCATGGGTTACCATGGAGAAGAGACCAGCACCTTCCTCTCTGCTTCCTCTCCTCAGGAAGTTGTAGAGAATAGTGAGGTTGCATCTTAGCCTCCTTTTCTCCAGACTAGACAACCCAAGTGTCCTCAGCCTCTCCTCACAGGACATGCCTTCCAGCCCTTTTACCAGCTTTGTTGCCCTCCTCTGGATGCTATCAAGTATCTTAATATCCTTTTTATATTGTGGAGCCCAGAACTGCATGCAATATTCAAGATGAGGCTGCACCAATGCTAAATATAGTGGGAGAATGAGTTCTTTTGACCAGCTAGCTATGCTGTGTTTAAGGTATCCTAAAATGCAGTTTGCCCTCTTGGCTGCCAGGGCACACTGCTTGTTCATGTTGAGCCTGTTGTCCCTTTCTGCAGAGCTGCTCTGTAGCCACTCATCTCCCAGTCTGTACCTGTGTACAGCATTTCTCTGTCCCAGGTGCAGAACATGACATTTTCCTTCGTTGAACTTCATGCCATTGGTAATCACCCAGTGCTCCAATGGATCTATATCCCTCTGCAAGGCCTCTTGTCCCTCCAGAGAGTCAAGAGCACCTCCCAGTTTAGTATCACCAGCAAACTTGCTAAGGATGCATTCCAATTGTCCATCCAGATCATTGATAAAAATATTGAACAGGTCTGGCCCTAGAATTGAGCACTGGGGAACACTGCTAATGACCAGCTGCCAGCAAGTTGCAGCCCCATTTACTACAAGCATTTGAGCTCTACCATTGAGCCAGTTCATCACCCAGTGTAGCATGTACATGTTTATCTCACAGTTGGACAATTTGTCCAGGAGGATGCTGTGAGGGTTGGTGTCAAAGACCTTACTGAAATCCAGAAAGATTACATCTGTCACCTTCACTTCATGCACCACACAGGTGACCTTATTGTAGAAGGAGATCAAATTACTAAGGCAGGACTTTCTCTTGATGAACCCATGTTGACTATGCCTGATAGTAGCTTTGTTATTTAGCTGACTTTCAATAATCCCCAGGATAATCTTCTCCACAACTTTTCCGTGGACTGACGTTAAAATAACAGGTCTGTAGTCTGGGTCTTCTCTCATGTCCTTTTTGTAGATGGGTATAACACTGGCTAGCTTCCCGTCAGCAGGGACCTCTGCAGACTCCCACGACCCTTGGTAAATTGTTGAGAGGGGTCCAGCTATAACATCTACTAATTCCTTCAGCAAATCTCTGTTGTGTTCAGATTGTTGTATTTGAACAACCTTTATTTGTTCTTTTATGCAACCCCTTGGTAAAGTCCCAGTCCTTCTTCCTCATTCACACTGCGGGCTACAGGATTTGCTTAAGCCTATATGGTAGCAATGGCATGAGTGTATCTTTGGTCATTCTTTATTGTGATTGGTAAATAGAATAAACACAGAACCTACAGGAATATCCTCAATGCGAGGGACTCTGTTCACTTTTTGAATCTAAGAGTCAGGAAACTGAACAGATGTATAAGAGATGTAAACACACTTCAGAGCTGCAGGAGGCATCCCAGGCAGATTCTACCACTTTCAGTATGGTATTGTCCAGCTGTTCAGGATCATTTTGGAAGGAAAAAGAAAGTATTAATGCTTCCCTAAACTCCACACCGGGAGGAAGTGGATGTGCAAGGAAGTACACAAAGGAGAAGTTAATAACATTAGAAGTTTGTTTCAGCCTGTTTTAGTAAGAGGCAAAAGAGTTTTAGCAGTTCTTTATCAATTCTCCTTGCTTTTGGGGGTTATCTTGCATTTTGCTTATACTTATCAAAAGTCTGCTGTGTTCTCTTCATGTTTCTGAAGGACAAGAAGATCTATGAGGAGGAGAAATCACAGGTACAACCATGCTTTCAGCATCTGTATTCCCACTGGGTTCCCCACTGATGGGACACTGATGTAGTTCGACTCCTGTAGTCTCCTGTACCACAAACATGGTAACACTGTAGTTTGACAGTATTACCATATTTCCCTTTATTGTGGATGGATGAACAGTGTAACTTGTGATTTAAGCATGGCTACTAATTCCAAAAACTTTCCAACATAGTCAGCTAAATTGCTTCCTTTGTACGCACATTTTAACTGTTGTGTTGCTCCTCTCTCTCCTGAGAGGAATATATAAGAAATTCCCGCCTGTGGAAGGCAAAATTCTCTGCATTCAACAGCCCTTCTCATCCCTTCAGTCTGTACTGTTGTGATGTGCCATATTGTGACCCTGGAAAGAGGACAGCTTAATGATCCAGCAGTTAATTCTGCTTTGAGGTCCACTGAATAGAGACAATTTGTCTCCTTGCAAACCAAAAGAGATTCCCATGAGAACTTAATTTTGTATGGCAGCAAAGAACCTGAAATAAATCACAGTTTCATACATAATTTCCATAAAATCTGAGTATAGATATAAGCAAATAAAGCTTATATGTGTCACAGGCAAGCACCAAAAGCAAACTAACAAACACTCCAAGAACACCACCAAAAAATGAGGATAGAGTAGGTTATTGTGGTGTTTTTACCCTGCTGGGCAGCTGAACTGCACCACAATCACTCTCTCACTCCCCTACTTCAAAAAAAGAAAGGGGAGAAAATACGATGGAATGGGCTCAAGGGTTGAGATAAGGAAAGGGAGATCACCCACCAGTTACCATCACAGGCAAAACAGACTCAGCATAAGGAGATTAATATAATTTATTACCGACCACTAGCAGACTAGAACAGTGAGAAACTACAAACAAACTAAAAACACCTTCCCACATCCACTTTCTTCTACCTCCTCCCCCTGAGAAGTGCAGGAGAACAGGGAATGGGGGCTGCAGTCAGCCCATAATGCTTCGTCTCTGCTGCTCCTTCACAGTCACTCTCTGCCCCTGCTCCAGCATGGGGTCCCTCCCATGGGATGCCGTCCTTCCCAAACTGATTCTACGTAGGCTTCCCACAGGCTGCAGCTCTTTAAGAACTGCTCCAATACGGGTCTGCACCATGGTGTCCATCCCTCAGGACCAAACTGCTCCAACACGGCTCCCCTACGGGCAGCAACTCCCGCCAGATCACCTACTCCTGCATGGGCTCCTCTCCATGGGCTGCAGCTCTGGCCCAGAGCCTGCTCCTGCGGGGGCTCTCCATAGGCCGCAGCCTCCTTCAGGCCACATCCACCTGCTCCATGTGGGCTCCTCCATGGCTGCAGAGTGGAGATCTGCTCCATGTGGTGCCCATGGGCTGCAGGGGGACAGCCTGCTCCACCATGGGCCTCTCCATGGGCCTCAGGGGAGCTTCTGGTCTGGCGCCTGGAGCACCTCCTCCCCCTCCTTCTTCACTGACCTTGGTGTCTGCAGGGCTGTTTCTCACTCCTCTCTCCCAGCTGCTGTTGCACAGCAGTTCTTTCCCTTTCTTAAACCTGCTCTCACAGAGGCACAACCAACATCACTCATTGGCTTGGCTCTGGCCAGCGGCGGGTCCCTTTTGGAGCCGGCTCTTATCTAAGATGGGGCAGCTTCTGGACTCTGCTCACAGAGGCCACCCCTGCAGCCCTCCTGCTACCAAATCCATGCCATGTAAACCCAATACAGTTATATACATGGGTTTACAGGCTAAGCAACTGAATGTAGATAAGAATCTGTGTGTACATACTTTTATATCAAAGATTCGCAGTTTAACTTTTTTTTTTTTTCATATTGAAGAACATAGCAATTCAGGTGTGTATAAATATAAAGAAATGTGCGATGTGCACAAGTACATTCATTACATATATAGAGATATATAACAGACATAAATTCATAGAGTAATTTAGGTGGAAAGGGGCATTTGGATTTCTGGGCCTTTCAAACACTACTCAAAGCAGTTAACTTCAAAGACAGATTATGTTACTCAAGGTCTTGTCTAGTTAAAACATATAGAATAAAGTTATTTTGCAAAACTCAAAGCTAACCATTCACTGCTTTTCGTCTCCTAGAAGTTATTTTTTTCCTTCATGTATGGTGAATATTTGAGGGAAATAAAATATATCTGATCCAGAACAATTGGACAATGAGGAATTCTATAGAGGGTAAATGAACAGATTTTGCATCAGAAACCTCAAGCAGTGGAATTTGCCTGCTAGATCACTAAGACAAAAAACAAAAAATTAAATTGATTCGGTTTTTCTTTTTTTCTGGTTGCTCCTGCTTCCACAGGTGCTGATAAACGTTGTAGCTGGATGAGGAAGGACTGCAGTGAAAATGAGGGAAAAGACATAGATATTAGGGGGAAAAAAAAAAAAACAGAGAGAGAGAGAGAGAGAGCAAAAAGGAAAAAAAAAATGCTATGGAGAGAGAAAGACTATTTCTTCAGACCTTTTGACAAAAATCTATCAGCTTAGGCAAGGCATGATTTTCTTTCATTTTTCTACCACGTATATTGATCCTGTTTTTCTCTTATCCACTTGTCAAAAAAATGTTATTTTTAAGGAAATAATAATAATAATAATAATAAATCTATGTCTGAACAGCCTAGTTATCTAAAATGTGAGTGCATATTAAAGAGCTTACAAATCTGAGAGATCACTCATTTAAAAATCAGAGTAGCCTTAGAAGTGACATTCAAGGAGTTAATATAACAAGCAAAGAGTAGTGTCAAAGACCAGGAAAAATGACATTGGCATGCACATGGAATAAGCGTCTGCAGACTTGTTTAGACTGCCTTTAGTAATGACATTTACTTTTTTTTTTCTTTTTTGGGGGGGTGGAGAGGTGGGGAAAAAGAGGATAGAAAGACAAACTAGCTGTAGAGTGTCTCACCCTTGCATTTGTACAATGTACATGCATTTTGACAAAAGACCAAATAAGTTCTTAGGTGGACTATACTGTTTCTCAGAAAACTTCCTCTTCCTTCAGATGTCAGTTTTCTCTTTAAAATCATCCATTAGAACAATAGTATAGAATATATAGAGTGTACAGTAATATTTTTTTTTTTCAAAAAATTATTTCATTTTCCAAGAGCAACAACTTCCTTTGAAGTTGTGGAGGGAATAAATATTTCTTGCATACTTCTGACCACTTTGTGATCAGAAGGCTATGTTCACTCAAATCCAGACATCAGAAAAAGCCATGGTAGAACAATCTTACACGGACATGCATCTAGCTGTAGACACAGTCTCTGGATTCAGAAGACCTTAAGATGCTTTCTCCAGCAATTATAGAGAAAAAAAAAAAAAAAAATCAAAGCATATTATAAAACCCAGAAGGTTAATACTGAAAACCTCTAGTAGCTTGAAAGGCAGTCACTACAGGGACAGTTCAAAGACTTTACAGACTATTCTTAAGCAATAAACTAATTTTATATCACTACAGATCTCCCACAATCACTTGATACTTTTGGCATCTGAACTGTTAAATCTACTTCTGACTATCCACACAGAGTATCTTTGAAAATTCAAGACCTATTTCAGCAAAAGTTTTTTTCACAGATTTACCACTGACAACAAATTCCTGATTACAGTCATCCTGAATAAAAGTAATATACAGCTCCCAGAGCCAAAACTTACTAAAAAAAAAAAAAAAAAAAATCAGATTTTCAGTTTTCATCTCTTTTAGGTTTTACATCAGTGACTGTGGAAACTTGCCTCTAAATTGAACTTGCCCATTGAAAATGCCAAAGAAGTACAAATTTTACAGAAGACATTCATGATATTTACATTCAGTCTTTCTAAAATGAAGCCAAAGAAAGAAAACATCTTGATCAAATAACATAGGTACAATCATCATCAGCCTGTACAAGTATTGGAAAACTCATGTTTTCATCTTCTTTGCTGATTGAAATAAATAGTTATATTAGCCATCAGACCATATTATTAAATATTAATGAATAATCTGAAACAAACCTGAATCTATTCTTCATTTTAAAAGGATAGGTTCCTATTTCTCACCTATTTACATAATGGTGAGAAAAAAGCAGTCACATGTGTTAAAAAGATGCAGGGACATCCAGAGAACCAGCATAAATAAGACAATGTTATTTATGGCAGTTACTGTCATGCTGATCAAGATTGTCCATTCTAATTGCATTTTTTTTCTGCTAGATTTTTAAATACTCTGGCATTTCAGGAGTATAATCAGTTGCCGCACAAGAAAAAGGTACTGCATTAATTTAACATGTGAATCTGATGGTTCAATGGCCATGTGTTCCTGAATTCTCTTAAAGAAGAATTCAGTTTCTCTTTTGTGACTGGAAAATGTATTTGCTTTCAGAGACGTTCTGGTGTAATGGTGGAATGATTGACCTTAATTCATGCTGAAGCAGTGCAGTAGATCCACTATTTCTGTAAACACTATTAAGTATTATGCTTGCCTTTATAGTAATAATAAATATTTGTTTTATTGACAAGAAATGAACTTAACATTTTATAATTAAAAATTGAATGAGAGCTTGTGGTTTTAAATAAATCATCATCCACTGGGTGTGACAAAGAGGAGCTGTAGAAGAAAAAAATAAAGTATCTAACTTAATACAGGAAAATTAAAAGTAACTCATGTAAATTTCATTTTCCTTTATTACTAAAACTATGAAACACCTTGATGCACTATTACTATCTCTAGGCACCCTTCAGAATGAAAGTATTTTATCGGGTTGCAAGTGCTTTTCTTTCATTTATACAGAATAGTCTTGAGTAATGGACCTGATGTTCTTGTCTGTCTGTCTGACAAAAGTACTCAGTCTAGTTTGAAAACTTCGGCTCTTCAGCTGTTTAATACATATATTCTAGCTTAAAAATGACAACCTCTGTAAAGCTTAGACATTCAAAGAAATATCTTCATGCCACTCTTTGCAGTGACACAGAAAGGCTCAGGTAGGTGTGGACATACTCACTGGATCAACACCTGGCTGTATAGGTGGTGGTGCAGGCAGTGCTTTGGTCTATGATCATGGAATGGCAACTGCTGAGCTTGCATGGGATCCTTTCACAAAATGGGGTAAAAGTGTCTTTGCAAACAAGCTTGCTAACCTGGCAAGGGAAACTTTAGGTTAGGTATATTAGGGAGGTGTTGGCATAGTCTGAGGAGAAAGGAATGTATAGGGACAGTAAGGAAACATTAGGGCACAACATGATGAGGGAACTATCATGCTTCCTTTGTGAAAGCAAGATCGCAAGGGATGCAAATGTCCACACCCTAGGAAAAACACAGGAGCTGCAGAGCTATGACCTCATTGTATTTATAGAGATGTGATATGGTAAGTCCCACTGGAGTGCTGTCATGGATAGATGTATATTTTTCAGGAAAGTCAGGCTGGGAAGGTGAGGAGGAAGAGCTTTGCTATGTGCAAAGGAGTAAATGGAGTGCACAGAGCTATCTCCACAGAGGAAGTGGTGACAAGCCAGCTGAGAACTTGTGTATAAGGCCAGAGAACAGACCAACTTGGGTGGCATAGGCATTTGTTGCAGAAGACCTGATTAAGAACTAGATGAATACTTTAGGTAACTGGAAGCAGCCTTACAATTGCAGAGTGGGCCTCATGGGGTACTTCATCTGAATGTCTGCTGGAAGGGCAATAGGGCTGGGCACAAGCAGTCCAGGAGATTTCTAGCATGTATCAAGGACAAGTGATGGATCAGCCATTCAGTGTAATACTTTGTTGGACCTACTTCTCACAATCATTAAAGAACTGGTCACAGATGTGAAAGTCAAGGACAGCCTTTGCTGTAGACACCATGAGACATGGAAGTTTAAAATCCTGAGAAAAGTAAGGCAAATAACAGAATCCCAAGTGTGGTTTTCAGGAGAGCAGAATTCTTATTATCTATGGACCTACTTTGTAGGATTCCATGGGAGGTTGCCCTGGAGGGCAAAGGGAACCACAAGAGACAGCTGATCTTCAAGGATGACCTCCTTAGAGAATGAGTGGCCCAATCCAATGTGCTGCAAGTCAAGAAAGTGTGGCAGGAAGTCAGCATGAATCAACAGGAAACACCTGCCTGAGCTCAAAATGCAAAATGCAAAATGCAANCTACTCAGAAGGAATGTAGAATGTTGCAGGGTGGCAGGGTGTTGCATTGTGGTGAAAAAGCCCGAAGCTCAGAAAGCACTGAAACTACCATAGGAGTGCAGCATGACATGTTGTTACAGGTACATTGGCAATGGAAGAAAGGCTGAGGAGAATGTGGGCCTGCTGCTCAATGGGGCAAGTGACAAAACACATGAAAAAAGGCAGAGATACACTCCCACAGACTTTTTTTAATTTTGAGGAATTGGAAGCACTAAGGGCTAGCGAATGTAACCAGTGACAAAACAAACAAGACAAAACATTTCTAGTATGACATAGTATATTTTTTTCTTCTAGCTGTTATAAATTTATCTTATTTTCATCGCATGCTTTCATATACTAGGATGATTTTTATCATAGAAAGTCCCCTGAGACAAAACATGTCCAGTTTTGACAGTCATGCTGTGACCCAGCCAAGGTATTGAGTTTCCCATTCAGACCCCCTTTCTGAACAATACTTCTCTTCTAAAGGCTATCTGTTATACCTGTCCATACTGTAAGTTCTTTGGGAAAGGGACTACCTGTTTGTTTTTGCAGCAACAATGATCTAAGACCAGCAGTGCCTTTGGTGTTTCTACACATCATTTAAGTACCAATAAATAATGATCAGACTCAAGGCTTTGTGAACTACAGAAGCTGCTTTGGTCTTGAGAATTAATTTAAATTATATTTGTTTAAATTATTGTTTGTCTTTTTATGCTTGTTATTTCATATATCCTCTGCTACTTATCTACTACTTATCTGCTACTTTGCTACTTATTCCTCATTTAATTTTTAATTGCTATCTTTTTTATAGCTGAGAAGGTAACAGGTCAGTTCATCTCTCCTTTGTTGAGAAAGCAGGAACTGCTTTCACAGTCAAAAACTGGATCATCCTTTTCCTTCCTTATCTTCACCTCTCCAGAAGACAGCTGACTGTCACTGCTGTGACTCACAGATCATTTTGCAGCCATCAATTTCAAGCCTTCCCTAAAAGTGGCTCCTCCTAATTGAAGCACACCAAGATACACACTCATTTAAACACCTTTTGCACTCTCTAAGCAGCAAGTTCACTCCAAGAGCCTTGTGCTAATATGCTAAACTCTTCTTTGTTAAACTAGATTGTTCTTGCTGTCTCATTGCTGAAAGTTTTAAACTTCATTAAGTGTGTATCTACATTCAAATGTTCTTATAGCGTACTGTACCAGCCTACATAAAGCCATACAACTTTCCAAGTGTGGATGCTGCTATATGCTGCTATATACTGCTATACGCATCTGTAAACAAGTAACTCTCATAAAAGATAGAAAATAAGCATCAGAATAAGGTACCTTTAAACTAGTTTGCCTGCATTCACACTAGATTTTGTTTTAGTGCAGTTAATAAAGTCACACAAAACAACAGAAAAATCTCACTGGAAAACTGTATGTTATTACCTGGCTACTTTAACTTTGGAAGTCCTTGCTGTTCTCATAATTTTCCATTATCTCTATCTATTTTCTGCACTCATGGTTGTTTACCCTAAGAGCTCTTAAGTCTTGCTGGATTTTAGCCCTTTATTTTCAACTTGGTCAACCACAAGGTCAAATATCATGAGATACCTAGGGTATATAAAATATGTTGTTGTTGATAAGTTGAACAATTTCATTTACCATGTTTCAGCTTTCTGTTACCACAGATTAGCTTACCCATGGTAGTAAGTGACTGCTGAAATAAAAGTAAACTACCTATGCTTTAAAGGAACACATTGCAGCACAGCTTAAATCCTTACGAAGGAAGTGATACAGTCCACTGAAGTGGGTAACAGCTTTTTAAAACTCTTTGAACTCAGTCTGCAAGAGCACATAAGACTATGGCTCTAATTGGTTTGCTTTCCTTCAGTCTACTCACCTGTCCTACCCTATAATGATGAACTTTCACTTCATTTACTCTGCTTGGTCCTTCACAGATTTCACAGCATTATTAGATCAATTCTGCATGATATTTTCTCTCCGTCGCCTCATAACTAACATACATCATGTATATTGTGCATTTGGATCATGTATTTGGTTTTATCTGTACCTGTTGTATAAGGTAGAGATTTCACTTCCTGTTCAAGCACTTACCTCTGAACCACAAACATGCCATTATTTCCTATTTAAAATTTTATCATGAATTTCAAATTATTGTATTGCTGCACAGAGTCTGTTGTAAGTCTCCTTAATATTTATAAAAACACTATATGTTTTCAGATCCTGTCTTTATCTTCTTTTGGATAGCTAACAAACTAAAAACATTTTATTCAGAGTGAATTTATATTTTTGGAACATATATGAAAACTATAACAAAGAAAGAGATGAGAGCTTCTAGATTCCTGCTTGTTTTTTTTTTTTTTTTTTTGTTGTTTTTGTTTGTTTGCTTTTGTTTTTTGTTTTTTTCCTCCCAAAACAGATAGTGTATAGCCTCCTTAGGAATATTTTCAATCTTCCAAAGAATTTACAAAATTTATCTGCAAATTCGCTTGTCTTAGACTTCCCCATCTATTCAAATCATTCTCTGAGAGAATTACCACTAGCCGACATATCTCCCATTTTGTCAGATCACCTCTTTCATCTCTCTTTCCAGGCATGTCTGAAACTGAATATTTTTCTACTCTTCTTAATTGAAGAAAATATTCTTACATAAAATGTTCTCACCTTCTTTAGTCCCTTTTGTATTCTAAATACATTTACTTGACACATTTTTTCCCCATTTTCTTTTTTAAGAAAAGAACAATGAATGAGTTCCAGGTTTTCAAATCAGGAGTTCAAAATTGCCTTAAATATGCAATTTTAAAACATTATGTTAGCAAGGCTATGATATATGAAGGATCATTGAAGAAATTCAGTTCAGGGCTCTTCATAACCAGATTTTTAGGACAATACATGGGAACATAAATTGGGTATGGATGCAGAGCTTAGAGGAAGCTTAATTCTTTCCATCGGTGTTCTCCAAAGGCAAGCACCCCGTATACAGGGATGGCAGAAACTATCTAGATCCATTTTGCACTCAGACATTATGGGAACATATGGATCAGAAGTGTCCCGTTCATCCCTTTCAGATAAAACTTCTGACCATAAAGGCAAGCGGGCAATGCAAAGGGTTCCACAGTGATCAAGCAGAACTTTTGATAACTCACTCTGCACATCAGTCAATATAACAATGAACAAAATACTGATTAGAGGTGTTCTAAACTCTCCCAGAGATTGCAACAGATTCTGCTTCCTTACCAAAGCTGTAAATACATTTCTTTAAAGATTCTGCAGAGAGCTTATCGTAATTGTTTTTTCATAAGTTGCATTCTTCCGTAATAATGAAAACATAAGGATTATTTTATTGCTCTGTTTATTAAATGGTAATATAGTTTCCTACTGCAAGTTCCTCCAGATCTTCTGACACAATCTGTTTTACCCAGACTTTGCAGATAGAAAGATAAAGATTAATTTAATTTGCCATGAGCCAGTAAGTTGCATAGTAACTTCTATTATTTATTTTTCAGTGCACTCACAGAGGAGGTATTTTAAACTTGTTCTGAACTTTTAAGCTACCTCAGGTGACACTATTATTTTCTTCTGAAACAATGCAAAAGCAGCTGCCCTACCTTTTAATGGACACTAGATGATCCCGACCTTTTTCCCCGGGAGCGATAGATCTGTCCATCGTAACAAAAAAATATAAAGCTTTTTAACATCCATACATTTTACTGAAAAGTCATAAATACCTCTTTGATACCTGAATTAATATAAGGAAAATAATTACTGAGAGAAGATTGTCAAAAGAACATACTGATTTCAGGTAGGCTGGATGTTCACGTGGAAAAGCCCAGATGCAACACCGAGAATGCAAAAGTGAGGAGATGCCAAAGCACCTGTCTACCCACAGTGTTTCTTGCCTGTGTGTATACCTTCTGACAAACTTTCATTACATCACCTCCTGTTTTCTTCACCAGCCTTATTCAGTGTATAGACGATGTGAATGCAGTAAGGTACTCAGAGATTTATCCTCACAACACTCATGTAAAACATTATCATTCCTACTAATTCTGTTGAAAAAACAGAGGCCTAGAAAAGTAAGTGACTTAACCAGCATAAAAAGTAAAGTCAATGACAAGCAGAGGAATTGAGCTTCTTTAGAGTAATCCAGTTACTGTGTTTCTTGTTCTTCTGTACAACTCGCCATTTCAGTAACAAAAACTTTTAAATCATTCTAATAAATGCTTTGACTTCGGAAAAAGTATTAGAGCAGTATTTCCTTTCGTTGTAGAAAATAAATGCTTGTAAAATAAGTCTATATTTAACATAACTTCCGTAGTCATTTGACTATTTACTGTTACTTCATTTTTGAAAAGACAGCTCCTCCAAAAAATCACCATTTTATGAGGTTTTGCAAGCACACAATAAAAATTATAAATCAGGCTTTGCTGCATCTCACTATTTCTCATGTTTAATTTCTTAGTTAATATACTCCTTACAGTTATCAATATAATTCTATATACAATAATGCCACAATACCAATAGTATGGCTAATTATGCTTCTATCACCATCAAGCAATGTTTGCATTCTCCAATAAAGGAATGCTGATGAGTGAAGTATTTACTTGACATTGTACTTATTGGTATCAAGTATTCATTTCTGGTGTTCATGGAAACCACAAAATATTTATATTGTTTAAAATGTTTAGACGTTATTTGGCTTCTGAAGCACATGCCTGGAAGCTAAGCTGGCAAGTTATTGAAATACAAACAGCATCCAGTCATCCTCTAAGTCAGTGGTCACCAAACTTTTTTGAACTTGTACCCTTATCAGTAAAACATTTTTGAGCATGCACCTCCAATACAAGTATATTTATTTATTTATAAAACATACAAATTTATTACTGTATTAACATACTATGTACATTACAAAACATACACGAAAATAGAAATAAAAAAATGATGAGATAGAGATGAAATAAATACTATTTTCTCCCTAAATTTTATTTATTAATAGTACAAAAAATATTTTATTTCCACAACCCAATAGATTGTCTTTCGCACGCCCTGGTGTGTGTACACCCCCACTTTGGAGACCATTTCAATCTGTGCTTGAATAGCAGATCTGAAGAACATTTATGCAGGGCTATAAAGGTTACCAAATCTATTTGGCTTATATTTTTTTCCTTACCTTTGCACCTGAACAGTTTCCAAAAGTGCTCACTGGAATGACAATGGCTACCCATGGGAAAAGTATATTTGTGGAGCAAATATCTAATTGTAGTTTTTAGACTAGATATCAGAGTGTGCAGGAAGAATCAATTCTGGTATGATAAAGCCTATCTTGTCAGGAAGGTGAAGAAGAGTTTGGTTGTAGTGTACATCCAGTACACAACTTTATAAATCTGTCTTTTGAGAGAAATCAAAGAGAAAAAAAAAAAAAAAAAAAAAAAAAAAAAAAAAGCTGAGACACATGAGAACAAGACAGAGAATGAGCATTTATGTCCAAGAGAGAGAATTAGAAGGTTTTAATTCAATGGTTATGTTGCTTGCTTTTTTAGCTACCTAGGTAGGCAACAGTGTCTAATAAATTTTAAAGGGAAGAATACAGGGGAGTGAAACCAAGACATTTTGGGAGGTAAAAGGGCTGGGGAACTTTGTATTCTCCAAGCAGTCAAAGCAGCAAGTTATGTTCCTGGGAAATGAGGAGGGGATGATATGGTAAAGCATGCCATGCAGTGTTCCAGGATCTACAGAATTCAGGTCCTTTGATTGTACATTTAAAATCTAATTCCTTAAGACAGACACAGGTGACATTTACTTACCCTCTACTATGAGAGATCAAAGTACTCTTTGAACATCTAAAGAGTAGGCCAAGGCAAAGTTCTGTGCTGAATACCTTCTGTGCCAGACATCAAGATAGAGATTATGTCTGAGATGAGCACAAAGATGAATGCATGCTGAGCTGAAATGAAATTTAATATTCCAATGCAATACTCACCAAATTTCCTCACAAGGAAGGGAGGAGGAAGAAATGAAAAGGACAGGCCATCTGCCATCTCCAATTCTTCTTTTGTTTCAGGTGCAAGCAACTTGAAGCTTTTGTTGTGACCCTAGCTGAGACTGAAAACATGGAGCAATACAGAAAACAAAACTATCAATATTATATAAAGTTTTGTTATGTAATATTGCACTGTGTACTGTAATATAATGTAAAAGGTTGATGGGCAGGGAAACATCTCAGTTTCTCTCTGCATATATCTTCAAGTACTCCTTAATTAGGCAAGATCTAAATACTAAAATAACTAGTTCAAGATGCTTGATTCTTATAGATATTTAGTGGTTTTTTTGTTTGTTTGTTTGTTTGTTTGTTTGTTTTTTTATGTATTGATTTAATTAGGCACCATTGAACCATACTTAGAAGATAAGTGAAAGCCTCTGAGCACTTATTTATTGACATCATATGGCAGTATTTAAAAGTGATGTTCAAATTACGTATAATGACTCACATTAAAAATATAGGACATGCCATAAAAAGGACTCCCAAATAAAAATTATGTTATTGTTGAAGGATTTAAGTTGTAATATGGGATTCTAGAAACTCTTTCAGAGAGGACGTGCCCTACAGCTAACTCTGACAATGTTTGGGTTAGTATTCATATAACATGATGTGGCTGCAATAGGCAAGTTTTTGTGACTGATTAAAAAAAGAAAAGAAAACAAAACAAAACAAAAACACCAACAACACAATGATGGGAATAGATAGAGAAAGAGAAGATGAGACAGTGAGACATGAGAATCTAAAAGAGAACAGCAAGTCAGAAAAACATGCTGCTCATGTTTTCACTGTGGTAAATGCATCCCTCATTTTAAGTGTATCTGGTCAGACATCAGACAGCTTTTACCTGTTTTGTTACATGAAACCTGACTACAAGTTTCATGAAGTAAACTCAAATGCCCAGTGTTTCCTACAACAAAACTGAGGTATTACTCTCATATGAATCTGGTTTCACTTTTGCTGAATTTTGCTTATCTTTTTTTTTTCTCTCACAAAACATTAACAGCTCAAAAGATCTATAGAAAGAATTTAATCAAAAATATTTATTATATAAAAAAAATAAGATTCCACATTCAAGAGCTCAGGATTCAGAAAACTAAAATAATAGCTTCAGCCTGAGGTCCCTGTGCGGATGGTGATATCTCACTGGATGACATTCTCTTCTTCCTTAACCATTCTGAGAAGTCCAGGGGAAATATTTTTTCTCAGCTAATTTTTCCACAGAACCTGTACCTTTTTAAGTAGCTCATTCTTCACCTGTCTACCTTTGACACAAGCAATTTCCTCCTTGCTGCCTAGGTACCAGCTGGAAAACCACTGACAGTCCAGGTTACAGACTCCGTAATCTGAGTGCATAATTTTTATGATATAGGAGCTGCTATGGCAGAACTCGTTAAGAAATTCTTGCCCATACATCTCTGGCTGGCTGGAGGGACCATAATTTCCCATCACTTTTGGTAACAAATATCATGGCAGCTGTGGACTTACACTGTGAATAGAATGATTGAATTCATCTGTGTTCAAAAACAAAAGATGGGGCAACGTTTTAGATCCTCATCAGCTCACTAAACTGACAGCAGCAGAGGAGTGGGAACCAAAGGCAATAGCTGCTGGAGGGGCTGGAACATGTTAAACTGGTATTGCTACACCTGTATTGCAAAACTGTGTATTAACTTTTAATGGTATGGCAATGACTGACAAACAAGATCAATTACAGACAAAGTAAGTGCTTAGCTTTTGCAGTCTTAGACTGCAGATGGTCACCCTTGGGGAGAGTGGTGGATGTGGGCAGTCCATTTAGCGCACTCAAGCTGGGATGTAGTGGAGCAGATGTACCCTGTTGAGTTTAGCTGTTACTCCCTCTACTGAACATGTAGATACTCCTAGGTGAATTTTCACCAAAAAAGCAGACCCCCCATCCCTGATACAAAGGCCATTCTTTCCCATCCCCTGCACCAAACAAAGCCCTCCAAAGTAGGGTGTGTTCCGGCTCTTCCAGGAACAAGAGTAATATGTTTTTTTAACATGGTAACATAGCTCTTCTCCCTTTCACCAGTCTGATAAACAACAAAACAACTTTGGCTAAAAATATCTAGAAAAATTCTTGAGGCATGGCCATTTTCAATTTGAACAGTTTAAATGCAGTAGAATTACAACAAAGTAGAAACAGGATTTTAAAAAAGAAATTGTCAAGCAAGTGTTAATAAAGCCAACATTATTTGGGCCTTTTGTAATGTGAAAACACTGAATATGAAGTAGTAAAACAAAATGGAATAAAAAAATCTTAAAAATCACAAGAGAAGTGGGAAGGAGATTGCAAATAGAGAAGGGAGAGGTTCCAAAGCAGAACTCTGTGAGATGTCATAAAGGCAACCTGGCCTGCACTCCGGCTGGATGGATGAAGGTGCAATCAGCATGCTTAGTACTGGATCACAAAACACCTTATAAAATTTGCTGAGACAAAATCCCAATATGTGGATCTACTTAGAATATAGACCTAGGAATGCTGGCCAAATCAAGTCATGCTGAAACATGCTGTGGAATACAGAGTTAGTAGCGTCCCAGCTGTCTGATTTCACAGAATCACAGAATCATTTAGGTTGGAAAAGACGTCCAAGATCATCCAGTCCAACCTATAACCTAACACTACCAAGTCCTCCACTAAACCATATCACTAAGCTCTACATCTAAATGTCTTTTGAATACCTCCAGGGATGGTGACTCCACCACTTCCCTGGGCAGCCTATTCCAATGCCTCACAACCCTTTCAGTAAAGAATTTTTTCCTAATATCTAACCTAACCCTCCCCTGGCGCAACTTTAGCCTATTCCCCCTCGTCCTATCACCTGACACATGGGAGAAGAGACCAATCCCCACCTCGCTACAGCCTCCTTTAAGGTAGCTGTAGAGATAAGGTCGCCCCTGAGCCTCCTCTTCTCCAGGCTAAACAACCCCAGCTCCCTCAGCCGCTCCTCGCAGGACTTGTTCTCCAGACCCCTCACCAGCTTCGTTGCCCTTCTTTGGACACGCTCTTGATGTCTGTCTTGTAGTGAGGGGCCCAAAACTGAACACAGGACTCGAGGTGCAGCCTCACCAGAGCCAAATACAGGGGGACAATCACTTCCCTAGTCCTGCTGGCCACAGTTTTTCTGATACAAGCCAGGATGCTGTTGGCCTCCTTGGCCACCTGAGCACCCTGCTGGCTCATATTCAGCCAGCTATCAACCAATACACCCAGGTCCTTCTCTGCCAGGCAGCTTTCCAGCCACTCATCTCCATTTCCTGACATCTCCCACATTTCTGAAAATCCTTGTCCACAAATTTGGATAACTTTAGAACTTTGAGAAATAAAATAAAAGACAGTTTGTCCATGCTCAGAATGTATTTTTATTTTGCTTTAGTAGACGAAGTCTAAAATAATTCTGTTGTTAATCAAGATGCTTAACTTTATCAATGTTTTCAGGTCTGTTCTGGATATAATAAATACAAATGGATCTTCTTCACAGAGAAATTATATATTTCCTTCTCAGTGTACAGAGGCTGGCTGTGCCCTGTACCAGATAGTTAGGCAAGGGCTGATTTAAAAAGCAAAATTGGGTGCATGCACTCAGCTTTTAATTCATATTCAGAGAGTAGAATGGGTGGATCAGCAGAAGGAAATAGACTGGAACAAAGATTACAGAGAGACTAAGTTGCATGGGGCAGACTGCCTAAGACTTGGAATCAAGAAGTAGAGAAGGGATCCCAGGTTTTACTTCACACACTAGAAATTACAGCAGGTCACTTGGGTTGGGAATAGGAAGAGCGATGGAGGCTGAGAAAAGAAGAGTGAAATGGAGATATGGGCAAAGAATGAAGGAGAATAATCAGATGAGATGGATGAGATAAGATTTCAGGGAGGAAGCTTTAACAGGAAAACCAGAGTACCGCAGGTCTATGTGGAAAGAAACTAAAAAGTAGTGAGATAAATGAGGATCCAGATGAAAAGATGGGGGAAAAATAGACTTGGGTTCATATCATATCATAATAGACTATGGGTTCATTTCATAAATAACCTGAACAAGGTGCAAGATACATAGGAAACCTTAACTACTTGTGGCATTTCCTGACTTATGAATAAGTGATGTTATAGTTTTAAAAGCCATCTCAACACATTTTAGAGGGGTGCGTGTAAGAGTATTAATTAAAAACAACAAAAAAAGATTAACCAATCTGTGTGTTTCAGCCCTTTCCACTGAAGATAAGAAAAAGCACATGCAAGCACATTACACTTTTATTTTAATCTTATGCTGTTGCTTTTTATTTGCCATTTTAACTCATAATTGTTTATTCTGACAGATATGCTATGCAACATTTCTCTATATAGTAAATCAAATGACTGAATGCTTTTGTTTTGCTGCAAGATGAAACTAGAATATTCTTTCCCTTGCTATAGTCCATCATAGACTTAAAAACAACTTAAATGAAAAATGGATTTCTTTCATGAACGTACATAACGCTACAGGTTACCATGATAATAAATCATCTCTCTTTATATGCCTCAAATATTTGTCAAAAACATTTTTTTATTATTTTTTATTATTATTTTTTTTTTATTTTTAAGCTCTTGGTAGATTTGTAAAATATCTTGCTTGGAATCTTTTGTATCTTCTCCAATGATTTGGGATCCCTTAGGGTATCTGGTAGAGATTGAGTTATTATAATAAATATTATGCAGTTTATGCCTCTGAATAGCTCATGCTGCAGCAGTGTGTTGGCTCTAGCATATGATTAATAACAAAACAGGTTCTACTGTACACTTATTGCCTACATACACACAGCTATTGAAATGATATAGCATTATGAGTTCTTATGGCTAACCAGGGGCAAAAAGCATTCTTCTTTTCTATTTCTATAGCTGCCCCAACAGATAACTCTGAATGCTGAAAGCAAATTGAAAACATTGCATCTAAAATCTAAAATGAACCAAAAAGCAAAGCATGGAGCACTGAGTAGACAATCTTTTTAGTTTCAAATTGCTAATCATTTTCACCCACTTTCAACACACTATTTCTGATTCCTCCATTCATTTTCCAAAAGATTTTTTTCTAAAGCTTTTCAAATGGTTCCTTGAGATAATCCTTCAAGAGTGAAATTTTTCTTACCATAGAAGTTTTAATTTTATAGGTGATTTCTTTAAAAAGATATACAAATTCTAATGAAACATCTCTTCCTACATTATGCAGATAATAGAAAGAGACGAATTATCTGTAATATAGAACTGTTGTACAAATATAGAGTTAAAAGAAGTCACAAAATATTTACATTCATTTCTACAAAAAGTTTCCTTTTCAATTGTATCAATTTTAAATGTAAATACTACTTTTTCATTGGAGAAAGTACTTCAGAATGGAGGTTTAAAAGACAAGACACTTTGGTTCTATCCTGAGGAACTAGTTCATCTCTTTCCAAAGTCTGCCTATTAGTATTCCAGTTTGTTGTTAGGTCCAACATGCCTAAGAAATGTGGGAAATAATTTCTTCCTTTTACACGCATTTAGGTCTGTGTAACCAATAAACAGTCCTGTGGACTGAGAATGTGTCCCAAGAGCCATGTATCTGTAATAATCACTTGTCCTTGCCCTGAAAAGTCTACAGCTCAAAGAGGTGAAGAGGAAAATAAAGTGGACAAAGGTAAAAATAAATGAAGTAAATGAACTGAAACCCACCCTAGTCTAGAATGCAAGTCAGTAGCAAAGGAAGGAGTTGGCATGTAGTTTTATCACATTCAAAAGACTGCTGCCTCTAGTCTACAAAATATGCCTATGCATATTACAGAAGAATAAGGTAGCACGGACAGTTCAGCAGCATCTTTTTGTATAGATACTACTCAAAGTGTATCGATCTGCTAACAGAGGTAAAAGTAAAGGATCCACAGTCTAATACACATAATATTGCTGCTAGTGAATGAATAGAGCAGCAGCAGAACTGAGTCTCTCAGCAACACTCCAGTGAGTCAGCTAGCAGTTCACAGTTCGGGTGGCTTGTACTCACATCGAATTGTTGCGAAAGATTCATAGAAGTAATATTATCTGAAGCATAAGATCATAAAATAATATTTGACAGCCAGCATTTAATTTACTTCTTCTTTTTTTTTTTTTTTTCTCAGGCCTTCTGGAAGAAGAATTAGGGTAGGAAATTGTAGTTATTAGCAGGGCAGTCTTACACTTAATAGACATTGGACTTTCTGCTCTATAATTGCCATTCTAGCTAGCATGGGTGGGCCACATTTAATCAATTTTTTATTGTCACTGGGAGGAAATCACCTACTGATGAGCAAAAAGGAGGAATAAGAAAAAAAATGGGAGGGAAATCCAGGTTTTTCTGTTTACAAAGTAGAGAGGGGAATAGCTGGAGAGAACACTTCCATTTGCTTCCTTAACCTTATGGGTCAGGTAAAGAGCTGCTTTCCTAGGAATTAAATTTGGATTTCAGCAATGTTAAAGGAAATCCAATATTGACAGCAATTATACTAGTCTGTGTTTTCACTGATGCACCTTAGAAATTGGCATCAAGAATGCATTTTAAAGCTAAAACCCATTAATGTTCTTCCCTACCAGCATCTTTGTAATTTACCATATACAATCTCAATGGACATCTACAAAGAGAATTTGAAACAAAATCTTCCAGATTGCTATGTTTGCTATGCTTTGAATAATTTTTCTATGATTTCATTCTTATTGAAAATTGATGTGCATGTTATTTAGAAATTAATCAAACAAGGAAATTGTCAGTGGTCTGCTCCATTCAGTGAATGAATTCCTACTGACCAGCATCATTTAACATGAGGGTCTGCCAAACATTAGCAATCAGTCCATATTAGTTCAAACAACATCTTCCAATAGGTTCCCATTATAGAATCATACAATATCCTGAGTTGGAAGGGACCCACAAGGATCATCAAGTCCAAATCCTGGCTCCACACAGGACCACCCCAAAATCAGACCATATGGCTGGGAGCATTGTCCAAACACTTCCTGAACTCCAGCAGGCTCGGTGCCGTGACCGCTTCCCTGGGGAGCCTGTTCCAGTGCCTGACCACCCTCTCAGTGAAGAACCTTTTCCTAACACCCAGCCTAGCCAAACACAAGCAATATTCATTCTTATGCAGCATATGTAAAACTCACAACCCATTCAGTAAAGTGTCCATCTGATCATGCTTAGAATATATTTTTCTCTCACATTGTAGGAGTGGTTTCCTACATCATTCTGGTTCCTTAAGCAAGTCCCCAAATTCTGCTGAGAATTCATCTTTATTGCAACAATCAGTAATAGATATTTGCTGTCATAAACGCCATTATTTTATGCTTGCAAACTATGATTGTTGCTCTATGTAGACTTACAGCAACATTTTCCAAAGGGATTAATGCTGAAGTAGAATCCTAGAATCATAGAAAATCCTGATTTGAAAAGGACCCACAAGGATCATCAAGTCCAACTCCTGGCTCCACAGAGGACTGCCCAAAAAAATCAGACCATACATCTGAGAGCGTTGTCCAAACACTTCTTGAACTCTGGCAGTCTTGGTGCCGTGACCACTTCCCTGGGGAGCCTGTTCTGTTGAACGGGAGCGCTCGACGACCTTCTCAGTGAAGAACTTTTTCATAACCTCCAGTCTGAACCTCCCCTATTGCAGCTTCATGCCATTCCTTGGGGTCCTACCATTGGTCACCAGAAGGAAGAGATCAGCACCTGTCCCTCCCCTCTCCTTTGAGAGGAAGCTGTAGGCCATGATGAAGTCTCCCCTCAGTCTCCTCTAAGCTGAACAAACAAAGTGACTTCAGCCACTCCTCATACGTCTTGCCCTCTAGACCCTTCAGCATCTTTGTAGCCCTCCTTTGGACACTCTGTAATAGTTTTATGTCCTTTTTATACCGTGGTGCCTCAAACTGCACATAGTACTTGAACCGAGGCCACAGCAGTGCAGAGTAGAGCAGGACAATCACTTCCTTTGGCTGGCTAGCAGTGCCATGCTTGATGCACCCCAGGATATGGTTGGCCCTTCTGGCTGCCAGAAACACTGTTGATTCATATTCAACTCACTGCCAACCAGAACCCCCAGATCCCTTTCTGCGGATCTGCTTTCCAGCCTCTTGTCCCCCAGTCTGTACATATGTCCAGAATTGCCCAAGTCAAGTACTCTCTACAAGATCTCTCCTTAATGGAGTCAACAGCTCCTCCCAATTTAGTGTCATCCGCTAACTTAACTCAGTATACCTTCAAGTCCCGCTTCCAAATCATTTATGAAAACATTAAAGAGAACTGGCCCTAAAATTGAACTCTGGGGAACCCCACTAGTGACTGGCCATCAGCCTGATGTAACCCCATTGACTATAACCCTTTGAGCCCAACCTGCCAGCCAATTGTTCCCCCATCATGTTATGTTTTTATCTCACTGTATGCTGGACATTTTGTCCAGAAGGATCCTGTGAGAAACAGTATCAAAAGCTTTATTGAAATCCAAAAAGATTACATCAACTGGCTTCCCTTGGTCAACTAGGTGGGTGACCTTGTCATAAAAAGAAATTAAGTTTGTTAAGCAGGACCTTCCCCTAGTGAACCCGTGTTGGCTATGATCAATGACCTCATTGTCCTTCAGGTGTTTTTCAACAACTCCCAGAATAATTTTCTCCATAATTTTACCAGGCTCTGAAGTGAGACTGACAAGCCTGTAATTACTAGGGTCTTCTTTCTTGCCCTTCTTGAAAAATTGGAACAACTTTGCCAGCTTCCAGTCGACTGGGACCTCTCCAGATTCCCAAGACCATTGAAAAATAATTGAGAGAAGTTTCGTGATGACATCAGCCAGCTCTCTGAATACCCTGGGATGAATCCCATCAGGCCCCGTAGACTTATATGTATCCAGCTGGATCCCACACAAGTTCGAGGCTGGTTGGGAGTTTATTGTTACTGCAGTCACAGTCCTCCAAGTCAGGGCACCTGGGGTCCCAGAGCCTAACATTGGTGTTGAAGATAGAGGCAAAGAAGGCATTAAATGTCTCTGATTTTTCTGCATCCCTATTTGTGAGGTGACCATTGTTATCAAGTAACGGACCAATGTTTTCTCCGGTCCTTCTTTTGCTGTTAACATATCTAAAAAAAACTCTTTATTGTCCCCCACAGTACTGGCCAGCTTCAGCTCCAATTGAGCTTTGGCCACAAGAATGTTCTCCCCACAAAGGCAAACAGCATCCCTGTAGTCCTCCCATGTCACCCAACTTTGCTTCCAGTGGCCATACTTTTTCTTTTTCCACCTAAGCTCTAAAAGAAGATCCCTTCTCAACCAAGTCGACCTTCTGTCCTGCTTGACTTCTGACATTTTGGAATTGCCTGTTGCTGTTAAGAAGTGGTACTTAAAAATTGACCAGCACTGATGGACCATGATGTCTTCAAAAGCAGTTTCCCAGGAGACCTTACTATTTCCCTGAGCAGTCTGAAATCTGCTCTCCCCAAATACAGGGTTGAAGTTTTGGTGGCAGCTTTCCTGCTATCACCAGAGATTTTAACTCGAATACTTCACGGTCATTATGGACAAGATGGCCACCAATTGCCACTTCCCAAAGTGCCACTACGCACAAGACCTTCTCTGTTCACAAGCAACAGATCTAGGAGAGCACCTTTCCTAGTTGGCTCCCTTAGTACTTGTACCAAGAAGCTATCATCAAGATGTTTTAGGAATTACCTGGACCCGTTTGTATCAACTGCGTGGTATTCCCAGCTAAAGTCTGGCAAGTTGAAGTCCCACATAAGGATAAGGGCAGCTGATCTAGAGGTGTCTCTTAGTTCCTTAAAGAAAAATCCATTGCTGTTGTCATCCTGGCTGGGTGGTCTATAGTAGACTCCCACAATGACATCCCCTTTATTTGCTTGTCCCTTAATCCTTACCCAGAGGCTCTCAACCATGTCATTGCCAACTGCAAGCTCTGTTCATTCCAGCCCCTCCATACAGTGCCACCCCCACACCTCACCTGCCCAGCCTATACCTTCTGAAGATCTTATAACCGTCCATTGTAACACACCAGTCACAGGACTCTTCCCACCAAGTTTCAATTATGCCAATGACGTTGTAGCTCTGGGACCGAGCCAAGGCTTCTAGCTTCTCTTGCTTGTTACTCATGCTGTGTGCATCGGTGCAGAAGTAATTACAAAGACAAAAAAATTTAAAGTATAAAATTTGCTTTATGTTATGTAAAACTAATCTCTGAATTCAGTCTTGAAGAAGACCAAATTAATACTTCTGTTCACTATAAGTTGCATTTTTAGTACATGAGCCACACATCCCGAAACAATTTTTCTTTGATATATCCTCAGCTGCTGCTGGGTCACCCTTTCCTTTCAACAAGGCCCTTTTACTAAAAATTTTCAAGCACACTACAAAAATGTATTTGAATTATGAAGTTGATCAGATACCAGATTCACTACTCACCATCTGTCTATGTACAGAGTTAACCAGTGGAAACTTAAAAAAACAAGTGAACTTGTAATTACAAACCAGGAAAAATCACATGTATAACAGGGCAAATTGCAAAGTTTGAAAAAATGACTGCATTTGCAGAACTTTCTGACTTTTGATGGTCTCAACGCTGATGCCCACCTACTGCCATTTAAATTTTAATGGAGCATGACTACTACATTTAAGGAAATATATTTCTTTATATTGAGAGAGGTGCTTTCTAAGATCGACATTATTCTGCATATGTGCTCTCCTGTGAGAAGAAACTATGCTGATTTCAACACATAATTTTAATTTCACTTGCCTATTTTAGGAGTTTGATCTAATAAATAGGGAGTTTTAGATTTAAACCTTATTGGTAGATTTAAACCTAATTTTTTGACTGTTTTCTCATGACTTTTTATTGGTTTTAGTGTACATGACACATATAGCTTTTCCGGGAGCCAGGTAGTGAAACAAACAGGATAAACATCATGTCTCTCCTTTCCTTGAACTTGAAATGTTGGCACTTGTGGCTTTTTTTGGTACTGATATTCAGACTTCCTTCTTTGGTGGCAAGCCTGTTACTATGCAGAACAACACTTAAGCCCATAGAAATTCATGGAAGTCTATGGAAAGGCTATTTGGTTATAGACAGTGTGGTTAATCCAGAACTTCGACCTCTGGTAAGCAAGAACAGTGTAAGTCACATTTAAGATTTATTTCTTTTCAGATGCATTCATATCTATGTGTACAGATAACTTGAGGCCATCACTCAGTTGTATGCAGGAATATTATTTCTAAAATACAATAATGCTGGTTTTTAAGATATATTTTCCCGTTGGAAAAGAATGTTTGCCTTTCCTAAAAGGGGACAGAACAGCTTACTGAAAGCAAACTATCACCAAATTCATTAATGACAATGTAAAAATGTAACAGTTGTGTTTTATGTCATTAGAACATCCCAGGTACTTGACGCACGTTTCTCATCAGTTCAGTGGAAAATAAAATTAACCTATATGAATCCCAACAAAAGACTAACTCCCACCTGCTTCTCCTAGAGTTGCTGCTGTCAACCTGTATGTACAGACAGTATATGTATAGACTTGTCAGTCTTCAAGGGAATGTCTTCTGGTTTTAGATAAGAAATTATTACATCTGGCACACTCCCAAATTACATATCACTTTAAAAATTTCTGGACTATGACATGTAATTTCACTTTTATTTTTAAGGTCCTCCCTGACCCTTTTACTTAGATTGCCTTAGAAGCTAAATCAGTTTCTTGTCATTCCTGAGACACTGTCCATCAGCATTTGCTGTATGGAAAGGTCTGCCAAAAAGTGAATTCTGAAGTTGACTCCAGAAGAGCACAAAAATCCTGTCTTTACATGGTACACCTCTGGGAAAGATAATGAGATTGTGCATCTCTCTCTTTTCAATATTCTCTGAGTGAGTCATGTCAGCATCTAGACTACAGGAAAAAAAAAGTTGTACAAAAAGAACATGTCTTACAGACGAAGATCACTATCCTCTGAATATGGTCCAGTTTCAAACAAAAACCAACAAAACTAACTAGATGTTGGCAATCTAAAGAAGCAGTTCAATCTGTTAGCATGGCTGAGTATGTGGGAAACTGGTAAGCAAACTTCTCTGACTTAAAAGTGCATGGTTTTGTTTTTAACATGATGTTACATATTGTTATCATATACTTCCACTCTGGAGCAGAGCCAACATTGGATGTCAAAAAGAAAAATGGCCTATCTAATGAGGAGCTGTTCTACTCAGTTTATTTGACTGATTACCCCTTCTTGTTCATATACCAGGGCAGCTTTAAAACCATTGCCACATATGACTTTCAAATCAAGGACACAATCAATTATTTCATCTTCACCTCATAATGTTGTGTCTTCCATAGGGAAATGGAGGGCAACACTGACAAAAAGGAATTTGAAATGAAATATAATGATCAGAATTCAAAGGTGTTGTTGTTGTTGTTGTTATTTTGTTTTTAGAGACCGATATGGTTTATATTTTACTGTGAGTTGGAATTACAGGGGATAACTCAAAACATAAAGCATCCTGTATTTCAAAGTGGGAGCTTAAGAACTTATTTCCAGGATTAGAAGGTATTTTTTTTGCATAGTACTTGAATTTTTTTAGTCATAGCGGTTGCACTGTGAAGCTAACTTTTTGTTTTTTGTTTTTTTTTTTAATAGTTGTTAGGCAATAAAGATTTGTCTAAGGTTCTACATAAAACAATTAAAAAGCACAATTACTAATTTAAAATGTTATTCACAAATTGAAATTGTATTTTTATATTTTCCTTTCTATTGCCACATTCAATTTTTTTCTTTTTATAATATCCATACCAGAATAAAATCAAAACAATATGGTTTCTGTTGCAAGCCCATGCACTATTCATATAATTTGTTCAATTCTAGGCAAAATGCAAAAACTATCCAACGAAAGGTATCCCTAAAATAAAAACCCTTCCCCATCAAGAGTACAAGTGGTACAATGAACAATGTCTTGTGAGGATAAACACAGTAACTCTCTTTTCCACTTATGGCTCATTGCCTTATTTATTCCTTTCTGAGGATATGGACTTTTCAGGCTTTCCACAAAGTTCCTCTTTGTTCTCTGGGACATGTCCCAGTCTCCTGAGAACCAAAAGAGCACATTGTAAAAGGAGAAGCAATAATGAAGTTGCTTTTTTGTTTGTTTGCTTGTTTCATGTTATTCGAGCATATATGCATACATGGTCAACACTGTCTTCATAAATTGTGAAATTGTTTTCAATAAAAATTTGAACTTTTAGACCAAACCAAAACAAACGGAATTTGCATTCTGCTTTTGAAGACTTTGCAATTTGTAGCTGCCCCACAAGATAGGTGGACTCTCAACTTCAAGAAAGGGAAACTGCTGTTCACACCTCAAAACAAGATTCAAGGAGATGGAGTTTTCCATGAGAGATACCTTCGTCCAAGATTGAAGCTTTCCTCCTTTCCTCCACAATGAAGCTTAGATAAAATCATGAGACTGGAAAAATTCTAGGTATTTTGTGGTTTACTTGCATTTTGGATATTAGCAGCATTTGTCAAAATTGCAGAAAATGTAAGTAGCTACCCCGTAATAAAGAAAATAGCTTCAATAATATGTTTTGTAAGATTGATTTGATAAAAAACACAAGAAACAATATTTAAGAATGGAGCTAGACAATGTGTCCTTTGATCTAGCCTAAATTTTGGGTTTGTTCACTGGTAATACATTATTAAAAATACTGAACAACTTAAGTTCACTGTTATTTTTGCACTGGTATGAATTTAAGTGTTAATAACTTGTTTCTCATCTATTGAAAGAACAAGTTATTAGAAGTTTATGTAGTAGGAATTGTTGCACTTCTTGTATTCACACTATGACTTGGGTTTGCACCCAATTTTAACACTGCAGTGCAGCAGCAGGGAGAGAAGATGACAGTTCATGTTGTTTTCCCTAGGAAACATTACATTCAAACACAGTCTGCCTCTCATACACGACTCTGCACAGAGTCAATATACTAAAGTGTGGTAATCAAAATTATGTTGAAACATGGAAGAGATCTAACCCCATTTTGAGAATTTAAATTTTTTTGCTTGGCTTGGCTTTTCTCTCCCAAGATTATTGTTCTGAATATGGCTTTAAATATTTGCTCCCAAATGGAGCAATGGTTCACTGCTGAGAAGTGTTGAGCTCCCACAACTCTCCCTGATGCACATAAGACAAAGAGTACAGAACAATCTATAAAAATCAGCCCCACAACCTTAATTAAATAGTTAAATTAAATAGTTAATTTCTTTGGGATTTCTTGTTTTTTTCAGAAAAGAAAAAGTTAAAGAAGGGGCAATAGAATATCAAAGGTAAGAAGGAAAACAACCTAGCTACAGGCTCATGTCTGATTTTGACAAGTTGAACTTCTTGTTGTGAATCTCTGGTTTATAATTCAGCATCTCTGATAAACACATCAACAGGATACTAGAAATGGAAAGGTAACAGCTCTTTAATAAGTCTGTTAAAAGAAGAACTATGATCAAGGTATTCTGACATTCATGGCAGAACATAGCTCACATTTCAGCCAAATGTGGGTAAAACTGCTAGTGCTGGTTGATAATTTTCACGTGAATGAAAAATGCAAATTTAAGAGTTTTTTTTTTTTTTTAATATTCAGTTCTTAAGGGGACAGAATAGCTTTTAGTCTTCACAAAATATAAACCTGGAAATCAGCACTCTCCTCTTTTCTCCAGACAGATTTATTTAATTACGAAGTTTGAGTAGTCTTAAATTAATACAGCAGTTTTCAGTAAAGTTAAACCTTCAGACAGTACTACCATATCTTTTGCATTACTGAATAATTAAATAAAACGTGCTTTTGTTAGGGTTTTATAAAGACTTACCTTTACATCTACAAGTGGGTAACACTAAAGGAAAAATCTTTCCTGGATGTCCTGAGGATGCTTCAAACAGCTGCATGAAATTAGTTATACCTATATGTAAGCATATGTTAAATTAAAAGAATCAGTGGTCTAAACAGAGTTTTAAGATCATAATCATAGCAAAAAGGTAAAACAGACAATTAATCTTAGAAAATATAAATAGTTTTCAAGTGCACTGTTTCTTTCCTTTTCACCTTGGGTTGATTAGGAAGAACCAGAGAATGAAAATACTGGAACTGAGACAGATAATGATTAACAAGTTATAATTTAAGACAGTATAAAAGGCATAGATCTACAGTCTGTCAATATCTTTACTCTAGGCAGAATTGTTCCTACCTTTTAAAATTGCACTGGTTCAGAAAATATAAAATTTGTAGAGACCTAAAATAATTCTTAAGGGCATTTTGGGGATGTTTCTGCCCTCTGTCGGGCAGTCTGAGACTGGAGACTCAAGTTACTAAATCAGTGGCCAAAATTTATGAAGCCTTTCAATCTGAACTAACTGTCTTGCCATGACAAGATTTTGATTCTTGTGCCACCCACTGCAGAAGTATTATACTGTCTTCTGAAAGCCACAAGTTGTATAGAAGACCGGATATTAAAAAAAATTATCCTTCACACTTGAGAACAAATCCTCTCCGCAGCCAGAGAGTTGCCAGAGTTAACTGGCTGTGAAATGGGAACTTGCAAGAGGGATAAGGTAGCTAGAGTTGTTTAGCTAGCATTTTGCTAACTTGGACATGAAGATTCAGTCACTTCCACTTCAACTGAATGGTATCAATGGCTGATGGCACTGCTGTTCCCAGACCCCATATCATACCACTCTGAGAGCTCTAAGTACTGTCCCCCAACTTCTGAAATTGGTATAGTTTTTAAAATAAGACAAGGTCATATTGGTTTAATAAGTAGAGACAAGGAACACACATATTAATGTTATGCATTGAAAACAGCAGAGCCCCATTAAGAGATACGCAGAGCTTGACCAATGAGAATTACATTTTTACTCCTTCTCCTGTGTATTAACAACAGAGGGAGCACAGTAAAATAAAATTTGTGTCTGGCAGCCAAATTTCTTCATGTTGTGAAGACAGTGACAAACTGTACTCCCATAGGACTCCATAGAATAGGAACTCTAAACCAGGCTGAAGCAGATGTGCACAGTAAAGATATCAGCATACCTATCAAACACATCACACTTCACAACTATAATCAGCTATGAGCAGAAGCACACAGAGTCCTCATTTTTTTTTCTTCTTCTTTTTTTTTTTTTTTTCAAAAAGCAAATAAAATGTGATTTCAGGCTATGAGACCTGGGGACAGTGTACCCTCACTAACCCAACCTGAATGCACTTTAAGAGAACAGGGTTGTACACTTAAAATATGAATGTAGATTGAGAAATAAAGGCAAAACAGCTCTAACTGTGATCCATTTCCTACTTTATATTAATTTTTCAAAGATTAAAAATCAATTTAGGTTACAGAGCTGCCTACTGTCTTTTTGGGCATGCAGCAACAAAAATGTTCACTTACACAATTATTGATTGAATTAGCCAGAGAAGTGCATGGAGGTATTTCCAGTTACACAGAAGTAATTTACAGGAAGAGGGCAAAACAACCTCTTCCTTTTAAATTTGAGTAAAGATTGTTTAATTAAGATGGCTTACATGATTCAAAATATCTTGATTAAGCAGCTGTAGCACCTAAACAAAATGGATCTAAACATTACTATGCATTATTTATAGCTGCTTATCATTCCAGCTCAATTCATTCTGTGAAAGCATTTGTTGTGACCTTTTGCCACTATCTTAATACCTCTAATTGCAGTTGGTAGAGCAATTTTTTGGTTGCTGCTGTATAACATAGACACAGCACTAGCCTTGAGCACTTTCTGACCTTTAACTGCCATATTAATATCTATAATTGGAATTGAAAGGCCATTGAAGCTGAATATCACCCCAACAAAGCAATCTGAACAATTATGATTATCCCATTAAAGCCACAAACCATATATCCCCCTTGAGAAGCAGGGCAGGAAAAAGGTTTTTGAAGATTAGTCCCATTAAGTTGGTTTTCCCAACTTTACTTTGGCAGTTCTAATAAATAAAATAATCTCAATTCCTGTTGTTTAGAAAAATAAATCAGACACTATAAGAACTAAATGCCTGTTTCTAAGTTCATGCCTCAGAATGCCAACAGTCAGTGTCTGCAATAAATTACACCATTCAGACTCGTGAACCATTGAACCTGACTGTCAAACCTGTAACACCAAAGTTTGTTACAGTAGCATTTATCTTTATATTTAAGAATTTTTATCTGAGATATGTAGTAAAACTACCTCCTACTCTGTCAGGACATGAAAGAACCTGGGAAAAGACACACACACGCACACGCACACGCGCACACACACACACACACACACACACAAAAAAGGAGAACTCTTTTGGGGTCTTTCTGAGCTGCCAAAGATTTTTTCTGAGTCCTGTCTCTCCCTTAAAAATCCCTTAAAATATCCTAGAGGTATGAGTGGGTAAAGCAGCTTCATCCATAATACACCACCATACCAACATTGGTGGCATTGGTTTTGCTACCTCATAAGCATGAATTGTACCTGTGCCAGATGAAAGTGCCTGTTCTCTTGGAAGAAAAAAAAATGGCCAGCTGCTTATCAGTAACTACAGACTATACTTGCACCACAGTGCTACCTGCACTTAGCTATTTTCCTTGTGTGTCTCTGTGTGTAAACATGGATGAGAGAGTATGATAGTACTTTCTCTTATATATATATATTTATATATATTTATATTTATTATATTTATATATATATATAGTTTGACCTCTACTGCCCATAGCTTTTATTTTTGTTTTGGTTCTTTAGGTGCACTTTATCCAGACTCCTTGTACTTCTCAGCTAGATGGGATGGATTTCAGCTAGATGGGATGGATCTCTGATACTGAAACAACTCCTTCAAGAATCCCTCTGAGAGGCTGGAGAACCTGATGTTGAGTTCCCTGCCTTGGTTCTTAGAGAGTTCATGCTCTACTTGAACAGGTGGACATGCACGCACAGCTCTCTGCAGCTCTGAAGATAACTAATTTGTGCGTCCATCTTTTCCATATGCTTTTGGTAAATGTCCAGTATTGTACTGGGTCTGGCTGGGATGGAGTTAACTTTTCCCACTATCATGTTGTGCTCTGCACTTGTAGCTAGAACAGCACTGATATTACCAATGTTTTGGCTACTGCTGAGCAGTGCTGGCACAGCACCAAGACTATATCCAACCCAACCCCCTAAAGGCCAGTAGGCTGGGTGTGGGCAAGTGGTGGGGAGGGAATATCACCTGGTGGGGGGGGGGGCTCTCATTATGAAAACATCTGTCCTCCTGACCAACCACTATGTCTATTGAGGCCTTGCTTCCCAAGACATGGACAAACACTGCTTGCTGATGGGAAGTAATGAATAATTGTTTTCTCCCTCTTTGCTTCTGCACAGCCTTTGCTTCCTTTGCTTTTTTTTTTTTTTTTTTTTTTTCTCTTTCTGTTCCCTTTAATTAAATTGCCCTTATCTTAACCCATGAACCTCCCCCCTCATCATATTTTCACCCTTCCTCTCTTCAGATGGGGGGTGGGGGGTGGGGATTGAGAAAGCAGAGGTGTGGTGGAGTTTAGTTGGCCATTGGTGTGAAACCACAAGTATATGGCATGATTTGTGGTCTGGGAGGTCTTAATAGACTACACAGCTTCAGGCACTAGCTATTATGAAGATTTACTGCTCCTAAAGAAGTCCAAAATGCTACTGTCATCAAGCCTAACTGCAGCAGTACACTTGCCCTTCTGCTTGTACACTACCATAGGCACTGGTGAAGTGGGAGTCAAAACAGACCATCCAGCTTTTTACATGATTCTTTACTGTATCCAAGTGTTCAAAACCCATATTCATTTCCACTGAATGGACTATTAAGACTATTAAGACTACTGTTCACTTCTTCCAGTATGTTGTCATTCTGCAGATTTGACAGAAATATCAGGAAGAGATTAACACACAGGAATACAGCTGACTCCATTTACAACTACAGCTGCCTAAGATCACGTTATATGATGTTCCCTCCAGCATGGCTGACATTTTTAAAGCTCCTTAGAATGTATGAAGTGTAAGATCAGGTTCAAATAAAACAGGTCACCAGGGACATCACACAGTATCAACTAACATATCCAGTAGTCCCTATTCTGGCAAGTCATCAAACAGATATGCATACGCACTTATTTTACCCAAAGGTTATTTCCTTGGTGTTCAAACTTGGGGCAAGGCAGCTCTGCTTTCTAAAAATTAGAAACAAAAGAATGGGAACAGAAAGCAAGAAAATAAACAGGAAATAGGAAGGAATAAGGGTAGGAACCAATGCAGACTCATGATCCAGCACAAGAGTCAGAGTAGTAAGATAGAATAAACATTAATATATTGCAGAAGCATGAACCAAGTAAGGTATAGGGACTACCAAGGGCAGCCAGGTCAGGAGCAGGTAAGACTTGCTCAAGACAAAAGCTGAAGAGTCAGGTACAAATATAAAAAAGAAAAAAAAATAAAACAACAACAAAAATACACATATAAGCCACAGCTGATTTTTTTAATAAAAGAGTGCTGCAGACACAGGTTAAATACCCTCAGCAGTTTCCACCAATTCCCCTGTCAGTATCTGTCCTGTGTGATTGCTTTAGTAACAATACTACTGAGAGTTCAATTGCAGTTCATATCCTGTGAGATTTAACTTTGAAAAATCTGGTACTTTTAACATTCTTGGGGGGGAAAAAAAAAGCATATTTCTGCATGTCCTTGAAAACACATTATACCAAGACTTAGACCTCAAATAACTTGGCAGAGTTCCTGTGTCTAGTTGTCACATGTAGGGCTTTTTTAGCAAACTTGGGCTTCTTCTGTTGGCTTCAACATAGATTCATCTTTAGCAGCACTCTAATTTTCAGAAGCAAAGAAGGAATTTTGTATGTTGTACAAGAATGTAATTTGTAGCTTTTTAATGGCAGTTTGATTAGTTCAGCAAGAGGAGGTGCTCAAGACGCCATTGTTATTTTAAGTTGTAGAACATGTTACAAGCAAATTTCAAGGTAACTGCATGTTTAAGGTTGAGTAGGCAATGAATGGAGTTCAAACTAATCCTGAAACAGCTGTGAACCTTGCAGCATGTACCCTTATTTTAGAACCACATCAAGTATATGGGTTTGGACTGTAGTCTGTGAGCTGGTTAACAGGATAATAGTGAAAATGGATGATCTCAGAATCAACTAAGAGTAATGCTGGCAAGACTTCCAGTTGTCTCGTCTTTCCAGAGAATTTAGGTTGCTTCCACTTCCGAAGCTAGCTGTATAGTTGCACCCAAGCTGAATTTTCAGCCAGATGAAATCCTTTTGTAGTCATCAGAGCTAAAGACCTCTCATTAGGTCTATCTCATTGCTAGTGAGGTAGGCAGGATAGGAGTGAAAGCTTTCATTCTGAATACTGACTCAAAGGCTTTCATGGTGACCAGTAAGGGCTTATTAAGCTCCTAAACCTATGATGTATCTCACAGAAAAATCATCCAACAGGAAGAAGTTAAAGTGTATATTGGATGATGAACCTACGTCTTTCTCTCAGGATGATAACACTAATTTTATCAGCAGCTGTTCTCTGTATTTTACCAATATCAACTGAGAAATGAGTCAACAACAAAATCATATATGAAAAAATATGTTGAATTTACTGTTTGCTTTACCCTCTTTTTTTTCTAAAGTCAATAGATTTACAACAGACATGAACTTGGACTACCTCATATTTCAGAAATCTCTTTGATGAATGAAGAAGACATTCAATGTGTTTAATTACTCTTTTTCAGACCTTTTGGTGCGACTTTCTTTCTTTTTTTTTTCCTGTTCACTTTTTTCCTTTTTCTTTTTCTTTTTTCTTCTTTCTTTTTTCTTCTTTCTACTTTTTTCTTATTTTCTTTTTATTTTTTATTTTTTATTTTTTCTTATTTTCCTTTTTCTTTTTTTGTTTTCTTTTTGCCTTTCCTTTTTTCTTTTTTCTTTTTTTTCTTTATTTCTTCTTCTTTTTTCTTTTTCTTTTTCTTTTTCTTTTGTCTCTTTTTCTTTCTTCTCTTTTTTTCTCTTTTATTTCTTTTTTCTTCTTTCTTTTTTCTTTTTGTTTTTTTTTGTTGTTGTTGTTTTTCTTTTTTTCTTGATTCTTTTTTTCTTTTCTTTTTTTCAACATAAACATAGGTATTTTATGCACCTAATTACATTTTCTTTTCATGATGTAAAAATATATCCCTAAAGCAAAATACACTCAGCATTGATAGCACTGAACTTGTTTTCTTCCCCTTCTTATTAACATCTCCTGAATGTATGGTAAAAAAAATCCCAAACACAAGAGCATACTAAATTTTGTTTTCATGATATTTAACATTGGTGGCGTGGTATCACTTTAAATACCATTAAGTAATAGATAGGAATAAATAAAAACCTTTTCCATCCCCCTCAAGCTTTTAATCTTTTGGGATTCCTTGAGGGGAAAATGATTCAAATGCCAAACTCACAATTATGCATTTGGTACATAGGAAAGATAGCCAGGCGTTTACACAGAGAAACTGTGCAATACATTAAAGTTACATTAAGGTCCTTAGTTTTCCTGTTCACTAACTTCCCTTCTCATAACTCCCTCAGACACACTCAGAGCCTTTTCCAGGCTCAACAATCACTATCTTCCCCAAGGGCACATCCATCAGCAGAAGAGGTTTCCGAGCCATCAGTAATGTGGCTGCCCTGTAGATTCAGCTTGGAAAGTTAGGAGAAGACTGATAAGTAATCAACAAGTATGGAACAACTCAGGATTAGCAGTCAGCTCTCTACCAAGAGATAAGCTAAGATGCACTCTGCCTTATGATGCAAAGAGGATTCATTTTTCCCATTTTCAAAACAAGAGGTGATAGGAAGTCTCACTGGAAATAAAAATGATGTGCTGTGTGGAAAGATTAAATAAGGGAGGGGGGAGGGAGGGAGGTGGGCTACAGCAAGTTGAAAAAAAAGTTTCATTTCTATAATAAACGCAGCAGAAGAGTTTTTCTTCAACCCCACAGATCAGTAAACAGTACAATGGCATGGGCTTCTCTCTGTTTTTGGCTGCTTCGGCAATAACTCTCCTGTTCCAACCCACCCCACATGCTGGTTACATGATCATGTATACACACACCATGACAGCTAAATGCATGTGTAAAACACTAATAGAATAAACCAAGACTGACCTAGACAGATTTTTTTTAATTTTAATTTTAATTTTTATTTATTTATTTATCATTAAAAATACGCATTGATGTGCTGTACAGGGAATAAGGATAACTTAAATATTCAGAACCTCCCATTACAACATACAGAAATGGTTGATAGAGTTTTGACTAACAAAAGCAATGGTAAAATTTCCTCCAGTTCTGCTTATGTCAATGAGAACTCTACTCTTAACTGATTTTCTCTCCAGAAGTTACTATTTGCAATTAATAACCTTCATGGCCACATGGCTTCTTATTATCCTGTGTAAACATCATGAACTTTATTGTCAGGCAGAAAGAATATGAAACCATTCAAACCACACTATTGTGTAACCGCGTCTTCAAAGGCAGCAGGTAGCTCAAGATGTCTAATCTGACTAACATTAGTTTATGTTTTTCTTCCCTACCTTATAAACACTAAACTCTCTCTCATAAGCAGTGATACTAAGAAATAGGCAGATTTAAAAATACTATCTACCTTATAGAAAGAGTAATTTTTTAAGGTTAGTTTACTACTGAGAGTGAAAAATCTTTACCCAGAAAAGATTAATATAAGTTCACCCACACATCAATGAATGTGTTGATTAATTGTAAAACAAGTATAATTTCCCTGCATCAAGGTTATGCTATAAAAGAGATTTTGTCTGCATCTGAATTACTAGTGCATCATTTAGCACCTCTCTAGTGTCTAGACCAGATGGCTTCAATTGACAGCTGATGAATCCAGTAATTGTCCTCTTGCATTAGTCATTGGTTATATTGTTGTTCAGATCCTTGATGGCAGAAGGAGAAACAACCTCCCTATAATGGCCTTGATAATGTATGCTAAAAATAAGCAGAAGCCAAAAACCTCCCTTTAGTTAATATTACTGCTGGCCTAGAGGTAGGTAAACATACATAACCATGCCTACTAAAAACTGAACTGCAGTCCAAAATTATTATTCACTTTTTATGAAAAAGGGAACCACATTTATTCATGCAAATGTCTGGGAAAATCTTGCATGTGTCAGCTGGACTTATACCAGTAATTCTCACCCTCTGTCAAAAGAAGATATATCTATGATAATCAACTAATTGCATATAAAGAATTTTAAATTATTAACTGTCATTGTGCATAGTAGAGCCAAGACACAGTCAGAACTAGGAATCCATAATATCTGGGATTCTATTGTCTCTGGCTTGAGAGTGTCCNGCCAACTGATGTACTGAGAGTCTGTTAATATTACCATAAATAATACAGAACTTCTCTTTGAAAAATAAGGCATTTTTTTGTCAGATTATGCAGGGATACAATGAGGAAGGCTAAGGCCCATTTGGAATTAAATATGGCAAAGGATGTCAAGGACAACAAGAAGGGCTTCTTCAAATGCACCACTAGCAAGAGGAAGATTAGGGAAAATGTGGGTCCACTGCTGAATGAGGTGGGTGCCCTTATGATGAAGGATACAGAGAAGACAAGAGTTACTGAATGTCTTCTTTGTTTCAGTCTTTACTGCTAAGGCCAGTCCCCAGGAATCCTAGACCCTGGAGACAACAGAGGAAGTCTGGAGAAAGGAAGATTTCCCTTGGTCAAAGAGGATCAGTTTAGAGATCATTTAGGCAAACTTGATACCCACAAATCCATGGGCCCGGATGGGATGCAACCACAAGTGCTGAAGGAGCAGGCGGATGTTAATGCTAAGCCACTCTCCATCATCTTTGAAAGGTCTTGGAGAACAGGGGAGGTGCCCGAGGACTGGAAGAAAGCCCATGTCACTCCAGTCTTCAAAAAGGGCAAGAAGGAGGACACAGGAAACTACAGGCCAGTCAGCCTCACCCTTATCCCTGGAAAGGTGATAGAACAGCTCATCCTGGAGGTCATCTCTAAGCGTGTAAAGGAAAAGAAGGTGATCAGGAACATGGATTCATGGAAATGCTTACCCAATCTGATAGCCTTCTAGGATGGAATGAGTGGCAGGGTAGATGAGGGGAGATCAGTGGATGTTGTCTACCTTGACTTCAACAAGGCTTTCGACACTGTCTCCTGTAACATCCTCATCGGTAAGCTCAGGAAGGGTGGGTTAGACGAGTGGCCAGTGAGGTGGATTGAGAACTGGCTGGATGGTAGAGCTCAGAGGGTTGTGATCAGTGGCACTGAGTCTAGTTGGAGGCCTGTAGTGAGGCCTGTAGCTAGCAGTGTGCTCCAGGCATCAGGACAGGGTCTGGTCCTGTTCAACTTACTCATCAATGACCTGGATGAAGGGACAGAGTGCACCCTTAGCAAGTTGCTGATGATACAAAACTGGGAGGAGTGGCTGATACAGCACAGGGCTTTGTTGCCATCCAGAGGAACCTGGACAGGCTGGAGAACTGGGCGGACAGGAACCTCATGAAGTTCAAGAAAGGTCAGTCCTATACCTAGGGAGGAATAATCCCATGCACCAGTACAGTCTGGGAGCTGACCTGCTGGAAAGCAGCTTTGCGGAGAAGGAGCTGGGAGTCCTGGTGGACAGCAGGTTAACCATGAGCCAGTATTGTGCCCTTGTGGCCAGGAAGGCCACTGGTATCCTGGGGGTAGGACGAGTGTTGCCAGCAGGTCAAGGGAGGTGATCCTCCCGCTCTGCTCAGCCCTGGTGAGGCCACACCTGGAGTATTGTGTCCAGTTCTGGGCTCCCCAGTACAAGAGGGACACGGAGCTCCTGGAGCAAGTCCAGTGGAGGGCTACCAAGATGATTAGGGGACTGGAGCATCTCTCATACGAGGAGAGTCTGAGAGAGCTGGGCCTGTTTAGCTTGGAGAAGAGAAGACTGAGAGGGGATCTTATCAATTTATATAAATATCTGAAGGGAGGGTGTCAAGAGGATGGGGCCGGACTCTTTTCAGTGGTTCCCAGTGATAGGATGAGAAGCAATGGGCACAAACTGAAGCACAGGAAGTTCCGGCTGAACATGAGGAAAAACTCTTTTACTGTGAGGGTGACAGAGCACTGGAACAGGTTGTCCAGAGAGGCTGTGGAGTCTGTTTCTCTGGAGAGTTCAAAACCTGCCTGGACATGATCCTATGCAATAGGCTTTAGGTAACCCTGCTTGAGCAGGGGGGTTGGACTAGATGTCCTAGAGGTCCCTTCCAACCTCAATCATTCTGTGATTCTGTAAAATCTATGAAGGGTAAGGACACACGCAGGGTGCCTCTACTAAAGTAAACCTTTTTGTCAGTCTAGGAAACTATGTATATATTTAATGGATTTACTGTGAAAGCTCCAAAATAGGTGAGCAGAGTCTGTCCAAGTAACGCCAAATTCTATTCCGAAATTATCCATGAACATCAAACATACGATCAGATGGTAAACATGATTCCAGTTTACTAATCTGGAACCAATCTATTTTAACAAAAACAAATCAATAGAACATTTTACATTTACATATTTGTAAAAATAAATCATTTTGAAATAACTGTTTCTATTTATTAAAAATAAAGTACTTGATTTAAGTCAGTCCAACTCCAAAGCTAGCTGTTTTCTTTTGTTTTTCTTTCTTTTTTTTTTTTTTTTTTTTTTAATGTATACTGCATTACAGATGCAGTATACAGCAGAAGAGCCTAAATTCCTTATTTTTCTCTTAGAGTAAATTCCTGATGAGACTACATCTTTTATATATACACCATACTTTATGGTGAAGGTGGGGGTGGTGGGGAGTGAACTGAATTATGAGAAATCTAACCTTACAAAGAGACTGTAAGATAAAAAATAGACCTGAATACTCATCATAACAGAAAAATCAGTTAACTATCAGTTAAACTGCTTGATTGAGCCAGACCAGATTCATCTAGTATGTTTCCTTCAGTATCCGGAAGTGGAAGGATAAGAAATATGGAATGAAGCAAATTTAGAGGGTCTTGCAAAACTCCCTCCTTCCTTCTCATCCTCAATTCCGTTTCCTACATTCAGTAGTTTTGGGATTTCCTACAGTGGAGGTTGCAGTCCCCTAGTTATCATTCCTTAAAGTCATAATAGCATCTATGTTAACCTATACAAATTTGGATTTGTATGGTACCTCTCTTAGTCTACTAAAATTTCAGCTTATATATTCCACTGATAAATTAAACAACCCCAACTCAAAATATTATGCTTTCTCTCTGACAAAAAGAGTGCTGAGTAAGCTTCGCAAACTTCTTGCAGAAAGAAAAAATATACATTTTGCAAAAAAAAAACCACACTAGAGTCTTTATAAATATTCTAAAGAAAAGTTCACAGCTATTTCTACACAGAAGTTATTTTCCAAAAAAGAAAACTTAAATATTTGAAAGCATTTAATGACCTCACTGCAGGGATCATTGAATCCTTCAGATCTGGACACCTCATCTCGCTCTTTGCAGGAAGCTCCAAGAAAATCAGGCTCAGGCTCTATAAAAATCCTCTCTATAGAAGGTCACCTATATGATACTACTATCCTGTAGACAGATTGGATAGCTGGAAGCTGCTACTTGTAGTAAAGCAAGCCTTGGAAGGTGAATGTATTTTTGAACTTCGCTAAGAATTACCACCTCAGGTGCTCAAAGCAGGTCATAAAGGCATTCTAGTAAACAAATAGCAATATTGTGCAGCTAGTTTGACCTGATTGTTTTGGCCCTAAACTCCTTTACTGTTTATAAAGCAATATACAAATAATTTATGTGAGTATTTGTAAGAACATTTTTTAAGATAGATATTCACCAAATTATCCACTGGTCACTTGCAGGCCTTTAGATACCGATCACTGCATAAGCAAGAACAAACACTCAGGGTGCTAAAAAAAAATAGCTCAGCATCCACAGACCTACGTGTCCGGCCAACATGTTCTAATTTTTTTTATTGTTGTTGTTGTTGTTTTATTGTTGTTGTTGTGTTATCATTTTTGTTTTGTTTTGTTTCTGTTTGTTTTTAACAAGCAGTAGTTTACAGTCATTGATTTATCACACAGATAAACTCTTGACTCAAAACTGGTGTAAGACCACCTGCTACTTTTACATATGTCACAGTTCAAAAAAGCTACACACCCTTTGGAAGTACATTTTGGCAAGACACATCTTTTGAGACAGGTCTTCACATTTCTTTCCATGCCATGAGTATTTAAATAGTCAGGAGGAAGATACAAAAATACTAAATGACTTGATCAACTGTCAGATTAATGGGTTGCTTGTACTCTGCCAGTCATGTATTGTGTGGTATGTGTTCCCTGTTGATATTCTAATTTTCACGAATTATAGATGAACCTTTTCACAAGTAGGCATAAGCAAATTCCCCTGCAGTCTCTTCCTTGCATAGCTTGACAAAATGATTCTATTGATTTCTGTTAGTTATCCTTCCTCTGTTTCTTTGCCCTCCCTTTGTTTGGTGCAGGTTTCTAAAACATTCTTCTGAATGTCTCAAGTAGGAGATGCATATCGGGTTCTTCAGACAAGCAACATTCCTGTCTTCTGTCAGATAACATTTCATAACTGTAGGTTGCTAGACATCTCCATGAGTCTCAATGTTGCTATAACCAGTAAAAAACAGTAACCTGCTCTGTCCATTATAACATGAATGTTAAAATATATATAACATATATATATTATAATATATTTAATACATACAGCATTACTGAAAACAACAGTTTGTCTTACATATATTTTTTTTTAAAAAAAATCATTGATTTGCATTAACTAAGTTCTTTTGTGCAGGCATTAGGTTCATACAAAGTTGTCATTTCTCTCTTTCAAACACTTTGTCCACCTTGCTGACAAAAATGTAGCAGTGTTAAAATGATCAAATACTATCCAAAACTAGAAGCTTCTTACAGATCTCCCATAATCCACTCCTTGTGTATTTTCAGACCTGTAATTATTTTCTGTTGTTTTATTCAGTAAGTTCTGACAGTTTTTCACTTCTTTTGGATGACACACAGTAGTTTGAAATGTAGATTATTGTCTTGGACGTGATCAGCAAAGTTCTTAAATTCTAAGGCAGTGCCCTTATTGCATAGATGCCCCAACAAGGAGGTTTAATCAACACTCATCTGAATTTTGGAAGCTATCAAAGGAGACCTCAAAACACTGCAGCTGAAGTAAATCCAGTCCTGTGTAATCCAATCCTTTTTTCCCTTTTCCTGTTTATTAAGCTCTACATCAGTTTTCTAATGTGTACTGTCTATCTACCTTATTTCCACACTGTGTTGGAAAGTCTTATTATATTTGCACATGTAAACAAAATAAGCTTGTTAACTTGTTAATATATGCTATAGAAAGATACGGAAAATAGCCTCTGCCTCAATAGTTTGGCCTGGCTAGTTACAGTCTTGCATAATTATATTTTTATGACATTAACAGTTACCTTCCTTCTTAGTGCTGCTCCACTGACTACAATTTGTCTTGAATGGTTTGCCCTTGTTTACATGATACCACAACCTCTTGTTTACATGACACCACAACCTCTTTTTTTCATATTGTATATTTGTACTAGAGACAAGTCATTCACTCTGAAAGCGAGATTGGCAACAGATGTAAATTCTCCTAACTCTATTGTCTTGTACTAAAAAATAATAGGAACTATATGAAATTTATATATTCACAGATTAGACTGTTTTGTTCCTCCCTTTCAAATGAAAATATATCACCTCTTTTCTAAGGTTCATTTTCTGGAGAACATGTATTCTCTGCACGAGTATTAAGAAAGAAAAATCCATGATGCATGGAATGAGCAAGCTGGGTCTATGAACAAGTCAGAACTGCATTGTTGAGTCTGGGTGGGCAGAGAAAGGAAATGTGTGTGTAATATTTCAGTATTTTCCTCTCCCAAGGATTAATTAAATTAAACTAGCTTGTAAATTCAGATTGTGTTGTTTTCTTCTTTAAAGAATTCATTTACGTTTATTGACTATGCTCTGCAGTGAACATTTTATAGAGGGACTTTTCAATTGTATGAGAATGGTGGCAAAACTAAGCAACTTCTGAAATTATAAATTATGAGGCATCATGTCTTTTACTTTTTCTAGAGATATTTCAAAAATGAGTGAAAGGCCAAGAACACTGGAATACTATGAAGTCATATGTTCTTTCTTTCTTTCTTTCTTTCTTTCTTTCTTTCTTTCTTTCTTTCTTTCTTTCTTTCTTTCTTTCTTTCTTTCTTTCTTTCTTTCTCATTTTCTTTTTTAACTTTAGAAGATCATGTGAAACTAGGCCAAATTGTTTCTTTTTTACTTACTGCAGGTTACTAAGGAGGCAGAAGGGCTGGAGAAAACACCATTCCTACAGTATCCCAACAGGAGAGATGAGAAGGAATGTTCTGTCCTTTATCAAGGGTGACAGAAATTTTCACATTTTGTGTTCATTTTTAAATTTACTCTCTCATAAGTGAATGACAATTTGTAAAGGGAAAGAGTGAAGATGAGCACTTAGACCCAATAAATGATTGCACCTAGAAGTTCAGGACTGCATTCAGCCTTCTGTGAATTTAATTATTTGGCCTTTTGTGTGGAATCTAAAATCTAGTGTTTGGTGATAAAAATTCTCCAAACAGCATTCTTGAAATTTTTTTGGTGTGCCAAGACTGGATCTAAAACATCCTGTGCCTGAGGAAGAGGCTGCTGGACTGCTAGGCTAGTTGCTGTAGACAGCCATAGAGGATGCCCTGGGGGAGATCCTGCAGCTATCCAGAGCCTAAACAGCCCTGAACAGGTGGACAACAGCTCTCTTAAAGTGGAGGTAATAATATCAATTTCTTTAAAACCCCTGAGTTCAGTTCAGTCTTATTTTAAAATGGTCATGGAAGTAAAAATAGAAGATGTGGATCACTTATTTGAAAAACTGGCCACATAGCTAAATACCAAGAAGCATATCTAGTCACCAGGCCATGGGGTTTTCTCAATGAATAGGAGGATGAATAATCTCTTTTCTTCCAGGAAGAGAATGTGCAATCATTCAGACTATTTCTGTGTTTTACATTAGCTAGCAACAGAACAGCTACATAAAGAGATCAGGACACTCTCCCTCCCAAACTGTAACGATTCGTTTAGCTACCATCCTTCCTTCCTTTGAGTTCTCTTGATGACCCAGGGAACATTCCTTCAACAGGAAAAGAAGAAAATGTTCTTTCTGTTCTTCAGTATCAGAGCAATCCCAGTTCTATTCTGAGAGATGGATTTGAGTCTCCTCCTGTTGAAGACAAAGCTGAAAACAGATCCTCCACTTGATGGGCAGAAACAGGTCAAAGGATCTTAGGAAATTTTCCAGAGAAATAGGAAACAGAAAGTTGTGGCACATCTAAGGTTTGGCAGCCCTAAGAGTTTTTTGGATCACAGCTGATTTGTTACCTCACACTACTGAAGTTGTATTTGGATCACCTAATTTTAAATCAGATCAAACAGTGGATCAAAGCATTTTTTTCCCTCAAAGAAATTTGCAACAGGAGAAAAAAAAATCTGTTCAAATTCTACAGTGGGTTGTAATAAAGACAAGATTAGAGAAAGGTGTCTGTCATGGATGTCCAAAATTCATATTATGGTATGTTTCACAAAGAAATTGTTAAACTTCATATTTAAAAATCTCTTCATTTTTTTTTAGAATTAATTTAGAGAAATAAAAATTCTTAGGAGGATTACATACCTCAAAAACTTGAATTTTCACCTCAGATTATATAAAGCATTTATATGTGTTCATTTCCTTGACAAAATCTGGTGTGGCTTGACCTGAACTGATATTTCCAATGTTTTGGGTCTGTGACTAAATACTTGAAACAAACAACAATAATGGAAAAAAAAAAAAAACATAAAAATACACACATTGTTCTCTTAACTCCAGTGGAGATTTTCTACAACTTTTGTTTGCTGTGATGTGGTAGGAGGTAATAGTTATTATTCTCAGACTCCAAACTCACAGCCACTGTTAATTTATTTTTGTTTCTCTCAGTGCAATCTTGACAAAATTGAATCTCTCAGTGATTAATGGAAACAAGAAATTTGAAATCTGACCACACTTTATTTTTATTTTTAAAAATACTGAGATTCCAAAAGATTAGTAAGGTTTAAGAGAATACTGTGACTGATTAAAATATATATACATATATGCATAGCATTTTGTTTCAAAAGGAACTTGAAAAATGGAAACCATCATAATTCCTTGTTATTGCCTTGCCTAATGATATGCTATTTTGTAAGGAAAAGATCAGCATTAGAGTAGGATGAGAGCACTTCTCAGGTGTCTGAGGTTAGGTATGCTTTACCCTCAAGATACTATATGGATCAGAGTTTTCTTGACAGATGAGTATCTGTAGTATTCAAACATCTGCTTGTATTTGGTTCCCAGACATAACTACAGTTAAAAACCCATTTTATTGACCACAAAGTACATGACATTAGGAATATAATTCTTTTCACTTTTTGTATAATTATCTTTTTTATTCCCTATCTCTTCTAGTCTTTCCCACTCTCTAGAATCACCCACACACTGTTGCATCCAACAGCTCCACATGTCCCTCCAATGAAATAAACTTTCAATGGAAACTCTTCTAGCATAAATAATCTTAAATCTCCTAGCAGCAATTCATTTTGTTTACAGTTTTATGTGGTGTCTAATTTATTCTTGTTTCACCAGAGAGGATATCTGCTTCTGTGCATGGGAAGTAGAATCTTACCCGATAAAAAAGGTCCACTTTTTTACTTTGTTAGTTTTTCCCTTGAGGTATGGCACAGATCCAAGGGTAGCTATGTTGCTTTGTTTTTAATCAGCTAACTCCCACAGAGAGCACTACAAGCATAAAGATTTCTCAGCAGTTCCTTGAGATTTCTCCCTTCTTCCCAGACATCCTAGGTAGTATCTCATCTTCACCTTTATATACTTCCTTTTATTATGCCAAAATGATAACTGGAATGGTATTCCCTACCTCTTTGACCACACTTCCAATGTTACCATTATAACATCGTTACCATTAGTAACAGTGCTAATCTAAATCACACTCTGAGTAACAAACTCAGCAGATGTCATGCAGGCTCTGATAAATCTGATGACTATTTTGGCTTCCATCTAGAGTTGGCATCTTATATAACATCACCCTTTATCAAAGTACATCTGTGGCAAGTAATGGCTCCAACACATGGGAACAGAATGTTACTTTCTGTCATATGGCAGTAGGTGAAATAATGATCATCTACATAAGGTTAACTTCAGATTCACTCAAGTTGATACAGGATTTCTACTTTACGTGTCTAGGGTCACACATTTTGAACTATGTATCTGAACACTCAGGAAACTATTTGCATTCATTTTTCACTAATTGTGGACCTTAACTTGAAGCTGCTACAGAGAAATGCTATGGAAAATTATCATTTCCACCCATTTGGGAACCAGCCTTGGATTTAACTAAAGAAGGAATGATACTGTCAAATGTATATATTGATTTAAAACCTGATGCAAATCCAATAGAAGACAAATGAAGTATTTCCACTGAATACCCTGGATCCATAGCCTAATTCAAACTGATCTGCTGTTTCTAGGAGGCATCAGTTTCACACTTCAAGCTTTCAAGTTTCTCTACTTTCTCACTTCTTGTTACTATACAATGAAATTAATTCAAAAGTAAATGAACAAAGTGTAGCAGTGATGTTTTGAAGTGATGCCAAATATGAAGTAGCATAAATTTAACAGTTTTCATTAATACAAGAATATTCACTAAACATTTTCCTATAGTAGAAGAAATATTCTGTGTAATAAAACTAAATCCATCCTCATAGTGACCCACAAATAACCTGTTTCTATAGTTTCTTTGCTATTCAGCTAGGCCTCCTGGTGGTGCAGAGCTGTCATTCATTAATTTTACTGATTGCATAATGAGAAACAGTCATGCAGCTCTGAATATTAAAAGCTGTAGGTCGATTAATCACCATTTTGAAAATAGAAATAAAAATACTAGGCAACATGAGAACCAACAGGAAACTTGTGCCTAGTACAGAGAACAATAGAATTTCACATACTGATTCACAGAGTATCATGTACTTGGCTCAGTAGGTGGGCTGAGAAAGGAGACAATAATTTTTACTGTTTTTGAAACAATCTTACAATTGGAGAAAATTCTGAACTCTGGAGCCAATGTGTATAGTTACAATGAAACAGAAAGGTTTCCTGAGGAAACAGAAACCTCTGGAAAGGTTGTCTGGTTAAAAGCATTGCTTAAATCCTTGGAAGCACTCTCGTAATACACTACAGTATTCAGAACCTACACTGGATGCAGGCAATCATGCGACTGATTTTGCTAGTGCTTTTATGTTCACTGAACTATGTAAAAAAAGTGAAAAGCAGTAAGGACTCTTCCAAAGCAGACAGCTACATGTTATAATGTGACACAGGTAATTCTATGCATCTCAGACATCCATTACTACCCAGCTACTCAAATTTCTCATCCCCTTCTCCCTTCTCCAACATGCCATTTATAAATACCACTCAAAATATTTTCCATACCATCTCAAAACTGCCACCTTTTTTTTTTTTTTTTTTTTTAATGAGGTCTGGAAAATGCACACAGTGGCTGGGTCCTCAAAGTTGTCACACCAAACTTTTTTCCACCTCCTCTGAGAATATAGGGTACTTGCAACAATATAGGCTGGGGATTGACTGGCTGGGGAGCAGCTCTGCTGGAAAGGTGCAGGCAGCAAGCTGAGTGACAGCCAGCAGCATGCTCTAGGACCAAAGACACCCAACAGCACCCTGAGCTGTACCAACACAAGATTGAGTGAAGTGATTATTCCCCTTTACTTATTAGACCACATTGATGTTCAGTGTCCAGTTTGGGGCTTCCCAGTACAGGGAAGGCATAGGCAAACCGGAGCAAGTTCAGAGTAGGGACCCCAGAATGGTCAAAGCTGGGGCACTTTCTCCATGTAGAGAGGCTGAAGTATCAGGGCTGGTTCAGCCCGGAGAAGAGGCAGTTCCACCGGAGCTTGGCAGCAGCCCCTCTATGTTCACAGGGAGGTCATCAAGATGTGGCCAGGCTCTTCACATGGGTACAGGCAGAAGAAGAGGCATTACTTGAAAGAAGACAGGTTCAGAATAGATAACAGTAAGCTTTTTTTTTTTTTTTTTTTCCACCACTAGAGCAGTAAAGTATGGGAATAGCTTGCTTATTGCAGGACCATGACTGTGGGAGCAGTGACTTTCCACTTGTGTCCATAGATAATAAAAGGGCCCAGTTGTATCAGTTGAATGTTCATATGTCCATGGAGCCTGATGGGATTCACCCCAGAGTACTGAAGGAGTTAGCAGACATTACAGCTGGACCCCTCTCAACAATTTACCAAGGGTCGTGGGAGTCTGTGGATGTCCCTGCTGACTAGAAGCTAGCCAGTGTTATGCCCATCTACAAAAAGGGCACGAGAGAAGACGCAGAAAACTACAGACCTGTTAGTTTAACCTCGTTACATGGGAAAGTTATGGAGAAGACTATCCTGGGGGTTATTGAAAGTCAGTTAAAGAACAAAGCTATTATCAGCCCCCTCACATTCTTCACCATGCATTCCCAATGTGGTGATCTACTTATTAGTGTGGAAGATCATCTACATCATAAAATTGGATTATACAGAAGAAAACGGGTCAATCTGTGGTTTCAAGATGATCATCAGATGTTAAAAAAGAAAGCTACCTTTTCTTCAACCACACCAAAACAAAAGGTAAGATGCTGAAAAACAGACAGTGGCTACAGTAATACCTGGAACTAAAAGAAACAAGAGAACCTGTACATTAGTTCAGGGAAAAGAAAATAAAAAGCATTAAGAACAAAAACAACAACAAAATGAGACAATGTTTCTGCAGTATCTGGCTTATTGGCTGAGTAAGGAAGCAGGCTGCTAAAGACTTTAAATACAAGAAAAAACGAACCAAACAATACATCTATTACTGATTACTTGATTTATCAGATTTCTGAACCTGCTAAATAGCCATTCAGTGCGCCAAGTTTTAATAAGTGTTTGGCATCAAAATGGCAACAATACCAAAGCAATTTATAGGAGGATAGACTTCCATGAGTAATTTTTGAATTTGAGCTTTGGGGAATGTTACAATAGCTCCCACACTTTAGCAAAGGCAAGCTGGGAATTCTGACCACATCAGATCTGAGTTGTCTTGGATTGTATGTAAAGTGCTGCAAAGGTGGGAAACAAAGAAAGGCATAAAGATGGCATGGAAGAGAAGCAAGTGAGCAAACCAAGTTTCTTCTTTATTCTGTCAGAATATGGTGCATCACCAGCTAGTTATGAAATCAATTTCTCTGCAGTCATTCCAGAAAATTCTGTCTGTACTTCCTTTATTCATCAATACATCAACACAGCAGCTTTCAAGACTGCCCAGATAACATTTTCCTTCCCATGAAAAATATATTAGAAAAGGTTGACATAAATCTCAGTACAACATAGACCAAATCATTCAAAATTTAAGAGCGCTTTTTTTTTTTTTTTTCCTCAGAGTAAAAAAAAAGAAGTTATAGGTTCATGCAATTACATATTTTTTGTTCTGGTAAAGTTGTTCAATGTATCTCCAAAAATGTTTTTAAACAACATGAGCTTGGACATGTAAAAATATATATATACCTAACACTCAGGAGCTGGTTTTGACAAATGGAAAAAAAAATAGAAAAATGAAGTAATGGAAGTGAAGGGATAGGGATAGAGTTTGTGACTGGTTTGTCTTTCCAGTCACTGAAAAATTATGTGATCTGTTTTTTATCAGGTGCAGCTTCCCTCATCCCTGTTCTGCCTGATCAGTACTCCCTCTCTACAGCTATTACCTGGTCCAATAAATCTGGGCTTCACTGCCAGTACCTCAACTTTTCTATGACTTTCATATTTGGCCGTGAGTGGAGAGGACTCTATTCTCAGACTTTTCTTCCCGTTGCACTTGTGGAGTGAAACGTGAAATAAAAGCAAACAGAAATCCGCCAACTTTTTTTCTTTTCCTTAAACTATTGGTAACCCAAAAACTAAAGCACGTGAATGGGGTCCTTTTGTGTTTCCTGGGCTGCTGCTGCTTAGAGTTGACATGACTTCTTTCCACAAAAGCTGCATGCTCTGGTTACTGTAAAGAATGATGAGTATTCATAGCATGGAACACTATGGCACCTCATTGTACACATATAATGTTTCCTTTTCGCTGAACTTCAACTGATACAGCTTTTGCTTCTCTCCATCTTCCATTCAATTTCTTCATTTGACTCATAGCTCATTGCTTTTTTTTTGTTCTTATCCTTCTCCTTAACATCTTTTCTTACTCTTTCTCTATGCAGCACATATGTGCCTTAGTAATAACCTTCCCTTAGAACTTTTGCCTTAGCTTATACATAGTATTTATTCTATTATGGTTAGTATGCTTACTGATTAGAATGCAGGCAGAAAATATTCTTAGTACTCCCAGTTTGTTTCTTTATAGCTTCACGGATTCATACCCAACTCTAGAGTCCTGAACCACGACTATTTCTTTGGTGTACTAATAAATATTACAATTTTTAAATGCCCAGACAGGTAATACATCACACAATTCCCCAGCTCCTTAAAACAAACAAAAAAAACCCACATCTCCTTCTTTCAAAATATCTAATACTTTTTCATTACTATAGTTCAACATGATATTAAGGTCATTCAAGTAAAGGTAAGAAAAAAAAAATCTTGGTTAATTTTGCAAAACATTACCGATTACAGGGATCAAAAGAGAACAGGAAAGAAACGCAAGAAACTTAAGTGTACAAATCTGATGTTTTCAGATGCTGCCACTATATAGTCAATACAATCTGACAGTTCTTACAGCCCAAATTTATTACCATTTATTTCTCCACTTTCCTTATTCATAGATTTTTTTTTTTGCTATTTTAAAATCTTGTCTAGAAGCTACAAGAATAAATCAGAAATCAAGACGTAAATACTGAGAACTTCAGAGTACATTTCCATCCTTACTAAGCTTAAGCATCCAGGACACACAGTTGTGCCTACTCATCTTGACAAGTCCCTCTGCATTGCATATATGACACAGATCAACTCCCGCACTGTGCCCCATTTGAAAATATTAACTTTAGGTCCAACATCATATTTTAGGTAGCCTTCTCAACTACATGATTTAAGTGCACAAGACCCATTGAAAGGTAATGGGAAATATGGTTCTTAAATCACAAGTTATTTTGGAAAAATATTATCCATTATGCATAGTAACACCATGAACAGAAACAATTTCTAAGTCTAAAATTTCACTTAACATGTTCTGTGCATACACAGCTGATGCAATACTCTGCTTCTCCAAAAGACAATAAGAGGTTGTCTCTATCAATAATATCAACCAAGACCAATCATACAGTGACCAGGGATTTCCTCAGCATGCACACGGCTTGGAGAGCACAGTCTTCATTTACCTTATTCTCAATTGTGTTTGGCAGTCTATTTAGGAAAACGTGGGAGGTGCAATAGCAAGGAGTATCTCATTCTTTGGCACCAGATACAAGCCACTAGAGACTAGACTAGGGAATCCAAAGTTATTACTTTTGTTCATCAGTGCAAAATTTAAGGTCATATTCCTACCAACACCCCCACAGTAGAAGACTAGCAAAACTGTTCTAGCTGATTGGGGATTTAATTTTCCAGAAATTGTTGAAAAACCTCTACTTCCCTTCAATTTTCAGGGAACAGTCTTTTCCATGACTTAACTATATCTGTCAACAACTTTTTTCCATTTTACATAGTCACAATCAAAAGATTTTCTTGTGTTTGTTGTAGCTTGCTACATGTTATGGAAAATAAACACTTCCACGATCCTTGAAAAGATTGAACTTAGTAGCAAAAGTGTAGCTGCTTTCTGGACTGTCTTGAGAGTTGCATTTATAAAATCTATCACCTACTTGAAGATGAGATTGTTTTGCCAAAACATTAAGCACAACACTCTCCTTGTAAATTTGTCATCAGTGTTCTTACTACCCAATCTTAAAACAAAAGGTAGAAATCTTTGTACAAAGATTTGTGTACAACAGAGGACCGAAAAAACTTAAGCCTATCACAAGTGAAAAATTAACCTTTTACTGATGTATGTGTAATATAAGACTCTTCCCCGACCACTTTAATTATTTGTATGTACAAAGCAAGTGAACCTATTACAATCCTCGGAGCTATTCAAGACTTCTCTTGAAGACAATATTCAGACAAGGCCCTGATCAAACCAATGTAACTTTGAAGCTTCCCTTATTTTAAGTGGTGTTGGACCAGATGGAATCTAAAGGTCCGCTACAATCTTTTTTTTCTTCCTTTTTACAATACTTATTTTATAGCATATTACATATGCTTTCAAGAATTCAGAAATCTGAATTTAAAATTGATTGATGACACTTTACAATTGATGTAATTATTTCATAAAACCAGAAAAGACTGTTATATTCACAAAAAAAAAAAAAAAAGATAGTTATGTGTAGCTGTTATTGGCCCATACAAAAGTATGTCTTGAATCTTCATACAAGACTGATGTTTATATACATATATATTTTGTACTGCAAAAAACAATTTGCAACTCTTTATTGAAAATAAAGATTCAGGTTAGTACTTCCTCAATTCCTAGGATACTAAAATAACATACACGTCCATGGATTGCATCCAAATTTAGAGACATATAACAGTATGCCTTATGCAACCACAACTAATATAAGCACACCTGACTATACCCTTTACTTTTTGATGTAACTCAAACTACTGCAAGATCTTTGGATTGATATTTGATGCAAGTGGTCACCTAATAGGTAAGGATGAGGAAAATGTGGAGGCATTTAATGCCTATTTTGTCTCAGTTTTTAATAGTTATGACATATCTTGAGCTGCCCGGTCCTCAGAGTCAGAGGACCACTGGGGGAGCAGTGACTTTCCACTTATGTCCATAGATAATAAAAGGGCCCAGCTGTATCAGTTGAATGTTCATATGTCCATGGAGCCTGATGGGATTCACCCCAGAGTACTGAAGGAGTTAGCGGACATTACAGCTGGACCCCTCTCAACAATTTACCAAGGGTCGTGGGAGTCTGCGGATGTCCCTGCTGACTAGAAGCTAGCCAGTGTTATGCCCATCTACAAAAAGGGCACGAGAGAAGACGCAGAAAACTACAGACCTGTTAGTTTAACCTTGTTACATGGGAAAGTTATGGAGAAGACTATCCTGGGGGTTATTGAAAGTCAGTTAAAGAACAAAGCTATTATCAGCCGTAGTCAATGTGAGTTCGTGGAGGTGAAGTCATAGAACCATAGAATCATAGAATATCCTGAGTTGGAAGAGACCCACAAGGATCATTGAGTCCAGCTCCTGGATCCACACAGGACTACCTAAATATCAAACCCTATGTCTGAGAACGTTGTCCAAACGCTTCTTGAACTCCGGCGGGTTTGGTGCCATGACCACTTCCCTGGGGAGCCTGTTCCGGTGCTCAACCACCTTCTCAGTGAAGAACCTTTTCCAAATAACCAATTATAACTTTCCCTGAAGCAGCTTGATGCCATTCCCTTGGGCCCTATCCCTGGACACCTGAGAGAAGAGATGAGCGCCTCCCGCTCTGCTCCCTCTCAAGAGGTCACCCCTCAGCCTTCTCTTCTCTAAGCTGAAGTCCTGCCTTAGTAATTTGATCTCCTTCTACAATAAGGTCACCCACTTGGTGGATGAAGGGAAGGCAGTGGATGTAATATTTCTGTATTTCAGTAAGGCCTTTGGTACTGTCCCTCATAGGATCCTTCTGGACAGTGTTCAACTGAGAGATAAGTAGGTTCACGCTACACTGGCTGATGAACTGGCTCAATGGCAGAGCTCAAGGGATTGTAGTAAATGGAGCTACATCTGGCTGGTGGCTGGTCACTAGCAGTTCCACAGAGCTCAAATGTAGGGCTGGTTCTGTTCAATATTTTTATCAATGATCTGGATGCAGGATTGGAAAGCATCCTTCACAAGTTTGCTGGTGATACTAAACTGGGAGGTGCTGTTGAATGCCTGGAAGGACGAGAGGCTTTGCAGAGGGATCTAGATAGATTGGAGCATTGGGCAATCATCGATAGCATGAAGTTCAACAAAGGTAAATGCTGGGTAGCGTACCTGGGATGGAGTAATGCCAGACACAGGTACAGACTGGGAGATGAGTGGCTACAGAGCAGCTCTGCAGAAAGAGATGTGGGGGTGCTGGCCTATAGTAAGCTCAACGCTAATCAGCAGTGTGCCCTGGCAGCCAAGAGGGCAAACTGCATTTTGGGGTGCGTTAAACACAGCATGGCCAGCTGGTCAAAAGAAGTGATTCTCCCACTGTAATTAGCATTGGTGCAGCCTCATTTTGAAAATTGCATGCAGTTCTGGGCTCCACAATATAAAAAGGATATTAAGATACTTGATAGCATCCAGAGGAGGGCAACAAAGCTGGTAAAAGGGCTGGAAGGCATGTCCTGTGAGGAGAGGCTGAGGACACTTGGGTTGTCTAGTCTGGAGAAAAGGAGGCTAAGATGCAACCTCACTATTCTCTACAACTTCCTGAGGAGAGGAAGCAGAGAGGAAGGTGCTGGTCTCTTCTCCATGGTAACCCATGAAAGGACATGCAGGATGGCACAAAGCTGTGCTGGGGGAGGTTCAGACTGGACATTAGGAAAAAATTCTTTACTGTGAGGGTAGGCAAACACTGTAACAGGCTTCCCAGAGAGGCGCTTGAGGCCACATGCCTGTTAGTGTTCAAAAGGCATTTAGATAATGCCCTCAGTAATATGCTTTGACTTTTAGTTAGCCCTGAAGTGGTCAGGCACTAGATGATCTTTGATGATCTTTTCCAACTGAGCTGTTCTATTCTATTCTATTCTATTCTATTCTATTCTATTCTATTCTATTCTATTCTATTCTATTCTATTATTTTGTCTATACCATTGTCTATACTATTGCTTGTGCAAGCTCTGTCCTTTGAAGTTTTCTAGACCCAGCTGTCTAAAGCCCTGAAAGACCATGTCTGATCTTAGACCTAACCCTTCTTTAAGAAAGACACTGGATGAGAGATCTCCTGAGGTCACTTCTTATCTGAGCTACCCTACACTATCTAGTCTCCTTCATTAAGCTCATTTGGGTAGTCACAATAAAGAATAAGAATTCATATCTCAGATAATAGGACTAAACCATTAAGAGTCTTCTAAATATTTTAGATAATTTTAACATGTCAAGTCGTATGGTGGCCCATGAAGAGCTCTGCCTTCAGATTGTCCATGTTAAAATTTTTCAGTATGAACAGCAACATCTTTCGATGTTTTTCTTGTTGTTGTTTGTATTTTTAAACTATTTGAAGGTGAAAAGACTTATACCCCAAATAGAGAAGAAAAATCTGACAATATGATGCCATGATTACAGACAGGCTTCCATAAACAATGCATCTTATTGCTTAAATATCCAGTTAGTGGATAGTTAGAGGTGTGCCAATGACTTTGGCAGCTTGAAAAATCCACCTATTTGTAATAAAAATTATTTTCAAACTCAATATATATAATTATACAGAAATGCAGGTATAGTAATAGTCAATTCCCTGGCTTGTATACTCTTGCTAGTAAACAGTATCTTTATTTAATCAGGTTTTGTTTAAATAAGGAAATTACCTTGCTTAAATGCATTTGTCTCCTTAAAATAACTTTTGCAAAGGTATTTTCAAATACATCATACATAGAACAAGAACTGGGTAGGTAAACAGACCTTGTCTTGCGGCTTGGCTCCTGCTGTTGTCCACTCAATAACTGCTACCTAAGAATTGGTACTGCAAGCCACAAGCAACTCTATACTGGCCTTTTCCTAATTAACTAGGAAAAAAAAAAAAGGATATTAAAATTAATAAAGCATACTTTAATGGTATGCATGTGAGGCATATGCAACCAGACAAATTGCTTTATTACAGAATGTTTACAGACTTCTTTTATGTAACTTGCAAGAGCATTTTTATCTCCACAACATATGGCTGTGTATATGCACATGTGGTTTGGAATCTGTTTCAGTTAAGTTCTCACAAGTTAAAGCTTGAAAACAATTATAAGAACATATCTACAGAGGGAACACAATAACCTACATTTCAATATTTTGGAAAAAAAGGCATATTAGGAGTAACTGATCACAGTTAGAGATCTGTTTTTTGGGGTTTTTTTTTTGGTAAGTAACTTTGAATATATAAGGCTAGAAGCCCAACTGAATTAAAAATATGTACTGGGTCTGGCTGGGACAGAGTTAACTTTCCCTGCAGCAGCCCTTGTAGATAGAACAGCGCTGGTATCACACCAATGTTTTAGCTATTGCTGAGCAGTGCTGGCACAGCACCAAGACTCTCTCCAGACCCTCCAAAGCTAGTAGTTTGGGGTGGGCAAGAAATGGGGAGGGGACATCATCAGGGCAGCTGACCTAAACCAACCAAAGGGATATTCCATACCATATGATGTCACACCCANCTGCGTCCCAGGATGTGGCCGGGCATCGCTCGTTGGTGGGAGAATCACTTGTTTTCTCTTTTCCTCTGTGCTTGCGCACAGGCTTTGCTTGTGTATATATTTGTTGTTTTTTTTCTTCCTCTTCTCTAATTAAACTATCCTTATCTCAACCTGTGAGTTTTTTTTTCCCTTCTCCCCCTCTTCTTTTGAGGAGGGGGAGTGAGAGAGTGGTTGTGGTGGAATTCAGCTGCCTAGCAGGGTAAACCCATCACAAAATACTCTTTGAAGAACACCAGGATTATCACAGAAAGGGCCCAAAAAAGGCAATTGTGCCACGAAAAACATCATACTTGACAAGTCTTCCTACCTGTAGTTTATAAAGTGCATATCATTCCTCCAGTATAACCCAAGCTCTATTAAAGATACTAACTTAAAATACAGTTTCTGCTAGAGAAAACATAACCAAAGAAACAAGGCTTATGGAAAATTACAAAAAACGTTCTGCACAACTGTTGATAGAAACAATCTCCCATCTAAAGATTTTATTCAAAGGAAAACCCTTCAGCCTGTCTAGTCTTAGATTTCCTATCTTCTGGCTTGTTTTGGTTTCTGCTGTTCTCAGAGAATATGGGTGACAACATTGTGAAATAATTCTTCCACCCTAACTGTCTGCCATGCATTATTCATCCACTGAACAAAAACATATGGTGACCTGTATGTAAGTAGTTGTAGAAAGGCTGAAATCTGCACATTTCATGTCACATGTTTATGAAAATTTTATGATCTATATTAGCACAGGTTTCCTAGCTTTACCCAGCTTCCAAGTTTTTTTTTTTTTTTTTTTTTTTTTTTTTTTTTTTTTTTTTCCTGATATTGGCACACTCATGCCAAACAGTATTTAAATAGGAAAATTCTGTGCATGTCAACTATCTTCCTTGAACTGTCTGGACCATTCTATTTTTATACCCTATGTGACTCATGGAATAAAGCCAAGAGTAAAAGTCTAATAGGGAGCTAGTCCCACACTAAACTTACAGAAATGGTGAGGATGCAATGTTCCTTTAGCACTAGAGCTAAATGCATCAAAAATATTCCTCTCTTGCAGCAATTCAGGAGTGTGTCACAACACCCTTACAAAGACATTTATACATGCCTTCAGCACTGAGGTGCATAAATAATCATCTTCATCTGCTGCAAATAGAACTCACTGTTCATGCAGCATAATTGTATAGTCGACAACACACAGTGCAGAAGGCAATCACATGCCACTGTAAACAGAAACTATAAAGAACTTTATCTGACATTTTTGTGTTTACCCATTCCACTTGCTTCTTTCTTCCTCTTCACTCTTATGGGAAATTTTGTCTTAATTTAATTTAAATGGGATTTAAATACCATTGGCTGTGAGTTTATAGCAACATATGCTTATATTTTCATCCAACTCATTTATTTTTTCTCTGCCTAACAATCCTGTCAGAGTTGTTCTTTTTCAAACAATAAATTGATTCAGAGAATGATTGTTTATAGTAAGATCTTCTGTTAATTCTGACATATGCCAAAAGGCCACAAATTGTGACTAAAAATTACATCAATATCAAAGATTTAATTAGTTCTATATTTCTTGTATATTACCAAACAGAAGCAGGGTTAAAATTCAAGTAAGAAAGCAGCTCATATGAACGGGGAAAAAGTGCAATTCTTTGAAATGAAGAGAGGGTCACGTCAACATTATTGGGTTTTGAGATAGATAGGTAGATCAATCAATCAATTGTGCAATCTTCAGTCACATCCTCAGGTGGTGTACAACGAGGTGAAAAGTGTAATTCCATTTTGGGTTCTTTTCAAGTGAACTACTACTGCAAAATCAGCACACGTTTATCTGAAAATGAGCCTAGGTTGTTAAGAAGAAGGATAGACCTTCATTAAAATTGAACTAAGTTATTCAGTCATAGAGAACCAGACCAACTTCATTGATAACCCTTTTGTTTAGCTGTATTAATTTCTACACATATCAACTTCTTGATGAGATCAGTCCTAAGAATATCTAAAGCTTCTTGAAAAATGTCTCCTGCTTGCAAGAGTTTATAATCAATAAGGTCAACCCTAAAATGCCCAGTAAATGTTTGGAAGTTTGCTATGTAGCCAAAATGCTTTCAAAGTTAACATCAGAAAGACCAGATCTAAAAGGAAAGGACAGTAACTCATTATGTCTAGGACCAGACTGTCTCAGACTTACCTTCTGTATATGTAATATACAGCAATATGTAATATTTCTTTTAATGGGAGACTATTCCCTGGTCACCTTTAACCTTTCTGAAAATAATTCTACTATCACTAGGGCAGAAAAAAGGCAAGCAGAAGTTCTTTATACACATTTAAAATATAAATCTGAACTCGGATGTGAAGATATTATATTGTTTGGGTTCAGTTGAGGATTAGAGTTTCCATAATTAGAAAAGGTGCTTGGTCTACAGAATAAAACTCTATTTGTGTTAAACAAGACAGATTAGTTAAATTATGTGGGTTGAGTCAACATGAAGTACCTTTAAGTCAGTTCCTCACGATTCACTTCTTTTGTGTTAAAAAGTGAGAGAAGACTACTGTGATATGGTCTGATTCTCTACCTAACATAAGCTCTTTAGCCAACTCACATTCAATTGAGAAAGTTTCTTTTAGGAAAAAAATCCAGTTCACTTTATCAGTAGACCTTCAAATTCAAACACTGATTTTGAAGCAGAGCTATTATGCTATCAGCTAGACATATCCAGAATGTTGCTAATTTCTAGACCCAAGCAATATACTGTATGGCCTTATTATTGAAAACTTGTAAGAGTTTTAAGTGAAATCATTGGTCATTGGCTGCTGCTAGTTTACAACACCACACTTACAGTGATTTATACACAGATTCTGAAGATACAGTTAACTTCAGAAACTTTTTTTTTCCTCACAGAGGTTTTTTTTTTTTTTTCAATAAATGTTTAAAGAAAGTTATTTATCTACCCTGCTATGACTGAAGAAATCTCACATGGAAGTACTGACTATTAAGGAGTACCATACAATGCATTCCAGCTTGGTTTTTAATGACAATATTCCAGGATACCAGGTAACTCAGACTCTTTAGTTGATGTAGTAGTGAGTGGATCTCTTTTTTTCTTTCCTGCTGTTGCAACCTTCTATTGACTGGCTGAAATGAGTATATGTATAGACACATATGTTAATGTGATTGTCCAAACAACTCTTTAGCAGAAGTATGATTTACTTTAGTAATAATTACAGTAGTAGAGGAACACTTCAAGGGATTAAGGACTATTTTCCTCCAATAAAGTTGTTAAGCATTAACTGTTTATATGAAATGTTGAAAACATTACTGTGCTTCTCAGAGACAACTGCCAACTTTATAAACTAGCAAAGGTGATTGTATTAAAAAAAAAAAAAGAGCTACTTCATCACAAAACTTGAATAATATAGAGAGGTTAGTCAGCTGAGCTTGCATTCAAAATATGATCTGGAATGCTGGCATACAGCATGACTTACCTGAAAACCTTTTGATTATTTTATTCTGCTTTTTAAGTATTTAGCCTGTCCTGCAGTGATTGCTTCTTGTTCAGCTTCTTCAGGCAGATTAATAAAAATAATGTGAAACAATGCAAAAGTTCTGAAGTATCCTCTATATTTACTTAGGAAGAACACTTTTGCATTTCTAGGAGGAATCTTCAGTCTCTGTTTTTCTGTGGCTGGTAACAATGTCTGTGAGTTGCTCCAAAAGTCATTTTACTGTTTCGTGATGGTTCTACCTAACCATTTGCTTCGCATTTGCCCATGACTGGCAAAGTGTTTGGGGAAAAAAAAAATCAGACTATTCTAATTAAAAGCCCTTTAACAACAAGAACTTATCCTTTGTCACTTAAAGGAAAAACAATGAAGAAAAATGAAAAGAAGAAAGACCATCATGAGGTTAAGTTAGTGAGATTAAGATGTAACAGATAGCCCTAGTTCTGCCTTGGCCAAGTCACTTGAGTTTGTGCCTCAGCTGGTTCTACAGTGAGGAATAATAGTTTTCCATCACTGTTAGTGTAAGCTATTCAAAGGCTCTCTCCTCTGTGTATACAATGCTTACACAGTGGAGACCATTAATAACACTCATTGCCATTAATAATGATCACTGGAAAAGTTAAAATCATGGACAATTTTTAAGAATTTAGATCTACTTTTTAAAAAATATTTATAAATTTCTGAAATATACATCTAATAATCAAATGGTGTTTTATAGACTCTAGGACTCTAAAGCTTTTCCCTTTCTCTCTAGGTTACTCATAGGGTTTTATTGCCTGTCTGTCCAGAACTGAACATCCAAATAAAATAATGTTTTTCCTTGTCCTGGAAAGTGAATTTCCAATTAAAATTCAACAGTGCAATCCCATTCAGAATGGCTCTTATATCATTTGAAGTACATTAATTTGACTTGGTTACCTGTTTTGTTAATTAAACTGATGAGCCAATTTATTTCCTCATTCCAGGACTGACATTAAATGACATTTCATGTGACATCCGATATTTTTATGTTAATTGAATAACTTTTGATTTGTATATACCAGGTTGATTTGTGTAGTACATAAGTGTCAGGAAAAAAAACTCATATCTGCAAATAATAAGTAATCTAAGTGATTTACAAGTAGAGTTACTAACATTTTGAGCACAGGTGGCTGCTTATTTTTAGATTTACTAAGGACTGTAGATGAACTGTCACTCCAAACTGCTATTTTTAATAGCATTTTGGAAATTAGAAATGCAGAATGTAATGCTGGGTATTTCTATATTAATGAAGCACTTCTAAAAATAGTGCTTCTTTCCGTTAGTTGTTCTTGCAGAACTAGGCTAGTAGAACCAGTCCTTGAGATTAAAAGATAGCTGTTAATTTTTTGTCTCTATGAGTATTTCATTTATTAAGAGAGAAAGACAGGCTTTAAGAGTTCACTTATATGAAGCAAATATTTTTAACCATTTTGCATGGAGGATATGTAAATTCCTGTAGTTCTTTGTATTTAAAGCATAGCTTTTGGCTGGGGAAAATACAAATACTGTGATACGTGTGGCTGATATTTTCTTCAGCATAAAATTTGATATATCCATTATCCTTGGATAAGATTTTATGGCATTATTAGCCACAGAATAAGATAGATCAATAGATCTTTTTGAAGAAGAAAACAAAAATCAAAACCAAAAAACAAAATCAACCTCTTTTTCTGCCCAACTTTCAAAAGTGCGCTTTTCATGTGTTTTCCAGTTGGAAACTCTGATATGGTCTATTTCAATGGTAAGTGAGTAGGCTTTTCTTATCTGAGCCACTCAAGGAATTACCCCTTGTTAACTTGTTTCAGGATTTCTTGGTGTTGGGCAAAAGCTTCTTGTATCCAGATTTTCTTCCATGTAAAATCAGCTCAAACTGTGTAGTTGTTAATAGGAACATACTGGAATCCCGATTTTCACTCTTCATAAACTGTGTCATAAAAATTACAGGGGGAAAAAAAAAGTCTTAACATAGCAATTACTGAAACAGAAAACAAAATTAAAAAAAGAAAAAAAGCTTGCATATACAACGGAAAAAGATATATATACTCTTATATATATGTGCTGTATATATATATGTACAGGTCTCCTAATAGAACTCTGATGTCCCTGGGAAGCTCAAGTAAGTAAATTAGTACATATTTATTATATCCTTTATTATGTATTAGTTACCTATTAAAGTTCACCGGAGCTTGCAACTTAGGTTTGGAGAGGCTCATAGACTTTGAAGAGAGTGCCTTAAAGCAACTTAAGCTGCTCATACTCTCTTGTCGTTTTATTCCTTAAACGGCTACACTGAGGAAAGAGTCATGACAGTTGGCCCTCATTCAAATTAGGAATTAAACATTTAGAAATGAAGGACTTCTCTCTAAGGTATTGAACATCCTGGAACCAAAACTAGTTTTCTGGAACCATTGTAGTGTCACTTAAGTCAGATATTCATTAAGATCTATGCAAAGAGATCATAAGGAACCAGATCTTGTGATTTTTGGCCAAACTGTACTCATTTCACTGGCAGTTGGAACTGAAAAACACAGACCAGCGAAGCACACCCCTCATATCACAGTCTCTTCTTTCATTATCAGTCTCTTCTCCCTCCTAACCAAAGACAGGACACACAGGAATGGCACACAGCTGCACGAGGGGAGGTTCAGACTGAACATTAGGAAAAATTTCTCTACTGTGAGGTACAGATCTGTAGTTCTTTGTTGTGAGGGTAGGCAAACACTGTAACAGGCTTTCCAGAGAGGTGCTTGAGGCCACATGCCTGTTAGTGTTGAAAAGGCATTTGGCTAAAATATATGCATATAATGTATATATAACATAATCAGTAACATGCTTTAACTTTTAGTTAGCCCTGAAGTGGTCAGGCAATTGGACTAGATGATGTTTGAAGGTCCCTTCCAACAAATTATTCTATTCTATCTTCCTGTCCACTTTTTGCATAGAGACAAGAAAGACAAGTTATGTTTAATGAAAATGAATACTCCATAATATTTCCAGAGCTATAAATCCCTTAACAGATTTTTACTTAAGTACTGGTGCTGAATTTCAACGTTTCTTCATGTTCTAAGACTTCATGTTCCATGTGAAGAATTCTAACGGAATGAAAACAGTAGTGAACATAATTTAAGTTCAGTGGCAACCTATTGTGTTTAAGAAAACAAAAATATCCAGGGGGTCTTCTCTTTCTGGGGACAAGTATTTCAATAAAATATTATATTCTAGCATGCTCATAAGAAGTTCTCTTTGTACAAAATTATTAATCATCTATTTCTCTACGCTTTGCAGAAATGATATTACACTTTAATGAAGTAGCACAAGTGACTAATAGCATGTTGTCCGTTATTCATTGTTTGTTGTTGGGATATTTTTGGTTTTAGTTTTGTTTTTAAGAGACTTCACTGCTCATGAGAGGTGTCTGGCTGACACTTTTACAGACTGAAGTCTTTGTTATCTATTGCCAAGTGTGAGCAGGGCTGTGGCAATACAAATTTAGCTAATGTTGCCCCAAGTATGCTTCTGAGGTGCTTGTTTTACTGATCATAGTCAGACTTCTTTTACACCAACCTAAACGAAATTATTCTGTAACTGTGCCATACTGGATATAATATTAATGTAGCAATCACCAGAATAAGTGTCTAGAAATGAAGGAATAGGTCAGAATTTTACCCATTTAGTGACTGAGCTCTCTTGGCAACTACAATGGCTTCATAAAGCCATTGATGGATGTCATCATTTGCATCTTCTCTCCTTATTTTGTTCTGGAAACCATAATCCTTGACATTTGTTTTGGTGTTCATTTAATCACTTCTACTTTGATGAGAAGGCTACCAATACAAGTGATCCAAACCAAACCAAAGACTTCAGATGTTAGAGTTTGGATAAGTAACTAATAGTGGGTTAGTAACTTCTGTGAAGATAAACTTCCCCACTGTCTGCTACGAACCTGCCTGTTCCCTGTCTTCCAAGTGCTCTGTTAGTTCCTACCAAAGTATTGCAGACCAGGCTTGCCTCAAATGTGCCAAATCCCAGGGATATATATATACAGTGACTCTACAGGGCTATACCAACTTTTATCTATACCTCATGAGGGATTCTTGTCCTTCATTTCATGACAACATGGCTCCATCAAAATCCTAAGTACCACAGCACTTTCTGAATGCACAGACACACATTGAGACCAAGAAAATTTAGACTTATTCATTCAATCTAACCCGTACATGAAAAAATTGGAAGTTCTTTCCTTGTTCCTCTCCCTGCTTCTTCTTTCACAGCAAATACAGAGTGCTGGACTATACAGTGGCATGTAGGAAGTGACAGTTTCCACAGAAACGTCAAATTTATTTTTCTGGGAGGAGCAGATCAGATCAGCAAGCAGGTACTAACAATGCATATATTCAGACACAGACATTAATATGACCTTCCCCAGTATAAATAGTTATTCATACATAGAGTCCTATTAACCTTTTCTCACAAGGTTGTCAGCAACCTACTCAGAGCAGAGATTGAATGATCCAGAAGGAATACACTGGGAATACTTTATGCCATATTATTCAAGTTTTTGGATGCTTCCCATGTCATCATATTAGGCTAAATCAGCATTTTCAGGAAACAAGAGGAAACATTGACTCAAGATAAAATTATCCTCAGCAAATACTTTACGTTTGTCAAAGGACCACAGAAAGCCCTAGATTCTGAGGAGACTGGACCACACCCTCATCTATTTTGAGTGTCCTCAATTTTCTTCTGAGGATGTGTCTTGGCAGGGTAACTTTGCTTATGCTGAATTTCACAATAGTACAAGTGAACAGCTTCTGCTACCAGAGTTAGAATAAATCTCTCTCAGGAACAGGCAGTAATAGCTGAACTAACTGAGAAACTTTGCTTTTCTTTGGATAAAATATTAATAACCCTCATAAGAAGAAGGAAAATTGAGGAAAATACATATTTCTCCAGTTTTTTTTTAATACTAAATTATTTTCCAACAGTGTGTAAATTTTCTGTACTAATCAATAATGCTTAAAAATGTCAGTACTTCTTAGTGCTTAACTAACTCAAAAAATAGATGTGTTGTAGAATGAGCTTGACAATTACAGACCTCTCAAGGAAAAATCATGTTTTGTTAGTTCTAAAGTATTTAAAAAATAACAATTAGGAGCAACTAAAAATTACACTTTGCACAGTACCTCATTATGTTTAATGACTAACCAAGGCATTCATTGCACTGGGCATTTTAGACAGATGCATGGCAGGTATCGGTTCAACAGCAAGTCCAGAAAAGTGTTAGAAATAGAAAAAGACTCAAATAAATAGTTTCATTATTTATTAGTATTCCAAATATGTACAGACATTACATTACAATGTCCAACTGCACAGGTCATATAAATTTGCCTCCATAACATTTAAATATAAATGCACACTGTCAATCCCTATGGCCTTTGAAATGCCAGAAAAACTGGTATGAATTCTCAGAGTTAAGCCAGCAACCATCAAGGGCTACTTTTGTTCACCATAGATGTTCACCTAGATTTTGACCATGGCTTAAACACCGAACCATATAGTATCTATTTCAGCTTGCTTAGTTTACACTATTAGTTAACCACTGTACTGTACTTAACCACTGCAAAGTGGTTAATCATACAATTACAGAATCATAGAATCTCCTTCTATGGAGAATCATAGAATCATAGAATGGGTTGAGTTGGAAAGGACCTTAAAGACCATCTATTTCCCCCCTCTGCCATGGGCAGAGACATCTTCTACTAGACCAGGTTGCTCAAAGCCCTATTCAACCTGGCCTTGAACACTTCCAAGGATGGGGCATCCAGAACTTCTCTAGGCAACCTTTTCCAGTGCCCCACCACCCCCAGAGTAAAGAATTTCTTCCAAATATCTAATCTAAATCTACCCTCTTTTTGAGCTAGAGTTGGGGTTAGGGTTTAGGGTTGGGGATTAGAGTTAGGGCTAGGGATAAATATGAATGAATTCATCTTCCTTCTGTATAAATAGTATGACAACAGATATCAGAATACCTCTCCTGCTCTAAAGTTTCAAGATTTGTGCATACAATTTCTCAGCTTCAAAATCTCCTGAGCTAGATTTACTCCTTGATCTTGTTAGTACTTATGCACACTTTCTCTACCTTTCCCATATACGTTACAGGAAGACACATACTCAAGAGCTTGAGATCCACCACAGAGCCCTAGATACAGCAATGGAAGAACTTCTGCACTACAGTATGAATTGCAAAATTTCAGTTAAAACATATTTTAGGAATAAAAGCTTCAGAGTACAATAATCTGTCATTGAATAGAGCTTTCAGTCTATAACAATAACAGTTTTGTCTATGAACTTCCTTCTCAGCCTCATGGGTAACATTATTTTCTACACATTTAGAAAGGACTTCTCCACATATGCTTCCCATAAGTCACCATCGCATACGATGTAAAATTTGACATAAGAGGTCCTAGTATTTATTCTTAAGGATAAAGACAGGACAGTGGAATTCTGCTGGGAAAGGAAACAAGTCCATTCAAGTGAAACAGTCAAATAAAAGCAGGTTCTGCAATCAAAGAGAGGGGAAGGAAGAAAAGTGTGTTTGATGTAAGAAATGAAGGTAATTGTAGTCTCTGTACACTCTCTTCTAATCACCACTGAATATTACTGTGATGTATGTAGGAGACTGATTATTTTAGTGAAGTAATTAATCAAGTAATGACTACACTTGTGTGTTCAATTATAGTCTTTGTGGTTGATTAATCTTTATAATACATGTCATTACTGGCTGTATGTTTTTTTCCACCTAGTGCAAAGAAGACCAACGTACAAAATAAGAAGGTATCTCTAACAAACTTGTATACTCAGAAGGTATGGTAACAGACAATATCAAGGACACATTTTTCAGTGTCAGAAATATTGATTTGTTTACTGAAGCTGAAAAATATAATGAACAATCACTAAACGTACAATTCCTATGCAGTAGCACCAACTTATTTGTTCTATGTTTTTCAATCATCAGAAAGCAGGCTCAAAGAGCCATAATGTCCCTAAGCTTTCCTGGAACAGTAGGGAAGGAAAGAAAGAATAAAATTTTACATTTATTATCTGATTTTACATTATCCATTTAGTTTTAAACATTCTCATTAAGCTAAGTGAGGTAATCTTAAGTCCTATCACCTCCAGCAGCAAGTGTTCTTGGTTGTCATTTATAAACAGTATTGGGATGAATCCATACCTTCTGATTCAGTGTACATGCTGCTACAAAAAAAAAAAAA
>VXAA01001409.1:81031-92804 GCA_013399115.1 Anseranas semipalmata
AAAAAAAAATGCTGGTGACTGGTGACAGGTAAATTTCATTAATCAATTGCTTGAACTGAACAAATATGCCCTTTCATGAGGAAGCAGGCTGCATTATGCTATGAGAACTATATATTTTTTTTTTAATTTTTTTTTTTTCCAGAAGAATGCAAAATCTCAGTCCTATGAGTACTCCTGGGAGTAGTATTAGCCCAAATTCTATAGTTACATTTGAAAAGCAATAACCACTTTTCAGAGAGATTAATTCAGCTTTATGGCCAGATAAAATAACCCATGATTAGTCTCATACTTAAAAACTACTGTACCAAAAAACAATGACCCTTTCAAATTCTCCAAGGAACCAAAGATCTACTAGTGCAACTTCTGATGGCTGTATGTAATTGAACTTAACAATTTTGATGGTCACAGGGTACAACAGACAACTTCACTCTCTGAGAGAGTTACACTAGCCAAACTACTCAAAGGTCATTATTTTACAGCATATGTCAAACGTTACCCATATTACCATTTGGAGATCATCCTTTCTATCTCAAAACCTACCAATTTAATGATAAGAAATATATGGTTAGTTTTCACTCATTATACATTGTTTAATTATGAAAGGTAGCTACACAGTCATACCTATACCCCCAAAAATTTAAAAATCAGTTGTCAAAAAAACTCACACTGACGCCTTTAAGGAGAAAAGTCTGAATTTTATGTTTGTTTGTGTGTGTGTATTTGGGGGGGATGCTTGATAGTGATGTCAAAGTTTTTAACTTTTTTTTTTTTTGCATTACTATTTGTTTTTCAGTATGTATTTCCTTTTCATTCAGTTCACTGACTAAAAGCTAAGAAGGATGCAAAAGCACACAGTTTACATTAAACTGATTAATTAATCTGTTGGTTTCTGAATGTAAAGCCCAGAAAATATCTTCAGAGATATGCAGCAAAACTTGTTTTCTGAGACAATTAAAAAAATTTAGTGCTTAATGGTAGCAGAAATTAGTATTTTTTACTGAGAATCCTAGCAAGGCTGTTTAGGGGTCAATAGCACATCTAAGACACAAACACTGAAAATACAGTAAAATTTGTATATTACACTTATTCTAGTGACTCAGTGTTACTGATACAAGAATAAGAATGCACATACAAGCTGGCTTTGACTCAACCATCTTATTTACATAGATTTGGTAGAGATTTTCTTTATTATGCACATTTAAGGCTTGGAAGTTACTGCAAGAATTGATTTGGGCTAATTCTATTAGGTGTACTTTAGGTAAACAAGCATAGATCCAAAGAAAAACAGACCAAATCAACAGAACCACGGAGAGCAAAAAAACATCAACAATCCAGAGACAGGCTGCATGTAAATCTGCACAAGGATTCATTGCTTTAGGAGCATGAAGTTTTAGCTATCCTGGGACTGATTTCCTCAGTCCTGTAAATCAGTACACACATATCTAGCATTATGCACCTGTATAGTTCCTTTCTGTTTAATAAGACTGAGGGTGACAAGACACATGCTCATGAAATATTTACAAATCAAATGCCAAACCAAAATATACTACCAAGCACCAAACCACAGTTTGGTATTTAATTATGGTTTTAATAAGCCACATACTGAAATCTCAGCTGAACTCCCCAGATCAGCTCAGGTGATTTTAAGTCAAGCTTTACATTGTGTCTGATGGCTCACAAATTATGTGAACATGGAGGTAGCTTGTAGTAAAAGACATAGCAGATTCAGCTATTTCACATACATCAGTCTTGGCTGGAGGAAATTCCCTATAACTGGCTACTACCCAAGTTTCTTGCTTTTTGTGGAAGAGCAGTCAGTCAACAGTGCTGCAGGAGTTGGCCTAAGTTCCACATCTTTTCTTTATAAAGTATTTTTGGATGGAGAAGAAAAGTAGCATGCAAATATCACCTTTTTCACAAGCATGAAGGAACAGAGAAAGGAAAAGAGAAGATTCTCCTACCCACAGAACCGAGGCAGAAAAAAGAGTAAGCTCAGGAAACTGTGATGCTATTGCCTTCTGCCACTGTCTTCTCCTATCTGCCACTAAACAAGTAATGAGCCAGCTGATAAACTTTGTACTACTTTGGTTACCCCTTCCTTCCACTCATACATAACTCTCCCAGCTGATGTGGAGTCTGCTTTCAGTAAGTTAACTCAAGTTCTAATCTGACTTATTCAAACCAGAGTGCAATTCATATATATACATATCATTAACTCAAGTTAGCTAATAGCCTAGGGAAATCTGCATAAGCACAACCCATCCATCACCATAACCCATCCATACTGTGGCCACAAATTTCACTGCCTTCCCAATACTTGCTTTATTCTTCTCTTAAGCTCCCATGTCAATATGAGGCTTACATAAGTTTAAGCTCTGGCATGTGTTTTAAGAGCTGGTATATAATTTAAAAAAATCAGATTTTCCAGCAGCAATAAAATAACAAGTAGTTGGATGGTAAGGGAAAAAAGGCTGCTGCGTTATTTATGCCCACACCTGCCATACAACTTAAATACTACTACCAGGTGCCCTCACTTCTCACTATGAATTAGGTGAGAACAAAAAGTGAAAAAATAAGAATAAAAATCATTCATCATTAAAATCACAATAAAGAATTAATATCTGCAAATGTTAAAAAACATATAATTTCATTTGTCATGACTCACCACGTTACATTACTCATGTGAATGCAAAATTGTCTAGAGATTTCATGAAGGCAATTGTGATACTTGAAAATTTTACTAATAATGTTGCAAAAATTCCAAACAACCTTTGCCGTTCTACAGAGCATACTTGTCAGACAGGAAGTAGAATAAGTAGTTTGATTTCATAGATGCTGTGTAATAAGACATTATAAGAGAGCACAGGCATGGGCAATTAATTGTAATATTCACATCTGTACATAAAAATCTTGACCAATATTAGTTGTCTCAATATCCTACAACCGTACAAGCTGTGATTTGTCTGATACTAATAAATAGATATGCCTGGTTTGCAAAATAAGGCAAAAAAGACTAGCTTACCTCACCAAAAATTCAGAAAGTTCTGTGCTATTTTTACATTTAAGAAGCACTACTAATTTCTATATGCAAACATTCCCTGAAAGAAAAAAAAAAATAAGACAAGCATTTGTTCATGGATGAAGATTAAGGAAGTAAAGTTGCTCAGTTTCGGTTGGAATTATGCAATTTTATATGGATATGTTTACTTAAAAATGATTTTTTTAGTTGATTGGACACTGTTTTGTGAACTGTGCTGAAACTGATGAAGACCTTCAGAGTCTTCAGGGAGTCCAGACATTTCTGTAATTCTCTATAAATAGTTGTGGCCCTGCCAAAGACGAAGACTAACTTCTTCCAACCTAACCCTCTACAAAAGCATTCCCAGAGGCACAATTTCTGTCTCTCTAGGTGAGTACAGGCACCTGTGTCTTCATTTCATTTTTCCTCAACGTTGGCCAGAAATGAGTCAGTTTCCACATTGATATAGCCTTATCATGTAGTTACATTTAACACTGAATGGTGCCCAAGTGAATTAGATCTATCAAGAGGTACCACTTCCTTAGATAGCTTAGAAAGGGCTGAGCGAACTTTCAACCTGTGCTTTTATTTGCAGACGTATACTTGGAGCCTGCTCCATGCAGCAACAACAAACACAAGTGGATGAGCCAAATACTTTCTTCTACTTCCAAAGGTGAATGATATGTATATATGTATATATATTGTATATATATTTCCTTACCATCATAGGAATTAATTCTCTGCAAATGTGCAGAATGGTTGACTGACCCCTACATGGTCCTTTAGTCTAGTGCTTCACTCAAGCACAGGAATAGTTCTACTGTACAACATGCAGTATGCCCAAAGCTTCCTGAAGCAACGGGGGTACTATAGGCAGGGTGAGTTGTCATATGTTACAGTTTAGCCTCAGCAGGCAGCTAAGTGCCACACAGCCACTTGCTCACTCTCCCCAGGTGGGATAGGGGAGAGAATCAGAAAGGTAAAAGTGTGAGAACTCATGGGTTGAGATAACGACACAGTTTACCAGGTAAAGCAAAAGCCACATGCGCAAGCAAAGCAAAACGGGGAATTCATTCACTACTTCCCATTAACAGGCAGGTGTTCAGCCATTTCCAGGAAAGCAGGGCTCATCACACGTAATGGTTTCTTGGGAAGACAAATGCCACCACTCCGAACATCCTTCCCTGAGCATGACGTCATATGGTGTGGAAATATCTCTTTGGTCAGTCTGGGTCAGCTGTCTTGGCTATGTCTCCTCTTCCAACTTCTTGTGTACCTCCAGCCTCCTCACTGGCAGGGGCAGCATAAGAAGAAAAAAAAAGTCCTTGGCTCTGTGTAAGCACTGCTTTGCAACAACTAAAAACATTGTTGTGTTATCACCACTATTTTCATCAAAAATCCAAAACACAGCATTGTGTGAGACTCTACAAAAAAAAAAAAAAATTATCTCTTTCCAGCCAAAACCATGACATCATAGTGGCAGGACATTGTCTTTTTCTGGATTCTTCCTCTGTCACACTCCAAAGTCTACTTTTTATCTTCTTCCCCAAGGGGAAGAGAACTCTGCCAGTCCAATCCAATCCACATACTCATAGAAAGGTCTGTTGAGGATAGCCATCTGAGCACTATAAAGAGGCACTCAAGTATGTAGGTAAGAGATCTGTATGAGTATTACATTCTCAAGTATGTAAGAGATTTGAGGACTCTTTTAAGAAATCCAGAGCTTCAGACTTCAGGCTTGCAACCTGCTCCTAAGTCAAAGATTATTACCGCTCCAGAATGAATGAGCATTTCACAGCTCCTTGCAAAACACTATGATTCCTCTCCTAGAAAGCTGTGTTTTAGTGGCTGCTAGCTTAGAGACCAGGGGATTCTGTCTTCCCCAAACTTGCATCTCCTGTTCTAGAACTGCTGTTCTGTCTGCCAAGTCAGTAGAGAGCCTGACAATGAACATTTCAAGTAACAATTATTTGCAGCCCAGGAAGCTGCCAGTAAGCCAAACATTGGGTTTACAATCTAAAAAAAAAAAAAAAAAAAAAAAAAGTAAAAAAATGAGTGGGCATTCACCAAAGCAGAGTTAGAGGCCCCAAAATCAAAGCATGTTCTTATCATAACCTGTAAAGGCTAATGGCTGAATCCACCTTGAGATTTACAATGCATTATATTTACTATTGGAAAAGATAACTTTAAAGTACTAGGTTAGAAAAGTTACTTCTTTAAAGTGACACTCTGGTGTTGATAAGTGTTCACCTATGACTACAAGATTGTGTTTATTCAGCCTACCAGTCAATTTTAATATTGTTCTCAGACCTACAGGATCAGTAAAGCTTATGGGGAAACAACAGCAACAACAACAAAACAACAAGAAAAGAAACCCTTACCAAACAGTATCTGTCTGCTTCATGATTTATAAACAACAGCCTGATAACGGAAAACAGTATGATCATGTACTGCTTTGTGTTGGCAATTTCAAAAAGACAATAGATAGAGCCAAAAAGACAGTAGAGTTTGATTTTCATTAAGTAGCCTGACCCTCCAGAGCTAAGAATAGTAGAAAACAAATGAAAAATAATTTGTCATTTTGCTGGTAATCTAAGCATGACAAGGAGATAGTATGGGATGAATGCAACCTCAAAATGTTACATCTATCTATACAACCATTTGAAAGCATCATTTTCTTCTGTAAAAAAGAAAGTGTTTGCCAGTCTCTGTCTGGCAGACTAGATATCAAAATGCTGCAATTTTGAAGAATGTTTCCTTCATACTCAGAATTTTCTCTGGTATATAATAGTTTAGTTTTAATTACAGGTTATGCCATTGTACACACAAACATTGCTATTTACCAATATTTAAATTGTTGAGGTTTCCTTTCAGCATTAGCATTTTTTTAGCAACATAAAATATGCTAAATAATGTCCAGAAAATCACAGTTGTTTCACTTGTCCAATACTAACATACTCTGAAAAGGAAAACAAGCAAAATCCAAATCAAAAGACAAACAATGGATGGCAATTTTACTACACTAACCAGAAATACAGTTGCATTCACTAACCAGAGGATACTGATTTCTTTGCTGGTGAAAGTGCCTTAAAATATGAGCTTAATTACTTTTGCAGTGTGCAGATTAAGGTTATATTTATATTGTTACTTAGGGTTAACTTGGAGGCCATCCTCAGCCAGCATTCTTTGTTTTTTTTCCCCCATCTCTACTGCACTTCAGAGCCTGTGCCTACATATTTCATACAATTCTCTTATTTCCCCAGGGTGACACACTGTAGTGTGCAGATTCTTTGCATGCTGCAAAACACAGCACTTCCCAAAAAGCCTGTTTGTTCTTCTGTGTTTGCCTATACCTACGGACAGCAAAGAGGAAAGGAGCTACAGAGAACAGAATACAAACTGAGGGTCTGGAGTAATGGTGGCAAACATTTTATGCTGAAGATTACATTTCAAACAAGAGGGCTGTGCAAGTAATTGGAGTTGAGCTCCAGAATTTCACCTAAACTTCCAGGTTGGAGGCAGACAGCATGCATCAGCTTGCTTACCTCTGGGAGGTGAGCACATAGGCTTTAAATCTAGAGATGTACATAGCTCTGTTCTGGAGGATGAGTTCTTGGCCCTTTCTGAAGTCAGTAACAAAGCTGTTATGACTTCATTGGTATGAATAAAAGAATGAAAGATATTTGACATAGGAGCAATAATTTGCATCTAAGCAGGTGGATGCTCATATTCCTAACTTCTGTGATTTTTATACTTGATGGTTTCTTAAGTAAGCAGTACCAGCATTTAGTTATCATATGAATTTATTAATTTTTTTTCAATGCTTCTAGGTATTCTAGCTAGAAAGAAAACCCTGAAAATATCATGTCTGAGTATTCCAGCACTCTCTAAATAATCCAGCAAATAAAAAAAAAAACCTCAGTTTGACAAAATATACTGTTTGGCTTTCCTTCCCTCAGATACCATGCTGTTTTTAAAACAAAGCCCAGTAAATTGATATGCTACACCCAAAGAGCTACATGGGTGTTAAATCTGTTCAGCATTACTGTTAACTGTACATAGTGAAGTAAGCACACTGACATTTGGTCTGCAAATCCAACAACAAAAAGAAATGTTGTATGCTACCCAAAGATTTGCAAATGCTTGAATCTCTTCAGTACACACTGAAGAAGCACAGGATTATTCCCCAGGCCTGTCCACTATCTCTCCTTAGAATTTTTCACAGTTCCCTTATTCCTTCCTGTCTCACGCTGCAAAGCTTCACCACCTCACTTTATTTCTCTATCATGATGCCCATGACCTCATGATATAAAGTTCTTGTACTGCAGCTAAAATTACTGTATTTTGAATACTTCATTTATTTACTAGTGTTCATACAAATGCATAGACATATATATCTTTTCTTCCCACTGACTAGATTAATCTCATGAATGCATTTTACCAAATCTGCATTTTAGCACCTTTTGAACATAACAAAGAAGATGCAAAGAATAAAAACAAAACAAAACCTAAGATACTAAAAGCTTCAGAAACATTCCTAAAGATTTACTCAGACTAGAATAGGCAGTCATATCATGCTGCAGTACATTTATGTAGACTGCTTGCTCCTTTAAACACTTGTCAATTCTATATGAGATATGGGTATCTTGGTGTCAGCGGTATTTCTTGATATTGCTTTATATTTGCCATTGGAAATACCATGAATAATGCAAATAACAAGGTCATCTCACCGAAAATACCGACTTATTTAAGGTCTGCCATGGTAATCCTCTTCTTTCAGAAAGAAGATTTTGTCATTATTAGTGTCAACCATAGGTCACTTGAATATAAGACTTCATCAATGTCAATTAAACTCTATGACCTTCAGTAAAACACTAGAATCAAAGTTAATTCAAATGCTAACAAATACAATTCCTTTCATAATTTAAACACTACTTTTATCTAAATTTTTTTTTTTTCAGATAATAAACATAACAGTCAATCTCATCAGAAAATTTGCTGAAGTATTAAAGTATGAGACTGAAAATCACTGTAAATTATTTGTTGTGATTTTTCAAATAAAAAAAGATTAAACACAGGTATCAGTCCAATTAACCTCTAAATGATTATTTGAATGCATAATAGTAAAATATTTGATAGTATTATAATTCTTTATTGCAATAATTAAATTTATTTTATGTATTAATGTATTAAATATATTTGTGGTTATATAAGCATTGTTACTTAAGTCATACACAATTTCAGGCTTCTTTGCATAAGACTTCTGTGTATCTATACATACAACACAGATTTATGAAAACCAAATAATGTTTTGAGTTTTCAAGACCTCAGCATTCCCAGCAAAATACCTAACATAAAAAATGCATTGGTTGTATTAATGGAAATACTTAGCAATGGCATATTTTCTTACATGTAATTACATGTTTTGGTTGGTGCCAAAAACCAACTTATAGCTATAAGTCTGAAAAAGTAAGACTACCAGTTTTCTTACATTTAGTAAATCTAATATTATAGTACCCTGTGTATATAACATATATGAATTCTATGGGAATATGCAGGAATTATCTGGGAATTGTGTTGAATTGCATGGGAATAAGCATTTATTGCCATTTCAATAAACCAATAACAACCTCTGTCTTAATATTTTACTGTTCTTAATAACCGTTTTGGCTTTCCAATTTGCAGAATATCAACAATGTTGTGGAACAAATATTTTGAAATGTAAGTGCCCATAGGAGATGCTCAAACCCTACAAGCACCAAGAACCCAAATAAGGTTTGACTGGTCTTTAGGGCCCACAACTACTTATGTCCTTTCAAGTTTCCCTTTTGAACTAGACTTCTTATCCTCAGAAACATACTAAACAATTTCCCTCTGTTATACTGCAGAATTGAGTTCTACCAATTTATTATAAAAAAAACTCTGCCTTCTGTCCATGTAAAATACCCCATTTTAAAACACACCTATTTCAGCCTTCAGCTTCTCCTCCCTTTGTTTTCCCATAATTTTTTCTTCTAACTCAGCTTCCTACAATTCCCCCTATTGTGTATGTTTGTGTTGGAAAGAGCAGACATTAGCTGATTTTAGGAAAGAGGGGAGTTCTGGATTACCTGAAACTTGGTTTCCTCTGAAATCTGCAGTAGGCAGAAGATGAAAGCAGCAGTCCAGAATGTCTTCAGCCTGTAGTTCTAGTGAGGTGGGATTGCTGTAAGTCAAGAGGAGCCATTTCCCACAGGCACTGCTTGAGGAAAGCTCATGGGGCAGCACTCACTCATGGTAGAAGAATGAACATGTCCAACAGCCGTGAAAAGTAGCAGCTATTGGATCACAACAACCACTAATAAAGTTTGAGTTCAGCTGGGGCTACTTCCATCCAGGCTTTGCCGCCACTGAGAAAGGAATAAATGATAAAGCTCTTGTCTTTTCCAAGCAGGGTTAAAACTGGATTTAGGCAACCAGTGCTGACCCTGGTTCTCAGTAGGGGCTACAGCATGGCTCAGACTAGACTGAACACCAGGAAGAAGGATCTTGCCTCTCTCTCAGTGTTTTTCATTTTCTGATTATCCGAGGACTCAGTCACAGCTTTTATTTATGAGCTGTGAGCTGAAGAATAAAGATACAGACAGCTAGCTGTTCACTAGCATCTTACTACTGCTAGAAACCCTGGCTCCTAATGCTCACAAGTACTTGCTGACAGCACTAAGAAGGGAACAACACTTTATTCCATGTGAACAATAAATCTTGCTTAGAAAAACATGGCTAAGTTACAGAACCCTTCTGTATGTTTCCCTATTTCAAGAGTGGAGGTATATGAGAGTAAATAAGCAAGCTTAATAGTGGTCCTCTCCTCAACTGCAAGTTTTGGAGTCGTAACGTTGAAAGGATGGTATGGTTAGGATGTGCATTATGCTTTGCCAGGTGTACAAGAGTTACAGATATCATAGACTTTCAAGTCATAAGGGCTTGTTTGACCATCTGCTCTGATCTGCCATATAACAAAAACAAGAGACCTTTATTTAGTTACCTGATAATTTGAGCCTGAAAGCTCATGTCTGACAATCACATATTCTAGAGGAGTATTCAGTCTTGAATTACAGACTTCAGAGATGAGAATGTTTGTAAGTCTGTATCTGGAAGCCAGTTCCTACAACCAGACAGCCTCCCTAGAAGTCAACACCTCTGATATAATTATAATGTACCTGTAAGTTCTTTTAAAGATCTAGAATGATTTTTGTTCTCTTTTCTGAAAGGACTTCACATTTTTATCAGTCCCTTTTAACTTGTTTTGAAACTTTTCTTTCATGTAAAATTCTTCTACCTGGTATGTAAGTCACAGCCAAGGTTTAGCTATTCTTAGAGGAATAGGAAGACGATGATATTGTTGAAATGCCCAAGATAGGATGAAAGACATGATCTGAGAAAGAAGTTGTCTTCAGCTATACTGACTTCTAAAAAGTAATTTCTCAAAAAAAAAAAAAAGCCCCATCATTATTTTTTTCTCAATACTTCTCCTCAAGATAAGATGAGGATGTTATTTCCAACACGACAAAAATGTTCACTGTTATGCTTTCAGTGTGCTCCCTCCTCATATACTGACATTTTCTCTTCACATCTCTCTGTTTCTATTTCTAAATAAAACTTTACATGACAGTTAAAGAGAGAACATAGATAACAGCTGCAGCTGCAATTTACAGTATAATAACTAGACAGATGAAGATACTACACAGAAGGCACAGGATCTTTTTGTAAATCAATCTGGAGTGCAAATCTAATGACCAAAAGCAGAAGAAAACATGTGCTACCTTTACTTCAAGAAAGGGCATAAGGAACCGTAGTTAGAAAAAGGCATTGAATAACTGAAGTAAGGAAGATATTGAAATGCACGCTGTTTATCAGCAGGAGATCTGACAATAGTGTAGGTCACTATTGTGTATGTTTACAAAGGCCATTTGTTAAATGGATGCACAACCTCTGATCATTCAATTAGACCAATTAGGATTAACATGTATGGACTATGAAGCTCATGTACAAAAAAGCTGTGCTTTCGCACTAAACTTTTCTCAGACCTGTAGGAAAGAATTTTATGCCCTATACAGCTATAACAAGTTGCTGGAGGCTTGGCCAGCCATAGGAAAAGCCGTTAAGGATTTATTGACCAATGATGCAGACCTTTGAGATGGTCACCCTAGGATTCTTTAATAGTGACTAGAAAGAAAGAAGCACTTCTATGGAGTAATTCATCCAAATGCAGATTTCTAAAATAAAGCAGATAAATCGGACCCAGAGGTAACCCAAAGGTAACTAAGAGACAGGTTTCTACATTATAAATGTCTGAACCAGATGAGATGAATCTTGCCCTGTCTGTCTGACAAGGTGAGAACAGCCCTTTGGTCATGACTTGGGTATTAGCACTTGCAAAGAGAAAATTAACAATTAATGACTAGGTTAATGGAAAGTTATATATGAGGAGGAGCGGGTTGAGTTTAAATGATACTACGTTCCCAAAAACTGATCTGGACTGTAAAGAAAGTGTAGGATCTGCTGGGTTTGGGATCTCTTCCAGTGATACAGCCTGAAAATGTATGTAAGGGTTGGATGAGAGCCATGCTCCTCAGATAGGAATACTGTGAAGCATCTGCCAGCTTGTTGGCCTACAGAAGCTTGTTAGCAGAATCATCACAACAGAAAAAAACTATAGATAACCTATGTGCTAGACAGAATAAGCAGGGATTTTCCTTTTTTTTTTTTTTTTTC
>VXAA01001409.1:92892-124859 GCA_013399115.1 Anseranas semipalmata
TTTTTTTTAATTTGCTTTCAGCTTAATTTAATTTACTTCAAGGGATATTTGGGATATGTAGCTGAATCCTAAGGTTACCTACTCCTCTGAACTGCCAGTCACTGCTTTTTGAAGTGACTAGTACTCTGATACTTGTTTTCCAGGATCTCTGAAGAGTTATAAGTGTGTCTTTAACTACTTGCAGAGGTTAGCTTGAGAGATTATCTGCTTTTTTGTAACATAATCTTGCAAAACTGAAAGGTCCACTGAAGTGATATGCAAACAGAAGATTAACTTCGACATGATGGTTGTTGATATAACGACTATGAATTAATCAGCATGTTGAAGCTATATTCAGACAGACAGTTTTTAGTTCATGATGAGTCATTTTCTCACAGTATGTAGAGCAGGTATTTGCCCAAGGTATGTTCCTGCTGGATGCTATGCCTAATAGGTTCCTTGTCATGGTACATACTGAGATATCAGGCAGAAGCTAGCTAACCATTGCTGTGCCCCATACTACAATACTGTAAATTGTGCATGGTCCCTTGACCATATATCTGACATGCTTCTACTTTGCACATTTTGCAGTTTTGGCAGAGGTTTTCTGCAGTAGTAGCTTCAGCCAAAACTTGCCTTTCATTGACAGCACCTGACTCTAAAAGACATTAGAAAAGCAGAAGAAAAGTAGGCACCATATACAACTGAAAAGAAGAATCCTTGTCTTGGAAAATCCATGTGGCACCATTCCTGAACTCAAGAAACAAACTGTGGCTAGTTGGAAAGGAATGAACTGCCCTCCTAAAATCATCAGCAGTGACTGCAGAATTACAAGTGAAAACAGATATTTTCCTGGGGATCAGAACTGGGCTAATTCCAGAGCTAAACAGAAAAATATTAAAAAACCTCTTTTCAAAGTTTGGAGTAGGAAGACTTACAGTTGCTGTGGTCAGACTTTTTTTGGTGTTTTGTTTTGTTTTGTTTTTTGTTTGTTTGTTTGTTTTGTTTTGTTTTGTTTGTTTAATTTTTCCTCTTAGAAAATGACTGTGAACTTCAAGGGCTGGAGAACTGCAGGAGTAACACAGCATTTGGACAGGGTTGGGCCAAAGGAGTCTGATTTCCATTCACTGAGGATTTTGCTGCACAGCTGAAAGGAGCTGAGACATAAGCTTCTACTGACAAACTACTGCTCCAAGAACACTGCAGTTCCAGATGGAAGCACTGTGAAAAATGGTTGGAGTGGCTGAAGGATAAATTGACTCATGGAACAGTGAAAACAAACACAACTTGGCTGCATGCTAGAATTTAACCACAGGGTGACATCCAGTTATCAGTGATACAGCCAGGCTCATGATGTACACAGCCCAAGCAGGCAAACCTTCTCACTGATGAAATCCAGTACAATGGTATCTCTCTTGGTGGAAATATTTTAAGTCCATAATAAACATAAAACAAAAGGTCCATTTCAGTTTCATTAAAGTGTCAATCATTTTGACACCATTCAATCCTTCAAGACAGACAAATTGGGAGAGGAAAAGAAAGAGAACATTGGAAGCAATTGCTTCTAAATCCTTTACTGGGGGAGGGAGGTCTTTTTTGAGCACAGCTAACAGAAGCTCAAGAAGAGAGAGCTTTGTTAGCCAAACTATAAATTTCCATTAATGCTATAGGAGTATAAAATAAAAATGAAAAAAAAAATCTTTAAGAAGTCTTGGTTTTAATACTTCTTTACACAGTCAAATATTGTGTGGTTGGTATTCTTGTCAGGAAGATTTTATTTCTTTTAGTGCTTCTAGGGTTCAATAAAGAAGAAAGCAAATATGCTTTACAAAACACAAAGACCTTCTATATAAGCCCTAAACTATAGCAGCACAGCTATGTCAGAAAATGCATTCTTTTTTACACGTTCTTTTTGTTCCTCCTCCTCCCCCTGTTTTCACCTCCAGAATATATTTGCCTTTACTACAGAATGTGTGAGATATATGCAGATTTATCTAATCAAGAGACTGAAAATGAATCAACAGAACACCACAAATCACCACTTCTTTGAAAGAGGAGGTAATCCTGTGGCAGTCATTTGTCATTTTACTCTTAATACAAGTATGTTTTGGGGCTTAACAGGCTTTAGCTTAAATGTACTCACTCTGCTCTTCTAGTTTTAATTTCCTGGATGTTCTCTTGTAATGAGATTACACTACTGCTTATTTTTGAGGCAGATTTTTTGCCTGTTACCTAGCAATACTATTATATTTCTTGCTTTTCATTCAAGACTTATTACTGTGTTTATTGCCTTTGCAAGAGAATGGCAATTCAGATTCTGAAATTGATAGGTGTGCACACAGGTAATATTGCAGACCTTGCCCTCTGCTCTTTGTCATAGTAAGCTTACTTTTCTTAGGAGATGGGAAGGAAATGGCTTTAAACATGTTTTGTTTTTTTTTTTTCTCTTCTCTTCTTCTTTAAACTTCAAGGTTAGGATTCTCAAATAAATGTTAGGTTGGAGTATGGATAGAGTGGTTAGAAAAACAGCACTACATTTTTACAGCATTTTTTGAGAGTGGCTTTGAAAAACAGTCATATAATTCTACGGAGATCATGGAAGTTATACCTGCAGTTAAGCCATATTTTTGTTCTTGCCGAAGGACAGTCCTTTCCAGGCTGTGGCTCCACACTTACTAGTACTAACTATGCATCATTGACCCCTTAGAAGTGCACATACAGTCTAGTTCAGATGTGGGCAAGTCACTGAACTTCTGTTGAATTAACCAGTGTATGTGATAGGGAACTCATTCTGGCATTGTGTTTTATGCTGGCTTCATGGTAACTGTGAGAGAATAGATGACATATTTTCCAGTATCAAGTTAGAATGAAGAAACTGGATAATACCTGATTCTGCATAAAGTGTATCATTTGAGGTAAATCAGTCATCACTGTTTTTGTTCTTTTTCTTCACTGTTGTACCCATAGTTATTTAATACTGGATTAGGTATTAGCATCCCATGATTTCAGCTTATTTACCTGGAACAGGAATCTAAAACTGGATTTTCATCACAGAATCACAGTTTCTCTCAAATGCAGTATGAAAAGGAGGGACTGATTCCTTCTTTCTTCTGCAGGATAGCAATACATTAAAAAACAAACAAACAAACAAAAAAACAAACAATTGTTTACCAGAGGAGATATTCTATAATTCCACTGGAATGCAATTTTTATCCTTTATCTCATCAGCAATAATTAATACTGTCAAGGAAATTAACATATTAAGATCTAATAAAAATCAAAACATCAGTGTGAGGATGTTGTCTTCCTATAGTTCCCAAACTTGAACCCCAGCCTTCTAAAGAAAGAAAAATTCTGCCCATGCTAACTTACTTGGCTGGAATGCGGAAGTCTATCCACCTTGCAATGAAAAGGAAATGGAGACTGCAGAAAGGAGCACAGATGGCACTAGGATTTATTGATTCATCCTGAATACTTCTTCTGGAACAAAACTCCCCTATATACTTCTTCAACGGTCAGTCCAGACATGAAAAGCCTGTAAAACACTTCTCTCATCTGCAGTTTTGGCAAAGCATAAGAGAAACTGGTGTTTTCTAGAACAGTCAATGATTTTAAAAGGCTTCATATAATAATATCTTTATATGTATGTGTCTTGTTACAGCAGACATACGATCCACTTCATTTGCATGCACACCCTTGACTATACTTAGGTACCAACTATATTACAGACAGTAAGATTTGATATTGTACAAGTTCCTGCTTTTTATCCTTGCCAAATGTAAGTTAACATACAATACTGATCCATTTATATACTGATTTCTGTCGGAGGATGTTAAATCAAAGTGAAAAGTCTGGGTAAAAATTTCTCATCTTATTTTCCAGATAAGAAAAATGTAATCAAGTAGGCTAAATGACCTGGTCTCAACCTGTATTCTTTATTCTTAAAGTGTCCCAAGGCATATGTTCAGCATAGCTAATAGATGACCTGAAGTTCCAAGGTAAAGACTGCAGTCATAAACTTTCTCCTCCACTGCAGTAGAACCTTCCACCATAAAGATAAAGCTCATCTGTACAAGACAAGACATTTCCTGAGGAGATAGTTCAAGACCATGAAAAAGCTTCTCCTAAGAAATAAGAGTCATCATAAACTCCACCATCTTCCATAACAACTGTGAAGAACCTTTTTCTTTAGCCTTGCACACACTTCAACAGTGTTTCCACTGAAGTGAATCCTCCAATCAAAATGTCTTTCAAAATAATAAACACACACTTCTCCAGGAATGAGGATAAGATAGAAAACCAATGCAGTACATATAGCAACTACAGATCACATTGCTAATGACCTTTTAAAGAAACACAGATCCTTTGGCGATTAGAGTAAAATAGAATTTACCCTCAAACAAACAGCAAACAAGGCAAAGCCAGAATACCTTTACTTTCACTACCTATATGTAAACATGGAAAGCAAATGTCACTGTTGTTAATGTTTCTTCTGTTTTCAGTAACTGTGCCAGCATATCCCCAATTCTGATATTATCTACAGAACAAATAGTACAGTAATCATCCTTTACTTGTAAACCTATGCAACACAGCAGAAGAAACTTAACATAAACCAAACAGTAAAATAGGGGAGTATAATTTGCAACCCAATTAAAATTGGTACACAGTCTCCTAACTCACTTAGACATTTTTAAATCAAACTTGTGGCTCCTGAGTCACAAAAATTAAATGATTAGTGCTTAATTCCTCCATCACTCTAATTGTGAGAAGATGAAAACCTAAATTCAGTAAAATATTTAACCTCCTAGTTCCTGTCTATGTTTCTATCCCAGTGAAATGGAAATTTAGAAGCCAAATAAGGACCAGTCTAACTATATCTGAACCTTAGGCACAGTCAGTGAAAGCTGTTATATCTCTGCTGATCATCACTATCGTTCTGATAAAAGGCCAAGGTTCACACAGGTGCTCCTGGTCCCCTTCAGTACAAAGTCAAATGGATTTGTTTTACCTGCTGCTAAAATTAATTTCGACCACATTCTTCTATGCATGCTTTATTTTACACACTGAGTAGTTCCACTGATCTGAATCAGCACTTCTGAGGTAGTAAATGACCTGAGAAACAAAACTGCCCTCAAATTTATCACATTTTCCTTCTTTTACTGCATTCTTTAAAGCTTTTCTTAAATAATTCAAGTGATACGACTTCTTAGATCAGGTATAATTATACTGGTATACACAAAAGGGAAGAACTCTTGGGGAGGATATAGTCCCAGTATGAATATAAATTGGTGTGCATTTTTTCAGCTTTTGTATCAGAGGAATATACATACTGCATCAGGTGATACTAACAGAAGGCTACAATCTTGACAGTCTTCTTCAGTAAATCCATGTCTGAGTGATGTCACTATGAAGTTTATTTTTCCTTTTTTTTTTTTTTTAGTGAGCATAATCATGTCTTTGTTAGGGTTTGTATTGGCTTAAGAAAAAAAATAAACACATTATGGTTTAAAAACAAAAATAAGCACAGCCAGAACTTACTCAACCACTCCAAAACATGTGGCCCCATCTCCCCATCTCAAACTAGTATTGTCTCCTTAAAAATGTATAAACAAAATAAAACACTGCTAAGTTTATTGTACACAGAGTTGAAGTAATTCAAACTATTATTTTTTTCCCAAATTTGATTAAAATATTTTCATCTGTCTTAACCATGGCTGATTTCTTTGTTGGCAACTCTATTATCTATTAGCTTTCTGTGTCACCACTGATGTCATCTTAACAAATATTTTTTCCTTATAGAGAAATTTAGCCAGTGACAAAAAACACTGCCTGCTCTATATAGAAAATAAAACTATATACTCACGAATGCAATATTGGGTTGAACTTACAGTATGGTTTGGTGTCCATAACACAGAGAGGTAATTTGTCTATTCAAAGTGAGGTTATAAGATTAACAACTCCGTCTATTTTTCCATTCTGTATTTATCTGATGCTTCCCCTTGTCATTAAACCAGCTAATTGCTGCTACCTTTTAGGGTGGCAAAACACTTATAATCTTTAAAGTTTTTTTTTTTTTAACTATTCAGCAGATAATTATTTGTTATATTAGACCAACTACAGGATTGTTTATCATAGGAAAAGTACTCCAGATTGTTTATTTGGAGGACTAGGTTAGATTTAGAGAGCTACTATCTACTTGGAAATTCATCCCGTGTGCTTATTTATTCTGTTCTTCTCATCTGTGTAAATCTGTGAATCACTATTTGTTGATGCTATGTTTCTATGCCATATTTTCTGTAAATGTCGACCAGAGGATATCTTTTCTCTTCTGGGAATACAGACACTTTATGCTGGGTAACCAACATATAACCTAGATTTTTCTTTTTGGTTTCAGATTAGGTGCTTACTATGATCCACTGTGTTTGCAATTTTAAAGTGTCTCCAAATGCTTGGAAGTTATTTCAAAATGAGGAATTAACTGAAGCAAGGACAGTAGGACCACAGTTATATCCATTCCTTTGCAAGTTTGCAAAATTAATTGGTGCATTTAGCTGGTCTTTTCCTCTTGTCCCTATATCTGCCTGCATGCTTCATATTTTCCTTAGTTACCTGTTGTGGTAATACATGAAAATAGCAGCTTTTGTTAAATAAATAAAATAAAATAAAATAAAATAAAATAAAGCCAACTTTCTAACCCCAAAGTCCAGTGAGAGAACTACATTATATATATAATTTTGAAGTTATTTTATAAACCAGAATTGAAAAAAGGCAACAAAAATACTAAATCATAGAATCATAGAATGCCTTGTGTTGGAAGGGACCTTAAAGACCATCTGGTTTCAACCCCCCTGCCATAGGCAGGGATGCCACCCAGTAGATCAGATTGGCCAGGGCCCCATCCAACCTGGCCTTGAACACCTCCAGGGTTGGGGCATCCACAACTTCTCTGGGCAACCTGTTCCAGTGCCTCACCACCCCCACAGTGCCACTAGGTTTTTTTAGATGATCAGCTTTTCTGAGTAACCCAGCATTTAAGAAACCATGACTATGAAGACACAGCTTCTGTCTTGGCTTACTGCAGCATGTACTTTAGACCATTTTCCCAGTTTAGTTTTCATTCCTCCTGCTGTTGTTTCTGATAATCCCAACTCCCAGCTCTGTTTTGTTCTCATCCCCATCTCATTAGCAAATGCTTCAGCTTTATCCTACTGAATTCAAAGCTACTTTCAGTCTTCCACAATGTTCATAAAGCATTCCTATAATGGATTCCCATTATGTGTCCCCCATTTTATGGAACAAAAAATGATGGAATATTTTTGTACTTTAGCTTGTTGTTTCCATCACCTAACACGTTAGTGCAAAGTCCTGCACCTCTGCACCTGGGAGGAACAACCCCATGTTTCAGGACTCCCAGCTGGAGAGCAGCTTGGCAGAAAAGGACCTGGGGGTTCTGGGAGACACCAAGTTGAACATCAGTCAGCAATGTACCCTTGTCACTAAGCAGGCTAACAGTATTCTTGACTGCATTAGATAAAGTATCACCAGCAGGTCAAGAGAGGTAATACTTCCACTCTAATCAGCGTTGGTGAGGCTGCACCTGGAGTACCGTGTCCAGTTCTGGGTTCCCCAGTAGAAGAGAGACATTGGAGAGAGACCAATGCAGGGCCACAAAGATGTTTAAGGGACTGGAGCACCTCTCTTAGGAGAAAAGGCTGAGAGAGCTGGGACTTTTTAGCCTAGAGAAGAGGAGGCTCAGGGTGGGATCTCATCAATGTTTAAAAATACCCAAAGGAAGTATGCAAAGCGGATGGAGCAAGGCTCTTTTCAGTGGTGCCCAGTGATATGAAAAGGTGAAATGGGCACAAACAAATGGACACAAGAGGTTCCATCTAAACATCAGGAAGCACTTCTTTACTGTGCTTGTGACAGAGCACTGGAACAGGTTGCCCAGAGAGGTTGTGGAGTCTCCCTCAGAACTATTCAAAAGCCATCTGCACATGGCCCTGGACAACCTGCTCTAGATGTCCCTGCTTGAGCAGGGGCGTTGGACCAGATGACCTCCAGAGGTCCTTCCAACCACAACCATTCTGTGATTCTGTGATTAATAACAGCAAAGTTAAGGAATTTCTTTAGTTATTTATATTTCTTTCTTTTCAAGGGATGGAGTGTATCATGACTGTTCCTTTCAGTTTTTAACAATAGTAGTTTCACCTGTCTAGGTTGGTTTGAATGTAAATATTTGTTTATAATAAAGAGAGAAGGAAATACTAAAACAAAGAATCTAGTACAGTTGAGACTGTTTTTTCTACTACGACTTTTTAGAGTGAAAGAGCTCTATATTTGTTTAAAATATCCTTATTGGATTTATACTAAGCTCAGACAAGCTTTTATGCAGTAAAAACATTATTTTTTATTAACATAAACCTGAAATTTACATTTCTATGAAGATAAAATTTCATGCCTTAATTTCCCATTAAGAAGTATTTAGAATTGGTTCAGTATGCTTATTTAACATTTTCATTTAAATTCAGATTCTGATTTTTTTATTTTTTAACAAAAAGAAAATCGTAACTATTTCTGATGTGTCACTGGCATGTAGCACTTGAATTGAAATAAGCTTTGCATTAAATTTCCATAAAGTAAAAAAAAACAGTTAAGTGCCTAGACCTGCAAATATCACCAGAGTTTGAAGGATTAAATCATTGTCTGGGTGGGGTGTTTGAGCTCAGATTTTAATGGAAACTTTCAAAATCGAAAAATGTGATGAGTGCATTCATATTCACTGATGAATAAAAGATATATAATTAACAGGGAGATATGTGGGAATGGCAAGATCCAAAGTTCTGTCATTGGCTTAATTTGGGATTTTTAAAATGAAAGCTAAGGTTACATACACTGACTAAGTCACTGTACCTCACAGTTACCTGAAGGTCTGCTGAGCATCAATAATTGACTATGTGCAATTTAACTTGCCTTCACAAAGGCAAGGTAAGGCTTGGGATCACTGACCAATTTACCAATTGTGGTTTTCCCCTCCCACACATAGAATCATAGAATCACTTAGGTTGGAAAAGACCTCAAATATCATCAAGTCCAACCGTTAACCTAGCAAACTAGGTGTTTGTGCCTGGGAAATTGAGGGTTCTGGCACACAAACACATCCTTGCACCTCCCTAGCCTGTAGTAATTGTCTTTGAGCATGCTCACAACTTGTTGCAAATGTGTTTAAGAGTTTTGCTTTAGTCTTTTGCATTAAAAATATGATTTTTTTTCCAACTGAGGTATATACACAAAGCATTTAGTGAAGTCCACATAACATTTGATCAGTTTATGTCTGCAGCTGGTTACTCCACTAAAAATGCTAAGAATACTTTGCCTATACTGCAACCTTAATTTACCACAGGTGTGAAAAGACCAACATGTTACCAAGATGTCTTTTTTTGCTAATTGTTCAGCTTCTGAACTGCTGGAGTATGCATCAGAGCATTTAAGGTAAACAGACATCAGTTTTAGTTTACCTTAAATGCAGGTGCACAAAGTACAGTGATTTTTTTGCATGCCAGTTTGAACAGTGCAGCCAGACTGGAGGAGGAAACCACCCCAGATGCAGCAATGCCCATCTGAGAGTGTGGGACTGCATTGTCTAAACTGTGATCTCTGCTGCCATAATTATTCATCTTAGCTCTTTTTTGATCTCTGGTTTTTGTTTAGCACCATTTGGCACAATTTCACCTTGGTGTAGGGAACGAATGAGTCAGGTTTCAGATTCAGATTATAGCCCATTGCATGGACCATAATCGGGCAAGGCTGTGTAACACAAAAATGCTGTCATGGATAGTGCAATAGTACCAGCACCTAATATTTTTTTAATTGTCTAGTAACCTGTAAATGCAGACTTGTAATTCCACCATGAACACTGATGTTAACATCAGTATTTAGTTGTGGACTATTAGAGGTTTTCTTCCACTTCTTTCCAGACTCCTCTCCAGCCTCACGCTACCTGACTTTTCTCTTTTCTCCTCTTTTATTCCTTTGATCATGCTCTTTCCTTTGTCTTTCTTTTTATCAAAAAGAAGCACTAAGTAGGAGGAATTTATAATTTTTCTACATTTACATATTTTCTCTCTGAGGCTGGCTTAAAGGCAAGTAGGTTCTTACGGTTTTAACTGAGTCATACGAGTTTTTTTTTTCTTGTTGTCTTTTCAATGGGGAACTGAGGTAACAAGATATTTATTGCCATTGCATTGTTCATTCAGCTTATGTTGACTTATAGAATCATAGAATCGTTTAGGTTGGAAAAGACCTCCAAGATCATCCAGTCCAACCATTAACCTAGCACTGCCAAGTCTACCGCTAAACCATGTCCCTAAGCACCACATCTACACATCTTTCAAATACCTCTAGGAGTGGTGACTCACCTGCTTCCCTGGACAGCCTGTTCCAATGCCTCACAACCCTTTCATTGAAGAAAGTTTTCCTAATATCCAACCTAAGCCTCCCCTGGCACAACTTTAGCCCACTTCCTCTTGTCCTATTGTTTGTTGCTTGGGAGAATAGACCAATCCCCACCTTGCTACAACCTCCTTTGAGGTAGTTGTAAAGAGTGATAAGGTCACCCCTGAGCCTCCTCTTCTCCAGGCTAAACAACCCCAGCTCCCTCAGCCGATCCTCATAAGACTTGTTCTCCAGACCCCTCACCAGCTTCACTGCCCTTCTTTGGACATGCTCCAGCACCTCAATGTCCTTCCTGTAGTGAGGGGCCCAAAACTGAACACAGGACTCAAGGTGCGGCCTCACCAGAGCCGAGTACAGGGGGACAATCACTTCCCTAGTCCTGCTGGCCACACTGTTTCTGATACAAGCCAAGATGCCATTGGCCTTCTTGCATGGAGTTGTTGTGACCCAAGTGCAGGACCTGGCACTTAGCCTTGCTGAACCTCATACAGCTGGCCTTGGCCCATCAGTCCGGCCTATCCAGATCCCTCTACTCTCATGCAGATCAACACATGCACCTAACTTGGTGTTGTCTGCAAACTTACAGAGGGTGCACTCAATCCCCTCATCCAGATCATTGATAAAGATATTAAAGAGAACTTTATTGCTCAGGGATATGCCATCTAGAAGAGGGTCAGGTGAAGAGCATTTTTTGAACGTATTGAAATGTAGTATTGAAACGTACTATTATTTTATGTTAGATTTTTTTCTTGTTCAATTACAGAAATGAAATAAAATCCTATTTACCTTATTTACAGAGCCTGAGATTCCACTAAGTGAATACAGGTTTTCAGTGTTCTAAAGACAGCTTTCGGATAGTTTTTTATGCCTTTATTTAACTTTAATCTGAATTTTCTTTTTGCCTTTCAGAAAACTCACCATATCATTTTTATAGTCCCTTTTCTATTGAGAAAGGCCGTCTAGGTCAATCACAAAATATTATGTTAAGCATAATGTCAAGTAGCTGATTTTCCTTTGAGAGGCTTTTTATCTTTGAAAGAGGCAGAGAACACAGCACATAGAACTATAAAGAACCAACTTGGACATACTCAATGCAAAATGTAGAAATACATCTTCAAATACAAGTGTATGTCTAACAGACAAATCCTTTAGGACAATCTAATTAGGACACTCATAACTTAAACATACTTTCATAATGACTTAGAGCAATTTGCTTTCATAGCCACTAGAGCAGAGTACTTTGGAAAACTGCAACTACTATTTTTTTCTTTCTCTCTGCAGGACGTTTTCCAATTTTCATCAAAAATTTGACATACGTCACCTAAAATCAATTGTTAAAACAGTTACTTTTCCAACTTTCTCATTTAGAGATGTGTTGTAGATGTCCATATGCTCATTTCCAACCTCTCAATTGTTCTTTTAACTTTTCGATTGGTTTAAAGTCAAACAGGTTTATGTATTTTATTGAGTCAAGAGTTCCATGGGAGTTGCTTCTGAAATAGAAAGCAGATTGAGAGCAATGAGTCTTTCATTGTGATACTTCCAGTGAATGAAGCTATGAATATTAATGCTGATTTTTAAGGGGAAAACTATAGAAGGATAGAAAAGCTTACTGAATGGAAAATTAAGATGTCTTAGCAAATGTTGGAGGTGTGCTGAAAAAATGGCCACACCTATATAAATAGTATGTAGCAAAAACAAAGCAATGTTCCACTTCCAAGAAGTTACAAATTTCAACTTGGAATGAATTATTGCAATTTATCTATAAACCCTTCAAAAATGTATGTTTACTATTGACTATTCATAGCATGATAATGCCTAGAATGTCAAACCATGAACACAGTTACCTAGTACATGTTACAAACAAATTGAATCAGCAGAACATAAAAAAAAAAAAAGACAGCTTCTGCGACAAAACAAACAAACAAACAAACAAACAAAAAACCTCACTATTTTAATTAAAATGCTAAGGTTTCCGGCAGCTCCTGAACTACAAAGTCACAAGTACTCTGCTCTAAGAAAATGGAAACAGTTACTTCCCCCAGTGTGGTGGTTTCACCCTGGTAGGTACCTAAACTCCACCACACCGTTCTCTCACTCCCTTCATTGTCAAATGAACAGGGGGAGAAAATACGATGAAAAAAGGTTCACGTGTTGAGATAAGGACAGGGAAATCACTTACCAATTATTGTCATGGGCAAAACAGACTCAGCATAGTGAGATTCATATAATTTATTGCCTATTACTAACAGACCAAAGCAGTAAGAAACTAAAAGCAAATTAAAAACACCTTCCGCCCTATCCTCCCGCTTCTACCTCCTTCTACCTGAGCAGCACAGGGGAACAGGGCATGGGGGTTGCAGTCAGTCCGTAACGCTTTCTCCCTGCCACTCCTTCATGGTCACTCTCTTCCCGTGCTCCACTCTGGGGTCCCTCCCATGGGAGGCAGTCCTTCCCATACTGATCCTATGTTGGCTTCTCACAGATTTCAGCTCTTCAAGAACTACATTTTTTCATTCCTCTTTCCCAGCTGCTGTTGCACAGCAGTTTTTTTCCTTTCTTAAATCTGCTCTCACAGAGGCGCAACCAACGTCGCTCATTGGCTGAGCCTTGGCCGGAGGCAGATCCCTTTTGGAGACGGCTGGAACTGGCTCTTCTCTAACATGGGGCAGCTTCTAGGCACTTCTCACAGACACGACCCCTGCAGCCCCCCACTACAAAAAACTTGCCATGTAAACCCAATATACTCAGATACATTTTAAATACAATTTTTTAGATCTTGGTATTAGTCAGAAACTGTAGAAAACCCTGATGCCTAATTTGTATCCCATAAGTGAACAGTTTATGACAAGCAAAGGCAGTTCTTGAAAATAAGGAAGAGAAAAAATCCTTACAGAATCAGTGCACGTCATAGTCTCTTGAAAATAAAGTGCATTACGGCACACATAAAAGAGCATGCTGTAGTAAGACAAGCTGTAATGAGTTCAGTGTGTTAGCATGCAAGTTATGAAAGATTTCTCTTCTTTAATACAACATTTTTCATTATCATTAGTCCTTGAGGTGCATGCCAACCTTTTGCTGGTGAATGTAAATGATGGAAAGCCTCTAGGAAAGAAGGAATCACAGCTTTTTTCTTCTTGTTTTGAATTGTTGCACTACATGGTTTTGCAAGTGGAGAAGTCATTTATATAACACTGATATCAAAGGCAGAGCTACATAGTTTCCAGTGATATCACAAGTTACAATCCCTACCAATTTTTGACTGAAAATGCCATTAATGCAAAATCAAATTTCTTCTCTCAACAGCTACAGTGACATCTTCATATATTTTTTCAAAAAAAAAAAAAAGAAGAAGAAGAAGATTCAATGTAGTGTGATTTAAGGGTTGCAATGACTCTTTAAGGACCTTTTAAATGACAAAGCAGATGAGAAAAACAGAGCTATTCTCTCAGCTCCAGACATTTCAATTAATATATTCAACAAAAACTAGTATTTGCACTAGAAAGAAGAAATGTGACAGAGGATTTCTAAATCACCAGCAGCGCTGCAGTGTTTGTCAATACTGTATTGGCATTTTTGAAAAATCAGCTCATAAGGGTAGAACTACAGCCTTAGAAACTAGACTGTGTCCAAACGCGGGCGTAGAAACCAAACAACCAGCTATATTCGTAAATATGTGCCTAGTGTGAGAGGACAGTCTTCAAGGAAAGGTTGCCAAGCAAACCTTTCCTTGAAGCAATTCATGAAGTTATCCTAAAGCTTCCTAACCCTGGATTTTCTACATATATACTGGAAGGATATTGCATCTGGCAAACAAATTTTGTTTGCATAAGCTTAAAGTTACGTTGGAAGAAAAAAAAGAAAGATTTTGAGAGAAAAATTAGTAATTTTACAGAAATAAGTATCTGGAAAAACTTATGCTTCCTATTTGTACAATTATTCTGAAGCTGGAAAGCACAGCATCTTATGAGTGAACCTGATTTTAACTTTATTATTATTTTTTAAGTTAGGAGATATTGAAAACAGTGAGAATACTTCTGTCTTATTTTTTCCTTTATTTTGAGAGAAGGACAACAATAAACTAGCAACTTGCTATAAATTTCACCAGAATTTAGAAAAAAAAAAAGTAGTTCTAAGCTTCAAGCTCCATGAAAATTATTTGGGACATTATATTAGAATTAGCTGGAATCTGTTCTGAGTCAAAACCAAATTTTACTGCCAGATAAAAAACATCATTATAAGCAATTTAAGCCCTTAACTTTAGCAATGCATTCTCATGCTAAATTCCATATAATTTTCCTTGATAACTTGAACTTTATATACCTTAGGAATAACTTCACTAATTCTATCCATGGTAAAAATAGTATTTTCTTTTTTTTTTTTTAGCAAATCCACAGGATTTGCATCTTTTATATCCCCAAATGCCTATCGAAAGCACTCAAATCAGCAAAAACAAACAAACAAAAAAAACCCAACAACTTTGTAAACTCAGTTCTGAAGACATAAACAGTCCCAGTAAAGATAACAGGATTTCTTTAAACTTATCCTGAGCTGGACTGGATCTATGACTCAATTTTCTGTAATGTGAAATGTACTCCCTCTACCTAATCATCTCCAAGGAAATAATCAGATATGACTTAACCCTTTTTGTCTGTATTTCTTTCTCCAAGTGTTTTTTGTTTGTTGTTGATGTTGTTGGTTTTTTTTTTTCTTCCGTAATTAGCTTTCCAGGCCTTATTCTTCATTCACCTGTAAAACAAATAAAATAGAAAAAGTAAAACAAAAGCAAAGATACAATGAACAAAAAACTCAGTTGCCACATTATTCACCTTTACTTGTAAGTTTTCATATATTCCCTGTCAGAATGACTTTTATTCAGCCCCAAAGTGTTTCTGCTGAAGGCTTGGGTATTACTATGGAAAGTCAAGGAAAATCATGAATATTTTCCTGGTTTCTGTAATTTTCTATCATTTAAAACATCAGTTGATACTTTCACCGAGATGCTAAAATCAGCATGTTTGGCCAGTCCCAAGTTCTTACTACAGTCCTTTGAAAGAAGACTAAAAGTTATTAAATCACCCAAGAGCAAGAATGGCTGATCTGTCCTGGCTTGTTGGTGGCTGAGGGAGTATTCTGGAATTATCAGTTTAGACCAGCCCTTTTCTTACACTTCTTTCACAGGCTTCTTTTTTTGGATGCTGTCAAGGATATATTCTGGGCCAGTGTGACCTTTGGTCTCAACCAGTTTGGAGGTACTTTCATTATACAGATGTTCTGCAGCAGTTCATCACTGTTGCACTTTATGTAAGGGCCCAGGCTTTCAAAGGGCTAGTAACAGTTCTACTTACTGGCCTAATGGAAAACTCCGCTATACCCAGGGAAGACCCCAATTTTTAGGAAATTGTGGGGTATTTTGTACAGTGCCCACTGATACTTGCCTTGGCTTTATTAACATATCTGCCTACAGCACCACAGCTCAGACCATGACAAAACAATGGGGGTGTGAGCAGCATTCAGAGTTCAGATGAAAGGGGCAGTTTGTATTTAGACACTGGCAGGCTAGCAATAATTACATTTTGATCACAATGACAAGCTTTTCTCTGGAACTGTAGGACTGATTAACTTTTCACTCTCAAGTGTTCACAGAGGTTCTGATCTCATGACATCAGCCAGCACTTAATGGAAAAGGGGACAAAGAACACGGCTGTAGCAACAGGAAATACAGAAACAAAAAAAATAATGCTGGATACTCAGTAGGATTACAGACAATGAAACCTGAAAAAGAAATGACTTGACATGCTGGCCTGACATAGTGAAAATTAAACAAGAGAAAAATGTGTGTATACCAAAGAGAAAAATGCTGTTATTGACAAGGTGTGAACTAGGTGGGTTGATAGACCTCTATCACCTTTTCATTATGCTGTTCTAATCAGTGTGTTAGATTACACATGAAAGATATCAGAATACTTATTTTCATTTTGTAAATAGGAGAAGCACTTTAATACATGCAGACACACACATATATATTGTATTTACATGGATGCAATTTTATATTTTTTCTGTTGTCTTTTTAGAAAACGTTTTTTTATTTTAACCTCAAATTTCTCAAGCAATAGCTTATTTACTAATCATCTTTCTTCTCTAAGCTATCCACATTTAATAGTGTACTATTTATAGGAATTTTTGCAACATCTTCAGTTCAGATGTGTAATAAGACTTTAGTTGCAAAGCTAATGACAATAGGTATTCTTTCTTGAAATGGATCCAGGTGAATTCAGCTTGCTGGTTTTTAACTAATCCTGAAGCATTCACAGCACATTTTCCAGTAAATGTCTTAGACTGAATCCTTAAGAGAACCTACCATAAGTATAATGCACTCCAACAAAAATACAGAAACCAGATGGAGAGAGAAATCCAACTTTTATCAGCTAACAATATCTACACTGAAGTCACAGATCATTAAAAGCTGTCTAGCAAGAGACTTATTTGAATGTGGTGATATTATTCCGGAAAAGTATTAATGGCCAGAATGAAGCCGGTCTCACTGATAATCACAAGACTGTCAAAATGGATGCCTCTGTTGTGTACAACTTTTTCAGGCTAATGCTCCTACTTAGAAGTTCCTTTATTCACAGGAAGAGGGGGGCACAGAAGCTGCTGGCCAATGTGGTAGCTAGCAGAGCCAAGCTGGAGTAAAAAACCCTACCCAGGGAACTAGGTTCTTTACCAGAGGTACAGAGACAGCTTTTTGGACCCAGATAACATTAGAGAATCTGGCTGGGTAATTCAGAGGCTGAATACTCTCAGCTGTTTGTTCCTCTGAATGCTGTAGATACAGATACAGTGCCTGTACTCAGCCAATAATCAGGACTGCATCAAACTTTGTATCTGGTTTCAGATTCTGGTTTCTGTATCTTGTATCATCAATTCCTCCTACTAACAAAGAAAGTCTACAAGGGATCATGTACAAGATAATTGTTTGGCCTGAGAAAGAAGGATGACTAGGAACACTGATGGAAGCAAGGAGAGCAAACTGAAAACAAGTAACAGCAAATGTAATTGGAGAAGTACACTTTGGATAATTTGACAGTGAGTGGATACTCAAAATGAGTGTGCCCCAAACACTGAAATGACAAAAGAGGCAAACATCAGGCAAAATGAGCTAAAAATAAGACTGGTCTAGTCAAGTCAGTTATGCTGTAAACTATTGATCACCTCTAGCGCATATTATGTTTTTTCTTCTAAGACATTGGAATTCACTACAATATATCTGAAATCCAAGTTACGTGGATGAAAGGATAAAAAAAAAAAAAAAGAAGAAAAAGAAGAAAAAGGAAGTAAAGATGTCTATTTCAGCATGTATTAAAACTGTCTACTTTAGTAAAGGTTAACATCAAAATTTTGCCTATAGATTTTACAAAGCTATAGTAGTTGAGAATTTGCTACTTTTTTCGGATTGTGGAAACTACAACCTTGTCTAAAGCTTTACGGAAATAATAGAGAAAACAATATACATGTGGTATAATCTTTCCTTTTTAACTGGTACTGGTGCACAGTACAACATCATAGCTTGAGTCTCTTTCAGAAGCACATGAAAGTCCTTTTCAAGTTATCCTGAGCACTAAGAGGATGAAGTTACTGAGAGAAATCTCTGACATGGGTGTAAGCCTCATTATCAAAACTTCTGTATCATTACATCCTAAAGCAAACCATACAGGAAAATTATTCTGCTCCCTTTATCAATTTAGTTTATTCCTACTTTTGTGTGTCTCAATGGCACACGCAATTTTTGCAATTTTCGTTCTTGTTATTGGTATGCAAATTCACCTGCTCCCAAAATAGTTCTCCTGAAAGAGTGTTATTAAGCTTGAAATGCAAGGTATGTACACCCACTTGTCAACTCTATGAACTAGCTGTGGCAATTATAAATTTCTCTGAAGGGCAACAAACATTTGCCATAAATGGAGACCGAATTAATTCAGGTATTTGCAAGACACAGACTGTGGTTAGTCTATGAGAAAAAATAATCTGATATATACCTCAAGCTTGCCATTGTCTTTCTCAGAGATGCTTCAAGACCCTTCAAATAAGAACTCTTCCAGCACACACCATCTGCTCCACTCTTTCACAAGGATCCCACAATTCCTCCTTTTTTTTTTTTTTTTTTTTAATGTTCACCATCCCTCATATCTCACCCCTCACATGACCAAAATGGGGGTTAGGACCTCCAGCCAGGAGACAACAACATGTTAGCATATCAGCTTATAACACTTGCAACTCAATCTTTTGACAGCCTTATGCATGCCTCAGATGAGAGGAAAGGAGATTAGAGCTTAAACTTTCATCACATGCACCTTGCTACTTACATGAAGAGAAAGAGGGACTGCGTTACTTAAAATTCTATATAACGCTTCACAATTCAAATGTATGCACCACTGCATTAGTTTTCAGATGTTCAGGCACTTACAGTTCAGGGACACATGGCTTCATAAAAACTGAAAGGTGAGAAAAAGAAGTCCTAACTAGACAACTGTTGTCTAGTTGTAGAGCAAATTCATCTTCCATTAAAATCAAAAAAGTCGATGTGAGCTACTCAGCTGTTGCTGAGTGCCTTCAGTTTCCAGCCATTTTGGAAAAACTTCAGAATTATCAACACCATGCAAAGATGAAAAATCTTACTATGACACAGCAGATCCCATGATGTCAATCCACAGCAAAGGATCCCACGGTGTCAATAGAGGTGTGGAGAAAACAATTGTATTGAACTAACAACAATGGATGTGTTAACAGTTTCAATGAGAAATCATGTCTGATTTGTAATATGCCCTACTGTAAACTGTGGCCACCACCTCCACTGTTAATGTGGTATAAGAACTCAGCTCTCAGAAGACTGATGTGAGAACTGCCATGCTGTGAACTGTGATGGTCTCTTCTGGGGCAGGCATACACTTATTATTTGTGGTTTCCCCATTCTACTGAACCCAGACAATAGGCTTGTATTGAAAGAAAGAAGACATTGAATAACTGCATATGGACTTGGCTCAAGAGTAAGAATCTACTGTTGTGCGTGTAACGCGATAATGGAAGGTAACACAGATTCAGAGAAAAAAATGCAGTTATGGAAAACCTGTAATCTTTTCTTGTGTGTTTCACTTCGAATGCAGAGGCAGACTAGCCCTACTTCAGAGCTGCATAAACTTCGGCAGAGAGCTGTGGTTTTGTAACACTGTCCTTTGAATGTTTCCTTATGAATCCTATCTGATATTCTAGCTAATAGCTGGCAACACAATGGAAATACTCAAAAACACTCTTCCCTTATAACAGTTATTTAAAAAAAAATCACCATCTTTGCTACAAAAAAAAAAAAAAAAATACAACTCCTCCTTCCTCAAATAGCCACCTCTAGCAAGCAGTAGCTTGATAGTAACCAGCAAGTCCATAGTGAATGTAGACAACATCCCTCAATCCTAATCGTTGTTCTTCTGTTTCTAAGGATGTGCACAGATTGTGGATACCCAGATACTTGCACAGGTAAATAGTGCTTCCATTTGCAATTAGCAGGAATGCAGTCACCTGACCTGGCAGGCACTGACTCCCAAAGTGCTATTACATTCTTTACAATCATCATCTGCACTTCCGGATGTGAAGTGCAACAATCAAATGTTGATGCCATGAATAGAACTGGACAAAAAGTTAATGAAAAATAAATTAGGCACACAGCCTTTGTTCAGACTAGTACAAAGAGAGTTACTGTCCACCTGCTTACATAGTCAAAGGTATGTGTCTGGAAACTAAAGTTGGTGAAGCAAGTGAGTATATAGGTTGATTGGAAATATGATTACAGTAAGTAAGTACAAATTATTAAATTGTCAAACTGCTTAATACTGTGTTAAACATAAGTCATTGATCTTTCAATCTCTTAGGCACCTAGCAAAAAATACTGGTATATCATCACTGGGTACTGGAACAGGCTCCCCACGGAAGTAGTCACAGCACTGAGCCTGCCGGAGTTCAAGAAGTGCTTGGAAAATGCTCTCAGAAATATGGTTTGATTTTTGGGTGGTCCTGTGTGGAGCAAGGAGTTGGACTCAATGATCCTCATGGGTCCCTTCCAACCCAGGATATTCTGATTCTATGATCATTGGCTTGCACACAGTTGTTCTGCTATCCTTTTCTGAGCTGTGGTTACAAACAGCTCTGCCAAAGCTTTTAATTAGTAATGTTCACGTTTGCAGCAAGCATACATAAAACATCTATCACCTACATTAAAGTTTAAAAACATTTACTAGAGATGCAAAGCCCATCAATTCCTTAAACTACCCAGATAACATCTCTTACAAGTACTTCGATATGCAACAGTTAAAAAAATTAAGCTCTTGTGCTAATCAAAATTTCCTTAATTTTCATGTTTGGGATCATCAATCTACACAATTAAAAAGTAATTGCTATACTCCTGGTTCTGACAAATGGAAATTGACCTAATTAATTTGGATTTTGAGCAGGACCTATTCAGCAAGTATGTCATGTTTTTCTTATTGTGCTATGACAAATGCATCCATCTCATAGTCCAATCTCTGCATTCATTTGACCAATGACTCTGGAACTTAGTTCATGGGCTTTATTTACGCTCTTTGATCTTCTATTTAAATTTATCATCATGGATATTTAAAACAGTTTTCATTTTCCATTTAAAATCTTTAGAGATCTTTACACAAGAGTTGTTATAGGAATCCAAAGAATCGTTATTAACAATAAGGCTACCACAGAGAACTCCCAAAATTTAAAAACTAGTATGAAGGAATGGAAAGAAGTATGAATCAGAAGTGAATAGAAAGAAAAAAAAAAAGGAAAATCACTTAAAAAACATTTTATCAGGTATAAGTACATATTTACTATTCCAGTACCATATGTAGAAATAAATCTCTGACATTTTGTTGCATAGTTCAAACATTTTGGCAAGATTTTCTTACACTTAATAGTAGGCCTTGCCTTTATCCTACTAAAATTAGAAGACTGGTTCTCAATAAAATTTAATAATTTAATTATAATTTAATTTAATTTCATAGAATCATAGAATCATTTAGGTTGGAAAAGACCTCTAAGATCACCCAGTCCAACCTATAACCTAACACCACCAAGTCCACCATTAACCCATATCACTAAGTTCTACATCTACACGTTTTTTGAATACCTACAGGGATGATGACTCAGCCACTTCCCTGGGCAGCCTGTTCCAATGCCTAACAACCCTTTCAGTGAAGAAATTTTTCCTGATATCTAACCCAAACCTCTCCTGGCGCAACTTAAGCCCATTTCCTCTTGTCCTATCACCTGGCGCGTGGGAGAAGAGACCAATCCCCACCTCGCTACGGCCTCCTGTAAGGTAATTTACTTTTTTTTTAATTAACTTCCAAGAGTGGCAAGAAACTTTACAGTTGCTATGAACCCAGTTATGCTTTATATTACAGAAATAACAAATACAATTTGCGCACTCCTTCCCATGAATTTCAAGAGATTGCTTGATCAAAGGTGTTTGTTGTTTTGTTGTTTCTGTTAATCATATGTAACCACTTCTTAAACTAAGTCCTTGATATAACTACATGGTGGTTTAGCACTGGTAGGTAGCTCAGCACCACCACCCAGCTCTCTCACTCCCCCTCCTCAAAAGAACAGGGGGAGAAAACACAATGAAAAAGTTCGGGGGTGGAGATAAGGACAGGGAGACCACTCACCAATTACCATCAAGGGCAAAACATACTCAGTGTTAAGGGAGATTCATGTATTTTATTGCCTGTTACTAACAGACTAGAGCAGCAAAAACAAACATCATATTAAAAACATCTTCCAGCCCAACCCTCTTCTACCTCCTCCCACCCAAGTAGCACAGGGGAATGGGGAGTGGGGGTTGCAGTCAGTTTATAACACTTCATTTCTGCCACTCCTTCATCCTCACTCTCTCCTTCTTCTCCAGCATGGGGTCCCTCCCACGGGATGCCGTCCTTCCCAAACTGATCCTACATGGGCTCCCCCATTTTGTACAGGCTTTGCATACCCAATGAATATAAGCTTTCCAATGATTTTCATGATAAGTGGTCCAGTCATAGCACAGGCTAAAAGTTCTGCTTTGTTTGCAGTGATTGTGGATTTTCTAAACCCACTAAACATTCAAAAACTAATCCTTCATTTAGTCCATGATTTACACAAGAAAGAGGGATGAGAATTTATTCGAAACTTGTGCTGTATTCCACATCATTTTATTTCATGTCTCTTCATAGATCTTTTTTCCCCCCTTTAGTAATAGACTTCTAATGCAGTAAATGATAAGATACATATTACATGTGTGATCTTTTGCAAAGCACTAATTTTCATAAGCTATCACAGATGTGACTGGGGGTGATGGATGTATTTCCAGATGAAAACAAGCAACTAGTAATAAAAGAAGCTACTAAATTAAGTAGTGCAATGGGTTGAAAGGTTTCCCAGAAATTGATTTCAAAGACAATAAGCTGAAACAATGAGTGATAGCAGTTGTGTGTATGTACATTTGCACATGTGAGAGGGAGTGTGCATATACTGAGAATCAGAAAGCAAATGGAAAGCTACAAGAAAGTAAGAAATGCAATAGCCTGGGAAGGCAGGTTTGGAAATCAGTCTCCTCCTTGCTCTGACCTGTGTTGGTGGAAATCATCACACAGGACTGCACCAAAAAAGGGGAAAAGAAAAAAAAAGGGTTATTAACCCTATTAACCCTTTTTTCACTACATGTGAAGCCTATCTGCCATGCACTGATTTACAGTAATCTGTATTCAGATCTGGATCAGGTTTAGGTTCAGTTGCTATGGCTCCGTGCTTTAAGCTCTCCTTCTGCTGTCACCTCTCTCTCCCATAAGCTTTTATGACAGATTTATTGTTAAAGAAATTAAATTTTGGTTTTCTGGAGGATGAAGAATAAGCAATACTTTCCTCATCCATTATTTAAAGCTCAGACAGGACTGTATGCAGAGAGGACAAGGGAAAATGCACACTCTGAGACCATTTGACAACCCCAGGTAATCACAAGCACTATCCAGACTGTTGCCCTAAGGGTACATGTTGGCCACACTTGGCCATGGCTCTTGTGAGGTGTGAGATGCATCTCCCATCCCACTTTGGCTAAATCACACTCATATTTAAACATAACCACACTCAATCCCTCTATCACTCTGGTTTGTGGAGGACTTGCCTCCCTGCCAGCCACCCTCACTGCTCCCAGGGAGTTTTGACATTGGCTTTAATGAGATGAGAACTTTAATTGATGATGTAGATTTCTTATGAGACCTCTTGCAACAGTCAGACTATGGAGAAGCAGTAAAATCAAACAGTATTTAAATAAATATTGACCAAACAATTTACCCATTGCTACCATTATGGAATGTACCTGCTGAATTGATTAGTTACAAAACATCCACAGAGAATTTCATCCTTTCTGTAAAATGTCAAGTTATCCACCACACCTAGTAGGGAGTAATACTCATCTCTGCTACGGAATTCTGTTTGTTCACATAAAATCCATAAAAGAAATGGTATGAGATAATGCACGTGATTCCCCACTCCCTCTTTCCTTTTAAACCATAGAAACCAAAGGATAATATAACTATATTATATAATAATATAGCAGGATATACCACACAAGCAAGACTGTAATGGTGGAGTGATGTTGCAGTGCATACTTGATGTGATTTAGGATACAGTGTACAGCTCTTAGGGAAGATTTAAGGTAGATTTATTGATTTTTTCATCCTATTGACAGTGATACACTAAACAATAAAGTTAATCTACTTTTTCCGTGGTAAATTTAAGTTACTCTTTACCCTTTTCATTCTTGTTTTCTCAAGCCAACATTAAAATACACATAGACTTATGCATACAATTACCACAGTTGCCTCTCATTTATGAAAGGAAGGATACTGCACCTTTCACCTGTTTGAAGCTACGAGAGTAAATAAAACGGGACAAAAAGAAATTAGATTGACCATGAATGGGCAGTTATCTACCTATCTTCCTTAACAAAACTTTCCTATCTTCCTTAACAAAACTTTCTTCAAAAGTACAATTTCTTCCAGGAAAGGAATTTCTTCCACTTATCACCAGATGAGCACTCCATTTTGCTCATGCTGTCTACAAAATTTCCTGACAACATTGAATCCTATCAGCACTATGTACTATAATGACATTCTCTCAATAAGAATAATTTCTTTTATGAAGCTATACTTTCTTTAATAATAATAATAATAATAATAATAATAAAAACAATTTTATAGATCTGAAAACATATCTTATAAGTAAAGGACAAAACCTTATATCTAGTCCATCTCGGGACTGAACTAAGATTCTTTGCTATGCAATGGTTTGATTGATTTTTTTAATGAAAAAAACCCTCATTTAATTCAGCCTATGGTTATAAATCAGTCCCTACTAACACATAATCACATCACAATGTACAATAAACCATTATTGCCTTCTGCAGCAACTGGCATAAAGTTTAGCTAATAGGTCAAACCACGTTGTACAGGCCATTAAGCAAGACACTGCAAGGAGTATTGCCAAAGACCGTTCTTGCTTATTGCTATCCCTTGTATATTTTCAGTAGCCAATCATATCTTGCTTGGCTGAGAGTCAAGACCACACAATGCTCTCTGTTCTCTTTTCTTTGTATGAGCCCACATGAGTTAATATGTTTCCATATTAACCCTCCTATACACAGAACCTGATCACATGGGGTGGTCACTGTAAAAGTGACCCCATTGGGCTGCCTGCATCAACCATGAGCCCAAGACATGAATATGCATTAACCGTTATTAGAAAAGCACTGCCCCTTTCAGTAGGAGCAAGCCTCAACCATGGGCTGATGCAGCATGGTGCCTGGTGGTTCCCGCCACCCTGGCAAGGCTCCCAGGACTTCCCCTGCAGTTTTTGGGACTGACTGCATCTGGAACGGTAGTAAACTGCAGTGGATCTATTGGCTGCTGTGTGGATTCTTGCCAGCTGTGAACCCCACACCTTTGGTCCCACACAGATATGTTCTCTGATCATAGCATCTTTTGATTTCCTCATCTTTGACATTAATCATAGATAAGTTGGATCACAAAGAGTTTAAAGACTGACCTCTAAAAGGAGTTGTGATGATCCTTGTGTTGACTGGATTCTAGCCAGCTGACAGAGCTGCTTAGATCATCATCATCAAAATTTATACAGCCATGGACAAAGTTATATGCTAGAGCCTTTTTTTGCATCTCAAGTCATAACCTTTTCCTAGCAGTTTTTCAGGAATACAGAGCTGTCTTTGATACCAGTCTTTCCAGCTCTATCACACATTTTATGACTTCTGTGTACATCAAGGTGAAGGGATGCTCAACCTCCTCAGTATGCAGCACAGCCATTTCTAGGGTAGGATATAACTTTCCTTCAGAAGAAAGAAGACATACCTCAAAACCCAAACTGAAACATCAGACTTCAGCAACTTAACTGCTGCTACATTTCATACTCATTTTGTTTTATGCTGTGCTAAATTGTAACACTCTCATCATAAAGAAAATGTAGCTATCTGAAAAAAAAAAAGGCAAAAAAATTTTTTCTTTGTCATTTGCTACTTTGAAATGCAAACCAGACAATGAAGCAATGTTTTGTTTAAAAAGTTAGCATTATTTAATGTTTTATATCACCAAAGCATAGAAAAAATGGTATTCAACCAGTTAGCATGGCCGATATTGCTACGTACAAATTGCTTTAAACATTGGAAGGTTAGAAAACACTACGGGAGATTTGCATTGAAAGTGCATTAGTCAATTTCCTTTTGGAAATGAAAATAAACTAAATCAAATTAAGCTACTCTGAACAAATAGTCCGCTTAATGGAACAGTTCAATTTAAATAATCTACTTTGAAGGGTATTTAGAATTCCTTTCAGAATTCAGTTCTTACTTCCCATAACCATCAATGCCCTTTTAATAGCCATTTGTGGCTTAGTGATCACTTTCAGGTTCTCTTTTATTATTCAAATGACACTGTGAAATTCTGAAGTGGTCCTTACTGAGTTTTAAAATTAGCATTGAGAGTTAAAATGTCCAGAAAGCAATATACCTTTGCTTAAAATGCATGTGGCCTTATTACAGAGAGGAGAATATATATATATATATATATATATTTTTTTTTTTTTTTTAATCAGTGCCTTCAATTTCTTCCAGCTGCTTTCCTTTACCTCTTCACCTGATGTGAGTCAGGCTGTGCTACTTCTGGCTTTTCCATTGGTTCCTACATGCTAGGCTAAAATATTGCAAAAATGTGCCCGTCTGAGGTCTGCAATTAAAACATGGCTGTTCTTGTAGTGATGATTTGTCTGCCAGATTAGAATCCAGCTCAACGTTCAGAATATTATTCAATGAGTAGAACCAACAGGAGTTAGGGAAGTATTGAATCTCTTACCTCTATAAACAGGTGATTCTGAGCATGTAAGGACAAAACAGCCTTTCCCTTATAAGATAAATTTTTCATAATTTCTTGTACAAAATTATGATTTCAAAGGTTGAATTGAGGTCTCACTCATTTAAAAGCCTACAACATTTTCAGCCCTAATGGTAAATTAAATCATAATTAGAATTAACTGAACCTACACCTAAGGCCTAAAATCTAATGCTAAAAATTCAACCTAAAAGATTATGGAACTGAGTGATCCATTTAGGACAGCTGAAAGGACTATCAATAAAAGCAATCCTCACTTTGAGGTAGACATTCCAACACCTCGCTGAATTGCTAAAGTGTATCATCAAGTTAGAGAATCCACCTGGAATCGGCTCAGTTTTAAATTATGCAATAAGGACTGTAAACTCAAAAAATACAACCTAATATTATAATTTTTATATTTTGAGGACAATGAAAATTTTATTCTCATATACTTCATATTTTCCATGAATATATTACAATTGTTAAGTTTTACTTATATAAGCAGTGACTACTGAATAAAAAAAAAAGATAGCATAATCTTCTCAACTAAAATTTTGTTATTATTCAGTTATTTTTATAATACATTTGGAAAAGATAAATGGACAGTTTTTCACCAAAAATCATTTTATCTTTCTGGGGAGCAGATTTCTAACTTTTGCAAATGAAAAAGAGCTTCCAAGTAAGAAATCGTCATCATTTATACAGTTAAATATCTTTAAGATTACTCCCTTGCCAACAATTTGCCTTAAAATAAAAATCTTAAAATGATATTTTATATTGCAGTTTGATATATGTCAATTTTATGTTTTCCTCGTAGTGTTTTCAAATTACCTGTTTAATAAACAGATAATTTCTTTGGGCAGAATTATAGTTGTTTAAGATATTACTGTCCATCAACTGAGCCACATAGGTAACTTAACACATCTGCCTTTCAAATGAGCTGGACTAGAAGCACTCAAATGATTTCAGTTTTGCATAGAACAACTTCCAGAAAATAAGAGGTAGCTGGGGAAGCCACTATCTTAACTCATTAAAAATACATTCATAAGAATTGATTTTCTTAAATTTCCCCAAAATCAATCTGTTATCAGATTAAAAAACAAAAAGCTGCAAAACATCCAAACCTCGACAGTATTATTTCATTGTCTCAGCTCACATGTATGCTTTTCATGTCTCCTAGATTAATACTTTGTTGTTGTTGTTGTTGTTGTTTCACTGATGGATATGAAGGAGAGCACAAGATAACAGCCACACCATATCATTTTAATTCCTATAGAATTACATAGTGTACACCAACAAGAGTTAGTTTTTTTCCTAAATTTTACGCACAGTTTTGCTGAATGGCTGTTTCTCATTTCTTTTGAATTTTTGCAGTGGATGAAGGCCCCAGTTTCAGTAGGTCACTGTCATCCAACGAGAAGTCCAACAATACAGAAGACTGACCCTCAATTCACAAACATTTGACCCAAACTGTCTAGTATAGATTGGTCTTGTTACATTTCCCTTTTTTTTCTATCTGAATTTACTTTCTGATTTTTTTTAAATTTTCAAGAACACATACCTGATCTTAAATGTGTCAGCAGATCAGCTTTTTTTTTTTTCCTTTTTCCAGAGGTCCCAGAGCACTACAATATTACTTTTCACCTAGAACAAGAGTAAAAGAGGTTACTCATGAATAATAGTGTATGCATTGGTGCTTAGAATACTGCATCTCCTGCTGTTCCATGAAATTTTCTTAAGCATTATGAATAACATATTTGAATGGCCACTGTGGGATGAATACCTTATGTTTCAGCCATGTTCCGAAACTGTTTAGTTTAATTTGGGGGTGGTGTCTTGGTATGCCATTTAATCTCATTAAGCATTTCCAAAACAAATGCTTTAAGAAAAGGTAAGAGATCACACCCCACAACAAATGTTCTAACTAGTGCTGCCTGGTAAGCCTGCAAGGTGAGCAAAACTTTTTATAAGGGACAGAGGGAAGCAGTGACCATCTCTTCTGAAATATACACTGAAGAAAAGGTTGGACAAGCTTTATGTATATAAAACTAAAATATGGACATACACAATGAACCAGTTAATATTATTTTCTTCTTTAATGAAATAATTTGATTAGATGTACACTTATAAGCCATCAGTAGAAACCTCTATTGTGTAATCTATCAACATCTGCCTGCCTTCCTAGCTATTGAGGTCCTGAAAATGCACTTTTTCACAGGTGTTAAGTTGAAATACTGATTTCATATTTCTTTTGCCAGGGTATTTGTGGTGGGTTGACTTTTGCTGCCAGACACCCACCCAGCCACCCTCTCACTCCCCCTCTTCAACATGACCGGGAGAGACAGAAAAGCTTGTGGGTCAAGATGAAGGCAGGAAAATTACCTCAGAAACAAAACAAATTTATTCCCAATTAAATAGAGTTTGTTGGAGAGAAACAAACATAAAAACTGGAACACCTTCTGCCCCATCCCACCTGCTTCCCAGGCTCACCCCACTCCCCTTTTTCAGATTCCTCTACCTCCCTCCAGCTCCCCGAGCGGCGCAGGGGGCTGGAGAGCAGGGGCTGCGGTCAGCCCACAGCAGCTCCTCTCTGCCGCCCCCTCCTCCTCACACCTCTCCCCTGCTCCAGCCTGGGCTCTCCAGGGGCTGCAGGGCAAGCTCTGCTCGGGCGCCCGGAGCACCTCCTCCCCTGGCTGCTCGCAGGGCTGCTCCCCGCACTCTTTTCCTCGCTGCCGGGCAGTGTTTTGCCCTTTCTGAGCTCCGCTGTCCCCGGGGCGCCCACCCGTGGCTGAGGGGCCCAGCCGTGCCCTGCCGTGGGGCCGCTGGAGCCGGCTGGAACCGGCTGGAACCGGCTGTGTCCTGCACGGGACAGCCCTGGCCTCGCCTCAGTGAGCAGCCCGGCAGCCCCTTGCCAGTGCCAGGGCACCTGCACCCAGTACAATAATATTTCAATCAGAAGTGTTTCAAAAAGGTGGGTTGGGATTGTGTACACACACGCACGCACGCACACACACACATGTATTGATTGAAAATACATATTTAGTGGAAATACATTATTAGTTCAATAGCTCAGGAAATATGGATTCTGTAATTATTGATTCTTAGGAAATCAGTCATTTTAAACAGCCTAAATGTTGAAAACACTCATCAGATTATACATAGGCTTTATTCAAGAAGCCTCAGATGCAAAAAGCCACTTTTCTCATGCTAGTGGATAAGCACCTGAGCTTTCTCTCCAAAGTCTAACAACAGGGTTATCTTACTGAAAGATTTTCAGAAGATCTTTAAGGAAGTTAGTTTTGAGGTTATCTTCCTTACCAGACAGTGGCATGGAGAGGTTGGTTAGCTGTCTTCTGTGTAGCTCACTGTGAAGATACTAGGCTAGAGCCTGCCCAGTATCTTTCTTTGTATTCAGCTCTCAGTATCATTATGGGACATACAGACTCATATTTCTTTAACCTTACTTAGCAACCACATACACATTTTTGTTTCTTCATGAAACTTACATTATTCTCAATGTATTTTGATCACACAGCAATTGGAACTTCTGATGTCTTTTTATCTGATGATTGCTCAACCTATAATAAAATCAGTTATTTATAGGAATTTTGTTGTTACTCAGTGATGCTCCATACTAACAGGACTAAGAAAGAACAACATTGTACAAAATGCAGTACATTTCTTGATAACATCAGCAAACCCTGCATACATCTGAAATTGTAGCCTAATTATTTTACAGTAACGCTAAAATATATATGAAGTAGGTATATATATATGAAGCAGATGTACTACGCATGCTAAAATAGCTGAAGTTTGATTTGTCTCGAGAGAGCATATGTAACTGAGCTTAAACCTGGCTTTAAGATGCGTACAAATATCATTTCTTTGACTCAGGTAACAAAGGGATATGTGTAACTTGTATGGGGCACTCCAAGTTTTTTCATCCTTTTGGGAGTTGTGTACAAATCCTGTATAGTCAGAAAACTGCTGAAATGAGAGTTTGGTATTCTGGCATCAGTGAAAAGTAAGGTACTACTGACTTGTAATCTCTCAGTAGCAAAATAGAGAAATCCATGTAATTGATTCAATGTTTGTGAGAGAGGCAATATCTGTTAATAGACCATCTCAGAGAGCTGGAAGAAAAAATAGACAAATTATAATTGACCTGTTTCATCAAAGTTCAAATAATGGAATTTGTATGAGAAAAGAATCAATCCCTTACTTTATATTGCATGTGGAAGAACAGAACCTGTCTGCACAACTCTATCCTACACTGACCTAAGCAGAGGCATTAGAGGTCATAGAAATGTTCTTTGTCTTAATTGTTGAATCTGATCTATATAGTCTGAAGACACAATGAAGGTAAGGCTGCTTACACACTATTTTCAGTGTTTTTCAGGACAACTGATTTAATGACATCAGAATGAATTTACTGACACTCTCTCCTCCCCATACACTCTGTTAATAGAAGATAATTCAAATTGAACTTGAAAAATAGAACATACCAGATTTATTGTTCCCTATGGAACCTTAATCCTGTTGCCTTGCATATCCATTCTGTCCACTGAATGAAACTGAAGTCCCATGGATAAAATAGGAAATGAACATACTGCCAAGGACTCTTACAATACAGATATGCTTCCTGATAACAGGGTGATTGTCGTATGCCCGTATGAACCACCAGTAAGGACACTACCATATAATTAGCATACATACCCTAAACTTTGCTTTGAAAAAAAAATGGTTTAATACTTTTATATGTGAAATAGGTTGTACAGATTTAACCACTCAAACATACACTTCAGTTGCATGTTTAATTTAGTATAGAATCATAGAATCATAGAACCATAGAATCATTTAGGTTGGAAAAGACCTCCAAGATCATCCAGTCCAACTTATAACCTAACACTACCAAGTCCATCATTAAATTATATCACTAAGTTCTACATCTACACATTTTTTGAAGACTTCCAGGAATGGTGACTCAACCACTTCCCTGGGCAGCCTGTTCCAATGCCTCACAACCCTTCCAGTGAAGAAGTTTTTCCTAATATC
>VXAA01001409.1:125052-140936 GCA_013399115.1 Anseranas semipalmata
ACCAATACTCCCAGGTCCTTCTCTGCCAGGCAGCTTTCCAGCCACTCATCTCCCAGCCTGTAGCGTTGCTTGGGGTTGTTGTGCCCCAAGTGCAGGACCCGGCATCTGGCCTTGTTGAACTTCATACAGTTGGCCTTGGCCCATCAGTCCAGCCTATCCAGATCCTTCTGCATGGCCTTCCTACCCTCAAGCAGATCAACATGTGCACCTAACTTGGTGTCGTCTGCAAAGAATTATTGAGTGTGTACTCAATCCCCTCATCCAGATCATTGATAAAGATATTGAAGAGAACTGGCCCCAGTACTGAGCCCTGGTGGACACCACTAGTGACTGGCCTCCAACTGGATTTAACTCCATTCACCACAACTCTCTGGGCCTGGCCACCCAGCCAGTTTTTAACCCAACAAAGCGTACGCCAGTCCAAGCCATGAGCAGGCAGTTTCCTCAGGAGAATGCTGCGGGAAATGGTGCCAAAAGCCCTACTAAAGTCAAGGTAGACCACATCCACAGCCTTTCCCTCATCCACTAAGCGTGTCACTTTGTTGTAGAAGGAGATCAGGTTCATCAAGCAGGACTTGCCTTTCATAAACTGACTGGGCCTGATCACCCGGTTGCCCTGCAAGTGCTGCATGATGACACTCAAGATGATCTGCTCCATGAGCTTCCCTGGCACCCAAGTCAGACTGACAGGCCTGTAGTTTCCCAGGTCCTCCTTCCAGCCCTTCTTGTAGATGGGCGTCATGTTTGCTAGCCACCAGTTGACCGGGACCTCCCTGGATTGCCAGGACTGCTGATAAATGATGGAAAGCGGCTTGGTCAGCACTTCCACCAGTTCTCTCAGCACCTTTGGGTGGATCCTATCTGGCTGTCCATAGACTTGTGTACATCTAAGTGCTGTAGCAGGTCACTAACCATTTCCTCATGGATTATGAGGGCTACATTCTGCTTCCTGTCCCCTTCCACCAGCTCAGGGGGCTGAGTACCCAGAGAACAACTGGTCTTGCTGCTAAAGACTGAGGCAAAGAAGGCATTAAATACCTCAGCCTTTTCCTCATCTGTTGTTACTAAGTTTCCCCTCACATCCAGTAAAGGATGGAGATTCTCCTTAGTCCTCCTTTTTGTGTTTATGTATTTATAAAAACATTTTTTGCTGTCTTCAACAGCAGTAGCCAGACTGAGCTCCAGATGAGCTTTGGCCCTTCTAATTTTGTCCCTGCACAGCCTCATAACATTTTTATAGTCCTCCTGAGTGGCCTGCCCCCTCTTCCAAAGGTCATAAACCCTCTTTTTCTTCCTGAGTTGTAGCTCTCTGTTCAGCCAGGCTGGTCTTCTTCTGCACTGGCTTATTTTTGGACACATGGGGACAGTCTGCTCCTGAGCCTTTAAGATTTCCTTCTTGAAGAGTAATTGAGTTGGAACTTCTTATACTTTTTACACATGTGCACATTTCTGTACAGAGCACACTCACGCTTGTGAAGGCCTCCAGTGTGGTTGTGACCACCTTAAGAATAAGATAATTACTGGGACTGGTTGAAGTGTCTGACAGCCCTACTTTTAGTAGCAGATACTCCTCAGGCTTTTATTTCTGCATAATCTAGGATATCCACATAGGATATCACACCCTTACTACTCCCCTCCTACTACCCCTGAGGGACTGTTTTTTTTGCTTGTTTTTATTTATTGCTTTCTAACTTAGAAGGTCAGCATAAGCCACCTTTCTGGTTATGCCACCTCAGGCCAATCTCTTTGTTTTTTTTTTTTTTTTTCTCTAAATCTAATGCCAGTTAGTGATTACTGCTTGGGTCACTATCACCTTCTGATCTTCTATCCCAAATGAGTTACAAGGATGAAAAACTGGTAACAGTTCAACTGTACCAACTGTTTGTTCCTTTACCTGAACCACCAGAAAGGGACAGATGAAATCCAGGGCTTTTGGCACACATCTATGTTTACCTTGTTTTCCCAAGGCATAGAAAAATCATCTAATGAATTGGAGCTGGGCAGATGTTGAGAAGGTTTTGCTTACCTGAATGTTACTTTTGGGTAGGCTTCACCCCCTGACCAGTGGCCACTACCATCAAAAACAAAGGTGGCTTTGCTCATTTTATTTCCATTTTTACAGGTCATCAAAACCTCCAAATGCATTTCTAAGAAGAAAAAAAGATTAGCCTTGACATGTATAGGGGTAAAATACACCTTAAAAAAAAAGTTTTATTTGTATAGATATGCTTCAATCTTTAGACTTTTAGCCAAGGTGAGATTCAATCAAACAGACAATAGAAAAAGAGTACTAGCTGTTACTACCCTGGCTGATTGCTTTAAACTACTCACAAAAAGACAGGGGAGTCTTTTCAAACTATAGCCCTAAGTGAAGACCAGAGAATAAGGAATCCCTGAACTGAAGCTGGAGGGGTGATTGCCACCAATTGTAGTTCTGAATAGTAGTTCAAATCCAAAGAAGAAACAACAATATTATGTCACTCACCAGAAAACAACAACAACAACAACAACAAACCAAAAAACCACTACTTGTTAGATTTTTAGCAAACAAACAAGGATATATGATTACAGGGAAAAAAGGAGTTTTGGAACTGCCTATGAGCTTAAATAAAATACTTTTATATATTTACAAATATGATTTTAAAGGATGGTTGCTGATCTGCTGAAGCCTGCTGGATTCTACAAACTTAGTCATCAAGTTTTTCTCAGCTTCAATTATAAAAATTATAATCATCTATTCTGAAGTCAGAAGAGCAAATCTAGATGGAACTAAGTCATTAACCTGAAGGATATGGCTGATTTTTCTAAACATCTATTAAAAACCATTATGAGCTCTTGTTTATCTGGACTTCTATAAGCTGTCAGCATTGATTCTATTTTCTTATCTGTATCTAATTACTCTGCATAATGATATGTTTATACTACTGGCAATCTCCTCTTTTTGAGAGGAATTATACATACAGTATCCATATAGATCTGATCAAAACTGAAGAGGATAATACACATATTATTATAACTAAAACTTTTCAAAGGAAAAAAGCTTCATAAAATATTTAAAAACTCACCAGCTTTCAAGGAATAATGATCACATCTTTTATGAGCTGGAAGTTCATTTTGAATATTCATTAAAAATAGTGATGATATCCTGACTGTCTTGCGAGAATAATCCAGTAGCATCAAAGATTCCTCCTGAATTCTTCAGCTGAGTTTATGTTGCCATCTTTGTTCTAGAGACAGCTCTGGACATCCTGTGAAGTCATGATGCAAGTGAGATTTCCAGTATTCTCAGGTTGCATCCAGACGCTACATATGGTAAAGGCAACCTTTAATGTGTAATGTGTTGTTGTTTTGTTTTGTTTTGTTTTGTTTTGTATGGCTTTTGTTGTCATTGTTTGTTTGCTTGTTTTAGTAAAGATATCAAAAGAAATATATGGGTAAAAGTGAAGATAACAGGAAGGAAAGAGTTAATTATATTCTTAAGATCAGATATGAAAAGGAAGGAACGTTCAGAACATTGAAATTTATCTCAGCCAATTCTTATGTCCTTTGTTTCATTAATTATCTGAAGCACTTTGCTTTGTGGTTTACAAATCATTTTGCTGATATTCATATTCTGTGACAGGAGAACAGTTCTATCCATCTCCTCTATATTCTGCTTTATTCCAGGATCTTGCTACAAACTTGTGCTAGTTTCTATTTGTTTATAATCATGTTTTGTTCTCTATTTCTTCTTTGTTCCTCTCACTAAAAGTATGTGCACTCTTAAAGGTGAGGAAATGTCTTTCCCTTCAATACCGATAATGTAGTTCTCCTTTGGAATTAATGCCATATTATAACATAATATAAAGTTACATATTATAATGCCACTCTGAGTAAGCTCCTTCAAGTTGATTCCAATTTAATATTTTGGCAATTACAATGGTGTTTTATCATCTCTGGGATGAGCCTGGTATCTTTCTATCCACAAAGTACAAAAATGCATTTTGAGATTGCTCTTAGGCCGGTTGAACAGGTGGCTGACATGACTTGACATTACAAAGCAAAGAATGAAAAGATCAAATCTGAAAATCATGACTGATGCTAGCAAAAGTCAATTGCATAACTCAAATCAGTCAGTCATGCAGATAGGAATAGAAGAGGGAGAAGTAAAATCTTTATTCAGGTGTGAAAAGACTCCTTCCTTTGGGATACTTCTGTTCCTTCTCCCACTGCACCAGTATAACATCCAGGACTGTAACTGTTCATATAGATGTTCTTTGTTATGGGTTTCACTCAATACAACAAACAAGAAACCTGTGTTGTCATATGTTTATGCTATTCTGTTTCAGTCATGCAACATATATGTGTTTTCAAGCACAAAGACTGTTTTGCAAATGAAAGTGCTGAACAAAAGATTGGTTCCTGTTAACCCGCCAATCAATAACTTGGTCTTTAGAATAGGATTGTAAGTGATTGCTTTCTGAATTTATTTTGCAATACAGGCCTGACCAAGCTATTCCAGTAGCACCTACATTATTCCTTAAAAACAAACAAACAAACAAACAAACAAAACCCTAAAGTATAAAAATATTCTAAAAATAATAACTGCAGTTCTAAACTTTATCATTTGGCACCTCCACACTGTTTTTCTTCCTCCCCATTGATTTGCCAGACAATGGAAAATAATAATTGGTGATTTAACTATATTATAAGGCAGTTTATTAACACGAGTCCAAACCAAAAGTCATCAACACAAATCCAAACCTCCGTATTTTTGTGTTCAAAGACTCTGAATTTTTTTGCTTTTCATTACTATGTTAGAGCTTACATTCTCATTTTATAATAGCACTTAGGTCTATATTCTGTATACTTGTTCCAGGATTCTTTGTTGTTTAACATATGATTGAGTTTGAATTGAATCTATTCAATATAAATTAATTTTGTCTACGTAAAGGAATGGTGTATGTATATGTAAATGCTCTTATACTGTATCTTTGCTGAGAACTTTGGTCTCCATTAGAGCTACTTAGTGAATATGCTGAATTTGGTTTCTTCTTCACAGAAATATTCCATATGTTAAAGTATGAGGAGATTGCTATAACATATGTATTACTGAGTATAACAGTTACTATAGTTGTTGCATAAGTCTCCACTCCAATGAGAACTTGTTCAATTTCAATATTTATATGATATTTAGTCAGCTTAAAAAAAAATGAGACCACTGGTGGCTGAGCATGAAGAAGCTATCAGAATAATCTAGTTGTGATAAGATAAAAGGAGACACTTGTTTACATTCCTGATAGTCATTCCTTCATTTTCACGTTTAAAAGCAATTATTAATAATTTTTAATGTTTCTTTGAACAATATTAAAATGAGTGAAGTCCCAATCCAGTTTTAGCAATTCATAAGACATTGCATTGTCTTGTGCAGTATGTATGTATACCTATATGAATATGTGTATGCTTATGTCTATGTATATGTATATGTATTGTATGGTATTAAATTTCTCCAAACCTGCTTGAAGATTAACCATCTCTTCTCTGAGGCACATTTTAAAACATGCAAATTAAAAGAAAATGTTGGCCATAATATTCTATTAGTGGATATAAAAATGAGTTTATTTCTTTCATTTAATGCTTTGAAATGCCTACTTCCATAAATTTATTTGGAGGACATATGGCTACTTAAGTTCTGCCAAGGTCATTCTGCCATACAATATTCAACTTGGATGAAGTCAAAACAATTATTCGTGCAGCTAGAGATATATGCAAAAACTGAAGCACAAATCTGCTACATAACCTACTTAGTAACATTTACAGTAACACTGACTAGAAAGATTAGATTGGTACTCATGCAAAGGCTGATGTGTATTGCAGTGTCTCAGCACTTGACAGCAGATAAATATACAAAAAAAAATGAAGCACAAATCTGCTACATAACCTACTTAGTAACATTTACAGTAACACTGACTAGAAAGATTAGATTGGTACTCATGCAAAGGCTGATGTGTATTGCAGTGTCTCAGCACTTGACAGCAGATAAATATACAAAAAAAAATGAAGCACAAATCTGCTACATAACCTACTTAGTAACATTTACAGTAACACTGACTAGAAAGATTAGATTGGTACTCATGCAAAGGCTGATGTGTATTGCAGTGTCTCAGCACTTGACAGCAGATAAATATACCCATACAACTGCTGCATTTCTCTTTCATTCTGTCCATGTGTCTGGCCCCTCCATGGGCCTCTGTGCCCATGAACAATAATGGTCCTTAGTGCCATTACTGTAATTGAAGGATGTCAACTTACATACAAGAACTTAAATATAATTAGTTATATAGTGGGAAGTGATGTACTGCTAGCTGTCATGTTAAAGGCTGTGAAAACACAACCTCAACTGCATCCTACAAGTACAAGTGGGACAGTTAAGAAACATAAGGACAGTTCTTCAGAAATATCATACCTGAAAACAATTCCAAAAGCACACTCAAAAAGATTTTTTGAAAGCCTTGTTTGTGATCTACCATCATGGTTTATCAGTATCTGAGTGTCCTCAAATTCCACACAGCTGTGTTTAAGTTCCACCTGGTTAATTTAGAGCTTTCAAGTGCTGTCTCTATCAAGAGCTAGTAATGAGCTGCATTATCCAGCTTTGCTAACAAGTTTGTACAGTGAATGGGTCTAGAATTATGTGTCATGAAACTTTGTGTATTTAAAGCTAATGGAAACTCAAAAAGGATGAAACTCTCTTTCAATTACCTATCTGCCAGGAAAATGCAGATGGGCAAGGTGTGAACACATTTGTTCACAACCAGGACAGGTGATGAATCTTTCTAGGTCCATCCAGTAAGGAGATGGGTCATAAAGGCAAACTTATATAACAGTAGTGTGAATTTTGACAGACAAGTGTCCATTAGCAAGGGAGACCTGTTACCTGGCTAAATCAATTAGCAGAGTTTTAGTTTCAGAAAATTTTTAAGGCAGTCTTGCCTTGCATTTTCATGATTAAAATAAATAAAAAAACTGCAAAAAAAAGTTTTGTTTTGTTTTGTTTTACATGGATCATCTAACTATCCAAATTACAGCTTAGATAAAAATGTATAGACAATGCTAAGCAAATGGAGAACGACATGCAAGAGCGAGTGGAGAGGGTATTATCAAGATGAAGATCCTGTGCAGTCACCCAAAAAATAACTGTCACAAACAGTTATTTTTGTTTTGCAATATATCTATTTAAATTCTGTAACTGATTTCTCAAGGTTCTCAAGGTTGTAGCCTAGATTCATTTTCACTTCTGCTTTTTCTTGCGGTTAGTCTACCACTAAGAGAGTAAGAATCTTAGTGCAACATGCAAACCTCAGGCTCTGTTTTTTTGTCAGGGGAGTGTTAAATCTAGCAGATCATGGCAATTTATATTTGCAGTGCCAAGAACATGGCATATGGTTCCCAAGAATTTTTGGGTGCTCCTCCATGAAGTCTGATTAGAGAAAGGATCTTCCAATGATTTGGAACCTCTTCATTATGTGGCAGTGCATTAGGGTGAGAGCCTCAGATTTGGAAATGTGACAGTTAATACATTCTTCCATAAGATTTTCCTGTTCTTTGATTTACCACATTCACAACTGGGTAAACAAATTGGATAGTAGAGACACTATTACAGTGCATTATATTATACTTTGGGAGGCCCTTGGCCTTTGTGCTAGAATAGCTGATTTAGGCAAGAGGAAATCATTTTCTCCCCAGCATTTTTGGAAAATTTTAAAACAAGTCCAACAGGGCTGAAGTAGCTTCAGGAATCTCTGAGCTTGGACCTTATGAACTTCTAAAGCCTTGTGAATAAACAGTGCATAGAAGAGGGCCCAGACAGAGAAAAGCTGGAGTTTGTACTAGGTGAGAACTCTATACTTCTTTGATTGTGTTTATGCTTTGAAAAAAACATGAATCTTTTTCTTCACTTGAGGAGCTAGGTCATTATTAGAAAGATTTTTTTTTCTTTAAACCACAATATTTTATTCCTAGTCAAAGACTATGTGTAAGCAATGAGAAATGTTTCATTAGAGAAAAGCTAGAACACACTGTTGGGGATTGATAGCTTATTTATTACATGGTGATTAACTGGAATAATTTTTGCATCAACATTTTAATTTACACTTCTCTAAAGCTGTTGATTTAAAGGTGACTTTAGCATTCCTCAGTTAGATATAGCTCTTTGCAAATAGTAAATTGTTTTCTGTGACATCAGGATAGGGTCTTTGTCTTTTACATGAGTGAACTTGTAAACCAAACTCCTATAGAAATATATCTACACAAAGACCGTTCCCAGTGTAGTATTTCTACAGCACTACAAGTAACCATATCATTTGTGTAGTATTGTCTACCCTAGTCTTGGATAAAAGAGCTAAACCTTTTAATTTAAGTGGATGATTTTGCTAGATATCACAAGTTCAGTCCTTGCTGGTGCTATGCTGTCAATATGGATAAGATGTGCTGTAAGCTATTTCTGTTTGTGTGTGTGAATTGATGAAAGAATAACAGTATTGTGCTCAGTGCCATCGTGTATACCAGGACTAAGAGCAAAATAAATGATTTGTTTCAGATGCTAGAGGCCAAAATAAGAAGGTAAGTCTTATTTTATTCAGGATTTGAATGTCAGTAGTAAAAAACATGATATAAAAACAATGGGCTAATCCCAAATGTTTGTAGTACAGATATAGAGGTAGCCTACATAGCACAGAAGTAGTGCTGACTGTAGAAATATTTCTTTGACCAATAGGCATATGTTGTTAACTGAATTCTGATGGTGGAGAAACACTTTGGCTAAAAAGATTTGCCTTATAGTAAGGTCCTGTATATATAGCAAAAATGGTGTTTCGTTTTGTTTTAAGTTAAATACAGTCTGTAATACTTTAAATGCATGGAATATGTTTTAGACAATATCTAAACAAATAAGTTAACTTGACTGAAAAAAGTACAACTTGCTTTTGAAAGAAGAAGAAGAGTGCAAGACTGTGAGGGATTTGAAGATTATGTGGAATTGCTTAATAAGTAATTACTAGGCTTCTACTTGTTATTATTTGTATTTTGCTATCAGTTAAAACCTCTACAGGCATTTACTTGTATATTACCTGCATCTGAATTTTTAACAGTATGAATTCTTTTTTCATATAGAATTATATCTAGTAGAATTAGGCTATAAACCTGACACAGGCGTTAGGTTTTCTTTCACTGAAATGCTTATGATTAGTAGCAATAATTTTTAAAGGCATCAATTGCCAATGTGCATTTACTTTGCATGGAAGGAGACGATTTACAGGTCTTAAGCATTTAAAGACCTTTCCAAACATTTAGTCTGACTCTTTGATAACAAGAATAAGCATGGCAGGTGAATGCAGAGGAGATCTTTGGTGAATTTTCATGATAACGTATACTCTCCTATACTCTCTCTCATACGTAATGAGAATCCAAAGTCGTTGTAATTAACAAGAGCAAATGTTACAGATATTATTTCTGAAAGTTATGGCAATGCATAGTGAATCCTAGAGATAATGTATTGGCATCATCAAATGTGATCAAATACGTAATCTATACTTTGCACTGAACTGCTCATTAACCTTAACATTGTAGAACCATCGCTGTTTAGAGCAATAGATAATTTAGATAGCTATAGATCTATGCAAGGTCTGTAAGATACAAATGGCTACCAGATCTCAGGCAAATAATACAATAAAGTACATGAAAAATGTATCTACTAAGACAACAATAAGCCCAGATGCCATGAGAATGTGTTTTCATACAATTGAATTAAAAGACTTCTCTATTTTTTTTTTTGCAAATTACAAGAATGAAACTAATCCATTGGATAAGGTTCTAACAGTTGACCCAGACTGCAATATATTCTGAACAAGCATATTTTCTAGTGTTCAGTAAGAATTTTTCCTAACTATAAACTAAGCAAACTAAGAGTGAGAAAAAAGGACATGTCCTTAAGCTTGTCCTAAAAAAGTATGTTATGAAGTCAGAAAAGATATGATGTGGGAAGCAAAAGCACAGGCATGGATGATTAAAATGGAAAAAAATATTGATAGTCTTAGTCAAACAAATCTTTGGTTTCACCAGGAATTTTGCTTGTACAGAGAGTGAGTCAAAATAATCAGGGTTTCAAAATTTAAACTCTTGTTATTAGTAACCACAAAAATATAGGTAGTAACTTCAGTCTATCCAGAATTTTAATCTTCAAGTGCCAATGGAGTGGCCCACTACAAAGTGAGTAAAATCTGATTGAGATATCAGGATTTAGCATGTTGACAGAAAATATAGTGTTCATCTCTTTACAGTTCTGAAAGTGATACAAATATCTAGACAGGTATATATGCACTATTGCAAGACAAGGACATTCTGCCTCTAAAACGAGCAATTTTGTATACTTCCAAATAAGCTATTTGCAGTAGAAAGCAGTATGTAAATCATCTTTACCTTGCTGCACAAACTTCCTTTTATTTTTAAATCAAAACATTCTTGGGAAAACTGTTCTTGAAATGCAGAAAAGAATATCAATTATGTTTCAGTTGCATTCTCAAGAGTATATTACTGAACAACATACTGTATGTTACAAAAAATTGATGAGGCAACAACATTAACTTACTGTCCAGAGATCAGAAGCAGGAAAACACATTTGTTCAATCAAAGAGGGAGCCTGCTTTCTCTCTAAATTGATTTCAGAAGTATTTAAATTAAAGTTATGAATTACTAGCAGTATTTCAGCTGTTCCAAACCTTGGAATATTCTATTTAGATAAGGTGGCTGAGCAAATTAAAACATAAAGGCTAAATTCATTCCAAATTCATATAACAGTCCCATAGTCACTGGAAGTGCATTAGTATTAAATTTAATGCCTACAGATCAAATGGAAAATAATTTGTGCACCAATTAATCAAAAGTGTATTTTAATGTTTCTCTATAGAACATCATGACTGACATACCATAGAGACAAAGGTATGGATTTAAAAAGAATGGTCTTGGTAACATTTCAGCCACTGACAGGTATTTCCTCTCTCCCTCATCGCTTGCTGAAAATGCTATTATAATTTCTACTATAGGGAAATATGTTTTCTCAAAAAGAACATTTTCCTACATAATTTCAAGTAGAAACGCTCAAATGTATTTCAACAATGTTCCCACTGCCCCAGGGAGAAAGGAAAAAAAAAAAAAGCTGTAGATGCTGCTTGCCATCTGCTTGTATCAACCTCCCCTGAATTTTAAAAATTGAGGACAAATACTTACTTTTCACCAACAATACTGAGTTACCATAGGGAAGTTTTGGAGGTGAAACAGTATGAAAAGGACAAAATAACTCCAAATTCTAAGCCTTTTGATGGTCTTTTACATTCCTATGTGGTCTGTCGGACCCACTCCCCAGCTGAGCAAAACCCCGAGTATGTTCAGTGCCTATTTAGAGAGAACACAAAGAGAACACAAGAGAACACAAAACCTGAGGTAGAAGAGACACCTAGGTATTTACCCAGTTTCCTCAGTATGTTTTTCAGTTTTGGCTAGTTTTCGTGCTGCCTAATTTTTCTATCAGTTTCCAAGCTAGCTGGTTCAAAGCCCACTCATTTAAAATAAGCTGTTGTTGCCTTTTACATACCTCAGGGTAGTGTTTGGATAGGCTGTGCTGGAAATGCTGCTGGAGGCATATTTTTCCAGGATTTTTTATCACAATTTCATCTGCCTTTCCATGAGCATTGCCTAAAGGTAGCTATGGTTCCCAAATCAGGGAAGTAAGCTTCTGTGTGCCCTAATTGTAAGCACGTATGTAACATTAAGATATTCAAATTTGTGTTGTAATGTCCGCAGGCACCATTGATCTTGTCCTTGCATTGGTTTGCCTTCTGCAGCACAAGTAATTGCATTTCAGGGACCAAATCCAAAGGCTGTTAAAGTCAAGTGAAAAAATCCTATTGTCTGCAGTGGTCACAAAATCTATACTGAAGTGCTTTAATTCTTTAAGTGGTTTGGGTGGTGGTAATTAAACTTAATTTCCAGTTTCTTTCAATTCATCTTTATTTAAGCTTTTTACCCTTATAAAAAGTGTCCAAACATTTAAAATGGAAGCAGATGTGTTTTTATTAGAACTATAAAGTATGCTGTTAACCAATTAGTAAGAGTGGAAAACCAGAGCAATATTATAAGTTTTATTTTGGCAAAGGAAAGTGTTTTCTGAAGGTAGAGAAAAGACAGGAGGGAAGAGTTGCAACTTGAGTTGGAACTGTTTCCCAGGAAGTCACTTTGGGATCAAAAGCTCTTTAGATATATCATCATAAAATAGAGAATGGTTTGGCTCTGCAGCCAAAAAGTGAGAAAGTTCTCAATACTTTTAACAAGTTAAACTGATGTATGTATGTCATGGTGTTATAGAAAAAACAGAAGTGAAAAAGGTTAGCCTGGTTAGCTAAGACAAGCAATATGAAACAATTCATGTTCACAAGTAACAGGTGAAAAAAGTAAATAACTGTTAGGCTAGGAGAGAAAAAATATAAATCCTTAGGTACAGTAAATTGGTTTTGAAGTCAATGGAACTATGTCTCTGAAGTTCTGGCCACAGAGTCAAATTCTTCTCATTTTACCCCATTATAAATGGTGAAAAACTACTGAGAAAAAAAGACAGAAAACTGATGTAAAGACAGAATCATTCCTATAGACCTATACTTTTCCTGACGGCAATGTAAAACTCAAGTATTTGTATTCACATGAGTAGTGTCAGTGACTGCAATAGGATTACAAGTGAATCAAGCCAAGTATGAAGAAAACTATTTTCAAGATCAGAACCTAAAAGCTAGTGTTCCCAAGTGTTCTAAAGTAATTTTTAAAATGAATGTGTTACAGATGACAACCATACAAATGGCTGACAGTAAGTCCTTATTGTCATTACCATTATCATTAGCAGTGCAGGTAGGGAATGGATGGCTGCACAAGGAAGCAGGCAAAATCATATATTAATGTTCAGAGCTGAAATCCATTCACCTTGTTCTTCTCAGACTTAAACAGATACCACTGCTATTTATGGAGATGTTTTTATTGTAGTAAACAGAGGGCTGTTGGTGATGTGTTTATGGGTTCTGTGAAATGAAATATATCCAATAGAATGGAATATAAAAAAATCACAGATGTCAAGGGTTTGATGCATTAGTTAAGGATCAGAGCCTTTGAGTGGGCATGATTGGTAGAAATGTAAGGAAAATCCAGAGTTTACACTACTATAATAAATATTCATGCTATCAGAGAATACCAGATGTTAAAGATTTGATGCTAGCTCTTACACAGTCTCTACTAGTTAGAATTCTGACTACCAGTGTAATGCTGTGTACATATGTAGATCCAGATAAATGTTGATAGAGGCAACAATTTTTAATTTAGAATGCTGGATCAAAACAATTAAAATGTTTTTGAGAATATGTGAGATCTGTCAAAAACTGAACTAAAATTTTGAAAGCACTTAATTTAGGACATAAACTCTAAATGAAAATTTTATTGAAATGCAGAATTTTGTTAGGACTTTTAAAGTTTTTTTTTTCTTCTAAAAATGTCTGAGATTTCAAATGTTTAAACATTAAAAATGTAAGAGATTTCAAATTTTTATTCCTATTCAGAACTGCAAGCATCTAACTTGATTAATTGAATTAAAAGTCAGATTTTTTTTATATGACAGATACTTAGATTTAGCAGGTTTCTGCATAGGCTTTCATACAGGTTGAAAGTGGAAAATGTTACTAATATCCAGAGCTTTTATTTCTATTAAAAAGGTTGTGGTAATTATATGAGTAATAGTAATGTAGAGATGAGTATTTCAGAACAGAATAAAATCAGATGTTTCACAGAGAATCACAAACTACACTAGAAGATGATCATACCACAAAAAGATCTGGAAAATGAACACATCGCTGAATGCAGATTTAAGCAGGCCTGCAAACACCAACTGACCATGCCAGTAATAATAATAATAATAATAATAATAATAATAATAATAATAATAATAATAAAACAAGCTGCAAATTCAAATCTGTTTCTAACATGCATCCTGCTCATGGAAAAACTAGCTTAATCACAGTTTCTCCACAGGCACATCCGATAGTGTGGTACATTTTCTCCCATGATCTAGAGGTTTTGCAGCTTAGATGGATGAACAATGAACCATGGCTGTGTACCAGAACATACTCATTCAGAGAACTGTGAAAGGACAGAAATACTTAGTCATTAGGAGATAATACATGTCATAAAGCAAACCCCTTTCTTTAAGCTCTTAGTTCAGATTCTCAAAAGAGACCTACAAAAAGCCCTTGCAAAACCCTAAAATAAAAAATTTTTAACTTGGCTGGTACCTAAAACTCACAAACTCAAAAGAAGTGTGGATTTTTTGGAACATGAGAGCTCTCACCTAGGGAAAAGAAAAAGAAATTTTCTGTTTCTGCTTCAGGCCTGAAGAAGAGGACCACATTCCCACATGACATCCCGATCTCCAAATTGGAAAGATATGGATTTGAAGGGTGGACCATACGGTGGATAAGTAATTGGCTTGATGGCCACACACAGAGGGTAGTGGTCAATGGTTCTATGTCCAGGTGGAGGCTGGTGATGAGTGGTGTCCCTCAGGGGTCTGTCTTGGGACCGCTGCTTTTCAATATCTTCATCAATGACATAGATGATGGGATTGAGTGCACCCTCAGCAAGTTTGCAGACGACACCAAGCTGAGTGGTGCAGTTGATACAAAAGAAGGAAGGGATGCCATTCAAAGGGACCTGGATAAGCTTGAGAAGTGGGCCCATGTGAATCAAATGAGGTTCAACAAGTCCAAGTGCAGGGTGCTGCAGCTGGGTCAGAGCAATCCCAGGCATGAGTACAGACTGGGAGAAAAACTTGTTGAGAGCAGCCCTGCGGAGAAGGATTTGGGGTTTCTGGTGGATGAAAAGCTCAACATGAGCCAGCAGTGTGCTTTTGCAGCCCAGAAGGCCAACTGTGTCCTGGGCTACATCAACAGAGGTGTGACCAGCAGGTCGAGGGAGCTGATTGTCTCCCTCTACTCTGCCCTCGTGAGGCCCCACTTGGAGTACTGCATCCAGGTCTGGGGCGTCCAGCACAAGAAGGATGTGGATCTGTTAGAACAGGTCCAGAGGAGGGCCACAAAGATGATGATAGGGTTGGAGCACCTCTCCTGTGAAGAAAGGCTGAGAGAGCTGGGGATGTTCAGCCTGGAGAAGAGAAGGCTCTGGGGAGACCTCATTGCAGCCTTTCAGTACTTATAAAGGGGTCTTATAAAAAGGATGGAGAGGGACTCTTTACTCGGGTAGATAATGATAGCACAAGGGACAATGGTTTTAAACTAAAAGAGGATAGATTTAGATTAGATGTTAGGAAGAAATTCTTCACTGTGAGGGTAATGAGGCACTGGAACAGGTTGCCCAGAGAGGTTGTGGATGCCCCATCCCTGGAGATGTTCAAGGCCAGGTTGCATGGTTCTTTGGGCAACCTGGTCTAGTGGGTGGCATCCCTGCCTATGGCAGGGCAGTTGGAACCAGATGATCTTTAAGGTCCCTTCCAACCCAACGATATCATAGATATGATTCTATGATTCTATGATTCTATGAAAAGCTTGCATTCTCAAGATCTTGTCTGTTGCGTTCAAATATGTCAATTCATATCACAAATGCTATTCGTTTTCCCTAGTAACCTGAACTTTTAAAAAATAATAACGGTATACAATTGTCAAATGGGATTTTTAATAAAAACAATATTTTCAGTTCAGTGATAACTTAAAAATATTCCATCCAACACTATGATCTGGCAATATTTTTCGTACTCATGAGAAAAATTCAGATTACAGCATCGTGGTGGTTTTACCCTACTGGGC
>VXAA01001410.1:0-40551 GCA_013399115.1 Anseranas semipalmata
CCATTTTATGATTCTATGATAAGTCCTTAAATCTGTATATTGGAATTGCTAAATAGTCATCTGTTGTCAATCTGGCAGACTGCCTTCAAGGTTATGAAACCAAAGTTTCTAAAATATAAACTGAAAATATGTCTGAGGGAGATTTTAAGTAATTTGATATGATATTGTACTGCAAGCCACAGGAGAGAATAAAGGTGGAAGTGGTGTGCTGTAAAAGGTTATCTGTATTGATGAAACAAGCTTCAAGATTCTGGGTAAGTGAGAACTCCTCTGGGAAGAGTATGAAGAGGAAATAACAGTAGCCAATCCAGGAAATAATGCAAGCATTTGTCTACATTTCAGAGCTTTTGTCTCTGTTCTTCCACTAACATGCGGTCTCACCCTGGCAGTATTCTGTCATAAAATAAATTTCTTTACATGAAATCAGATTATCATTATTAGGAAAAAAATTACCATAAATTTGAGGCTAGCAAATATATAAATCCTAGCATTATTTTATGGTTTATAAAGTGAAGTTCAGCAGAAAGAATTAGATTATCATTATTGATTTTTTTAACCATAAATCTGAAACCAACCAAAAGATATTTTGTTTTAATGGTATTTCATGTGATAAAATTTCATTAAAACAAATGACTTCCACAGAGATTTTGTAGGAAGATGTAGACCTGGATGACATCAGCATTATAGTTAAATCTTACAGGAGCTAAAAGTAGAACACAGAGGCAAACTATAAATGCCAAAAAAAAATAACATATATATATATATAGTGAAAAAAACACCATGGTAAGTCATTGTCTTGCTATATGAGATTTATTTGCCTATGGAAATAGTTGTTGTAGCAGATGACACATAAGAAATTCAGTGCTGGCTTAGCTGGCAGTTGCTGCTTGAAGTGTTGACTGCCAGTAGATCTAGTTGAGTCAAGAGAAGAAGAAAACAATATCCTCTGACAAAATAAATTGATAGTTGTGAGTGATACAAGTGAAAGGTCAGATAGAGAATTTTTAATGTAATTCAGCTATTATTATTGTTCAGTGCCTAGTAATACTATGGAGAAGATTATTCTGGGAGTTATTGAAAAACACTTCAATGACAACACAGTCACTGGTCATAGCCAACACAGGTTCACAAGGGGAAAGTCCTGTTTAACTAACTTAATTTCCTTTTATGGCAAATTACCCTCCTAGTTGACCAAGGGAAGCCAGTTGGTGTAATCTTCTTGTATTTCAGCAAAGCTTTCAATATGATCTCTCACAGTATCCTTCTGGACAAAACATCCAGCATACAGCTAGACAAGTATGTAATACAAAGGGTGAACAATTGGCTGACAGGTTGGGCTCAAAGGGCTGTAGTAAATGGGGTTACATTTAAATGGGGGGGACAATCACTAGTGGGGTTCCCCAGGGCTCCGTTTTAAATTAGGAGGAGCTATTGACTCCTTTGAGGATAGAGAGGCCTTGCAGAGAGATCTTGACAAATGAGAGGGCTGGGCAATCACCAACTGTATGAAATTTAACAAGAGCAAATGCCAGATTCTGTACCTGGGATAAAGCAATCCTGGTTGTACGTACAGACTGGGGGATGAGAGGCTGGAGAGCAGCCCTGCGGAAAGGAATCTGTGGGTTCTGGTTGATGGCATGTTGAACATGAGCCAGCAGTGTGCCCTGGCAGCCAAAAGGGCCAACCGTATCCTGGGGTGCGGCAAGCACGGCATTGCTAGCCAGTCAAGTGAAGTGATCATCCTACTCCATTCTGTGCTGTTGCGGCCTCACCTTGAGTCCTGTGTGCAGTTTGGGGCACCACAATATAAGAAAGACATAAAACTATTAGTGTGTCCAAAGGAGGTCTACAAAGATGATGAATGGTCTAGAGGGCAAGACGCATGAGAAGCGGCTGAGGTCACTTGGTTTGTCCGGCCCAGAGAAGAGGAGACTGAGGGGAGGCCTCATGGCAGCCTACAGCTTCCTTATGAGGGGAGCGGAGGGGCAGGCGCTGATCTCTGCTCTCTGGTGACCAGCAATAGGACCCGAGGGAATGGCATGGAGTTGTGACAGGGGAGATTCAGGCTGGGTGTTAGGAAAAGGTTCTTCACCAAGAGGGTGGTCGGGCACTGCAACAGGATCTCTAGGGAAGTGGTCAAGGCCCCAAGCCTGCTGGAGTTCAAGAAGCATTTGGACACCGCTCTCAGGCATACAGTTTAATTTTAGGTAGTCCTGTGTGGAGTTAGGAGTTGGATTCGATGATGCTTGTTGGTCCCTTACAATTTGGGATATTCTATGAATCTATGATTCTGTCATTAAATAGGCTACAGCTATGAACTTCTGCCTCAGACACTTTGAACAAAAGAGTAAAGGGTAATAGAAATATCTTAATGAAGGGTGCATTGTCAGGAGTGTTGACATACAGAATTTTTTCTGACTCAAAGCAAAACTGGGAAAAGTATTTGGGAAAAGAGCTATACTCGGCCACTGTAATCATTTAAAAAAAAGAGTGTTCAGAAAGTTATCTTGGAAAAAGTACTAAAGTGTATGTTGCATCCCGAGATGAAGTGGCGTGACCACGAATTCAAAATTCTGATGAGGGATGTAGCTTCAAAGAGCATCAGAAACATTTGTATCTCTTTTAAGTTCAGTTTCTTAAATTAGTAAATTCCTAAACTAGTACAATTTTGAAGAAAACCTGGATTTCATATATCATGTATAAACAGGTACTGCTTGGCTTTAGTAACATTGTGTATGCTGATCCAGTTTTCATCTTTTCAGGGTCTTTCCAGTTTTTCAGAGTGTGTCATTTCAGTCTTAAACAATAAGAAGTGAGCGTCTGGCTATTGTATATTCCTCTGTTTCATCTATCTCATTTGACATAGGAATAGGATAGGAGCAAAAGTCATATGGAGAAACTGTTGTACATCTTCGTTCATTTCTTGCCATCAGTTCTACTTAGGGTTTATGAAATTAGAAGAAAGCATAATCCAGTTATCTTACTGCGTATGAGACAAGTTTCTTCCTGACTCTCATGCATAATTAGTCTATTCCAAAGTACTTCATTTGATTTCTTTCTTTTGACTGTCTTATCTACTCTGTTGGTAATTTTGTGTGGTAAAAATCATTGTAATCTGGGTTATTAAATCAAACTACAGTTTGGAATCTCTCTAGCAATGTATTGGAGTAAATGGTAGAACCTAGATATGAAAATAATTAATTTTTTTGGTCTGAAATTCCAAAATGGGGAACTTTTTTTTCCAGAAAACAAAAAATTAAATATTGCTATCACTGATAACAATAATAAGGGGGGAAAAAAAGAAAAAGAAAAAAAGAAAGAGAAAAAGAAAAAGAAAAAGAAAACTTTTTAAATATACGAGGTTTTAGAGGTTTTGAATATGGCATTGGAAACTGTCATCTCTACAATTCTTAATTGTTACTTCTGCCTTTAATATTTGCATTTGTTCTAGAGAATAAACAGAGTAACGGTTAAAAATTCAGTTGCTGCAAAAGTTTTCTCTCTTTGTAGCAGCACAAACTTAGTCATTTCATGACAGTCTTATCAGCCAGTTCAAGAAGATGATATCCTCATTCCAGATGACTTCTTTCACTCAGACTAAAAAAACTTGCCAGCCATGATTCTTGCAAACGCTTCCTACTGATGATGGAAGTTGTTGGTATCATCACTTTCAAAAGAAATAAGAGAGCAGCAGTCCCAACTTGTGTACTTTTGCAATAAAGCTTTTAAATAAGTAGAGTAAAAACAACTTGTGAATCTAGAAGTTGGAGAAGAAGAAACAGATGATTGGGAGTGGCCTTTATATCTTCCTTTTTTTTTTTTGAAATGATGAAAGATCCTCTGGGAGTAATCCTCTCTATAAAAGGATATATTACCTCCTTTTAATCTCTGAAGGGAGGAATAGCAAAGATAACTCTTCAGAGGAAAAAGTGAAAGCAGTTCTTGGAGAACAGGTCATTTGACATTACAAAACAACACATTAGTGCATTAGCATGTAAAATGTTGGATTTTTTATCTTCTGTCTCAAGGTCTTTTAAAAAGAAAAGAGAGTCAAGACAACCTTTTGAAACAAAATGAGAAGGATGAAAAAGCTCTACCTTTTTATGATAGAAATGAGAGCCTGTACAAACCATACAGGATTATCTAGATTTTTCAAACCATTCCTAAGTCTGCATACCATTTATACTGAAATCCCCAAATCCAATTACTAGCTGTGGTAAAACTGAGTATTAAGTCAACAGCTGATTTTTGCAGTAACATTTTTTCTGCGTAACCTGTTTGAAAATAAAGCTATAGTAAGACTGAATAGCCCATTGACAGAATAATAGTAATAATAACGTTCGAGGGAAATGAAGCTATATGGAGATCTATGAGCGTATCTGTCTGTTTCTGTTATTCTTCTGCAGATTTTTAACTTTGTATGTAGCCTTAAATATGTAGCAAGGAATGCATGGATCTTGGAGACTCTTGGAGCTCCCTCAGTTCTTTCAGCAAATAGCATGTATTAAAAAAAAAATCTGAAAGCTATATACATTTTTGCGTAGGACTATTTCATTTATAGTGACAACTGTCATTGAGATTGAAGAGCCGTTATGTGCTCCAGAGAATGCCTGTAAAGGTGGACGATATCCTTTTGAACACAGTCAGTGGAAAATATCCCTATTCTTCTGAAAAAGAAAATATACGAAGTAAAGGAGAAGCAGTCCCAGCACCCAAGAGGCCAAGACAGGACTTGTACTCTCTTTCCTCTGCATGCTGTTAATACAGCTGAGCCATCCACATGGTTTACTGAAGCATTGGAGGAAGTGGTACTCCCCTCATGCTGCTGTGGCCAAGTGTCTTTCCTCTCTCCTTGTACCACTCTGGTACTGTCTTGACCATTCCACAGGAAACCGTATCAGTTCAAAAGCGAAACAAAACAAACCTGGCTTACTGAGCTGAGCTGGCTTACCGTGTAGCCACGTGGACAGCAGAGACTGTGCAAGCAAGGACCGAAGAGGGAGAATGGGGGAGTGACATCTGTCCTTTTGGTGGCAGTGTGTTCCACTTGTTTCATCTAATCATATCGTTATTGGGACTGGGGACAGTAAGAAGGCAGCAGCAGTGGGACTGTATCCTCTTTTGGATTCGTGTTGTCAGCAAATTCATTTGCAAATTCAAGTTCAGCTTTGTCATTTTCTCACAAAGTCTGTGAGATTGCTTTGCCATAGACTTCTGTTTATCCCTATTTCTTTTAAGTGGAATTATTACTGAGGTTTGGCCTCACTTTTGCACAAGAGATGAGTCATTTAAGAACAGTGCAAGGTTTTTGTCTTTCTATACTTTGGTAATTGACTAATAAGCAAATTTTAGGAGGAGCAAAATTTAGGTGCCCATGTATAGAGGCAGAAGAAAAATTCATTCCTCTTATAAAGGCACTCTAAACTGGTTTTGGATTGCTCTGTTCTCCTCATCGTCAGTAGCAACAGGGGAAAGAAAATAGTATCCTGTACTCTGAAACTTAGCGTCTCTCTAAACACAAATGCCTTTAGAGGTCTAGCCTGTTTTATGAAAAAGGCATTGCGTATTGCAACCTGGGATTAAAGATAATACGAAAAAATTCCAACTTCAGTCAAAATAATTATGTTAATCAGATAGAGCCATATAATTTGAAAATGACAAGATCTTCCAGTTTTCAAGTTAAGACAAATGGCATACTTTTAAATAGGATTTATGGAATCAGCCATCCTGAGAAAGGCATTTACTAAAATGAAGATAAGATTTCTTCAGTTCGCTTAGAGTGAACTATCTTTCAGGAGTCATTTATTAATTCTTATCCAGAAAGTCTAAATGTCACAGAAAAATTCTTTTTTTTTTTTTTTAAAGATCCCCAAAGATGTTCAGTGCTTTCTTGTACTGAAATTTCCAGTAGAGGGAGCTTTACTATTACATTTAGTAGAAAACAACTTTACTGAGTATTTTGCATCTACAGTCTAAAATAGTGTGAGACTCTTTTCTTATGGTGTAAATTCATGACATCTTCATATGGAACAATTTTGAAAGGGGCAGAAAGGGCAAAATGTTTTCTAGAAATAAAATTTCCATATTTAGTGTTACAGTATTTCATCATGGTGCCTTTGAAATTGAAGTTCAGTATAGAACAGTGAGTATGCTACTATGGTGGTAATATCTGATACATTCTCTGCTTTCTCTTTCCCTGAAAGTAGTGAAAGATTAGTCTGGGGGAATGGTGACATAATTTGTTTTTAATATTTCTCCAGTTTGTGGCTGCTTCAAGAGCAACAGCAAAAGAGTTGCACAGAATAAATTACTTTTGTGGCACTGACACTAACTTGGCTATTCCAGTGACCTTGTTTCCTTGACTCAAAGAAGTGCTCAAAAAGCAAAGATTCTCCTTTGATTGTCATTCCACACATTTAGCTGTGAATGCACATTCCTGTCTTGTTCTTAAAGATGCTGAGATTTCTGACCTGATGGCATCCATGCAGCAGGAGCTGGCATGCTCTGCACCATGTTCATGACAATGATGTAACGGTATATTGCTCCCAAGTCTCAGTTCTTTTTGCTTGAGGTAGGATATTTTTTGTCCTTCCCAATCTTTCACAGATTTTCATGAAGTTTTTGCAAGTTTTAGTTAGTATTTTTCTAGCTTTTCCTTTGTTGCCTACATGCAGAAAAAAAAAAAAAAGGTCAGGGAATAAAAGTCCAAGAAAACTTCTTCTTTTCCCAAAAATGCTTAGACTTTGAATTTCTCTTTTCAAGCATCACCTCATCGAGATTTCTAAGCTTCACAGCTATCCCCTGTTGTGATGGAGTGCAAGGGATGGACACACCAAGAATAGTTATTGTCTTGGAAAACATCACATTCTTTTTCCTGGCACAGACAGTCCACTAAATGGAAAAAATATAAATGTGGAAAGATTATTATTCTGTAACAAGATAGCACAATTATAATGTTCTCTGTATTTAATGCAGGGTTGATTCGGTAGCCAAAGAGAATACTGAAACCTGTTCTGTTATTGTTCCAGGATCTTCTTCCACACAAATCAGTTGTGGTTTAAAGAGGTCTAGTCTATTCCATTTGGGGTCATACAGTATATATGTAGGTAACCAGAAATTAAGAATAGACCATTGTACTTGAAAATGCACAGTTATGTAAACATTGTGGTCTTGAGTTAATTTGGTACATAAACTCCCATAACATTTTGCATTAGCTGATATTTTATCTACATGTGATCTGTGGTTTATTTTGCAGTTATGTTAGAAATATTACATATTGAACCATTCAGAATTCTTTTCTGCATATATTGTAGTGCTTCATTGCCTGTTTTTTATTTTATTTTGTTGTTAATTGATAAACTTAATTGTTTAGACGATAATTTTTTTAATTGATGAAACAGTGCTTTTTAATGCTGATGTAATTTGGCTTCCATTTGGCTAATAGAAAGCAGCATATTTGTTGTTAACTTTGCCTGTGCATTTTCAGAGACAGATGTATATACTTTTGGACTTGGACAATATGGGCAGCTTGGACATGGCACTTTTATTTTTGAAACTTCGGTACCAAAGTCTGTGAAACACTTGAGGAGGCGTAAAATACATAACGTTACGTGTGGGGAAAATCACACTGCTGTAATAGCAGGTATGTAAGTGAAAAATTCTGAAATGCACTTTTAGTTTCTCTATACTGTTAAAGTTTTTGTTATAAAATGAGCAGTAGAAGAAGGCATATACAAAATTAGTAGTTCTAAAGGTTAAGTGAGTTAGTGACAAAGCCAGTTTCAATATTAGGAATTTCTGATTCACAGCCATGCATAGTTTTTAATATGGTATCTCCTGGGGAATTGTAACCTCATAATCACGTCTTGCTAGCAAGTATTCTTGTTTAGAAGCCTTTGTTTTGCTACACATTTTTGATCTTATTGTTTCATTTATTTTTCCAAATTGTCTAGACTAACTCTAATCTTAGACTGTCCTTTGTCTGAAAGTATACATACTTTTAGAGCGTATTCATCTATTGAAAATCTAAAAATAATTGTTTGGTTTTTGCTTTTGGGAGAGAAATATTCCTTACTTTCATGGCCTGTTATGGTTTTCTCCTGTTTTTCTATTGAATCTTTCTTATTAGTAACATCCTTTTTTTCCACATACAGAGAATGGCCTCATGTTTACTTTTGGAGATGGGCGACACGGCAAGTTAGGCCTTGGAGAAGAGAATTTTGCGAATCAGTTTGATCCCGCTCTATGTTCTAATTTTTTGAGTTTCACAGTCCTTTTGGTAAAACTTTTTTTCATGCTCCTCACACATCACGATGTTTATATTCTTATAAAATGTTATTAATGAGAGCTGAAATCTCATTATAGAATGATTTTTCCTACAACATTTAATTAGTAGATAGCCTAGAGAAGAGAGGGCTCAGGGGTAATCTTATCAATGTCTACAAACACCTGAAGGGAGGATGCAGAGGAAGGATCCAGGCTATTCAGTGGTGCCCGGTGACAGGACGAGAGGCAGTGGGCACAAACGGGAACACGGGAGGCTCCCGCTGAACACCAGGCAGCAATTCTGTGCTGTGCAGGTGATGGAGCATTGGCACAGGTTGCCCTGAGAGGCTGTGGAGTCTCCTCCTTGGAGAGCTTCAAAAGCCACCTGGCCATGGTCCTGGGCAGCCTGCTCTGGGTGTCCCTGCTTGAGCAGGGGGTTGGAGCAGGTGACCTCCAGAGCTCCCTGCCAGCCTCAGCCATGCTGAGGAGAGGAAGCAGCACAAAAGGAAACACAAAAAGGAAATTGTTTTTGCTTATCACACTCTATATTTAGTTTAGAATATATTTGTTTGGACTACACATACAGACTGTTTTTTAGCGTTTTATTCAGTAGCATTGTGCTATAGTGTTTTAGTCTGTAAAGCTAGGTAGTAGCTAAAGTATAGGTAGTAGCCTATAGAAGAAAATACTTGTTGCTTTTAGGTTTTTGGGAGTGTGTGTGGGGGGGGAGTAATATCTGTTCTGAAAACACCAGAGTGATATCTTTTTAATTTTAATGATTATTTGTACAGTGGGATATTTGTTAAATTTTCAGATTTTTTTTTCAATCCAAATGGGATGAGAAAAGAGAAATACTCTTTTCTTTTAAGGGCATTGTTTTTATCTATTTCCTGGGGTGTTTAAGAAATAAATATCACAGAATTGCCGACATCAAAAATGCAAACATTACTCGAGGTTGAGCAAAATTTGGGACAAAAGTCTGTGGCTTTCAGTTCTGTTTGTTTACAAGACTTAGAGTTTAAGGAAGTTTTATCAGAAGTGGTAAAGGTTTGAAACTTTTTAAAAGGGAAACCTCTGATCTTCATGTAATGAAGATTGTCTGTTGGAGGTTGTAGGACTTTGCATTACGTTTTGTGGATTTTGTAATAAAATGTCTGGTTTTGAATTACTGTAGTTATCTGTTGCCTACATTTGACTCACTCAAAATAATTAGCTACAATTCTTTGAAAATCAGTGGAAATACCTTTGTTTTCTTCTGTACCATTAGTTTCCTAGCCTTATCTTATGTTTTGTTGAATACAAATATATTGTATTTAAGGAAGGAGAAATGAACATAGATCATTAGTCATTAATAATCATAATTATGTACTTTTATTTAATTAAAGTCAGTAGCAACTAGATTTGAAGTAACTTAACATCTCTTACTTTTGTTTTGGTTTTATTGTAGTCTAAGTCTGTGGAGATGATTGTAAGAAAATGAGATCCTTGTGTTGATACTTTCAAATTAAATAATCAGAACTTTGTTTTGGTGCTGTAGGTTGCTTGTGGTGGTTGTCACATGCTGGTTTTTGCTACACCGAGACCTAAAGAATCTGAAGAAATACTCTTAGAAGATTTATCTGAGAGCCGTTTGATTACTACTATCTCTAACATGCGTGGAGATTCACTAGTAACAAACACCTTACAACTAACATCAGCACGAATGCGACGTCGAGAGAGGGTAAATGGAGAGCTTTTGAGAGTTGCCATACTTTTTGCAGGAAAAAAATCACTTTTTTAACTGAAGTAACAGCATATACCCAACAGATAAATATATCTCATTCAAATATGTGTTTAATTTTAATGTATAAGAAGAAGAATGAATATCCACCCACTTCCCAAAATTGATGCAGGTAAAAAGATAGCTATTGGCCAGATTCTACTTGTTTATGTGTATGAAAAAGACTCAAATTAGGCTTGTATTTTTTTTATTCTAAAATACACAGTCTGTTCCTTTGCATTTTTCGAAATATCATAGAAATGTAAATAAACAAATAAATAAGGAAGAACCTGACTCCTTTTGGTGTTCCCTCTGAGTCCTTGAATAGATTGAGCAAGTTCACAGTATATAAATTATCAAAGAGGAATCTTTCACGATCATCTTAAATAATCTTAAGATCCTGTTGCTACTTAAAATACTAGTTCCTTCTCCTTTGTTTCCAGCTAAACATTCCATGTGATTTCCTTGATCAACACAGTGAGATGATCATCTCACTTTCTTGTCTGAAAACTAACTCCACCACAAAAAAACAAAGGATTAGTTTTCCTTTATTTTTTACAAACGTAGTGATACTGCGGATTAAATACCTCAATGCAATTTGAAAAACAAGTATTTTTATTTTAAATAAAAATTCACGTTCTTTTTCTTCTTTGTCTATATCTTAAGACTGCTTGAGATTATTGTGTAGAAACCATCTAAAATATCCTATTATATATCTCTTCAGTTTTTAGGACTATAAATAACCAATATGTTCAAGAAGTCTAGTTTAAGCTTGTTATACAAAGTTAGAACGCTGTATCATCAACTAAAGGAAAACACCATTGTTATGTATGTGAGATTACTTATGTTAAAGTTTTCTACCCTTATCTTCAGGATTTTCTCAATAAATGTTTTTTAATCTTCTAAAGGAAAGGTCACCAGAACAGTTTATTCGAATGGCACGGACTCTGCCTCCACTGGGAGAACACTTAAAATCTTCACTGCGTGTGTCTAGCAACACCAGCCCACTCTGTTTTTCTGCAACAAGTCTTCCTAAAGCTGAGCCTATGGAGGAAAGACACCATGAAAAAGGTGAATTTTTCCCACATATTGCTGCTGTTTTCTGAGAATTTTGTAGTTTGGCTTTCGTCATTCATAAATGAAAGCTCAGTATGAACACAAAAGAAGGTTCCAGTTCAGCCTTAACTCATGAGTGTCTGTTAGAATACAGACATAGAAGTTGTCATGATGAAAAAGAATTACAGAGAAAAATTGATTAGGAAACATCTTAAAGACTCAGGAAGGCCTGCCAGAGACTGGATAAGAAAAGAGGTATATTAATTCCTACAGGAGTTTTCTTCCTCCCTTGGAAATGCAAAAGTACCATTCATTCTCTGTTATCTAAGAAAATAAGGATTTGGAATATCCTAGCTAATGCCAAAACTTGGATAACAATGATACTGTGCTGGACTTGTGCACAGGTTCTCTAGTGCAGTTCTGGAATTTATCTGAGTTCCTCAGCATGTGTGATTTCCTGGGAGGAGGAATGCTGAAGAGTGCAGAATGCAGTGTTTCTTGTAAAAGTTAGTTCAGATTGATTGGACAGTCAATCCAGTTTGAAAGTAATTAATTCAGCTAGAATTAAGATGGTTATTTGTAGAGCTGCTAGCATGTCCATACTGGTTCCAGGAAGGCATTGCAGTGAAATTTGAATTACCTTTAGAGTCTTTTGAGGTCTAAAACCTCAGGTTTTGTGCCATATGAAACTAGTCATACACCTAATGAACTTGAAAATGAACCTGAAAACGTTGTAGGTGCATTTTCATGATGCTGCGTTGGAGTTACTAAACTCACTGTCTCCTTCCACTACACAGGTAATGTGCAGTATAGATAATATGACTGCAGATAATTTACTCTAATTGCTACACTATTATTAAAGAGATTATCCAAAAGAATCTTTGTCCCATGTAACATTTATGCTTTGAAAGCCTGCAAAAATGGTCAGAGATCAACGGTGCACTGAGGCTAGATTTTTGAGCTACCTCTAATGCTAATACTGATCAAAATGAGGTGGAAGTGTTTCTGCTGTGTCTTACATTGGGAAGATGAGGAATCTCAGAACTTCAGCCAGTAAAATAGAGAGAATCTTGCTTTTACAAGAGTGGGCTGTACTGCTTGATATATGTCACTTATTCAAATGGTATTTGTTTACCTTAAAGAAAAGACTAATCAAAAAGATGAACCTGGTGAAGACTCTGCAGAAGATTCAGATAATGGAAATAATGACAGAAACCTTGGAGATACAACTGACATCCTAAATATGGTAATATATTCCACTAATGAATCTGTGAGTCAATTGTTTTTGTGCAGGGGGACAACAAAACAGGTAAGTCATGTTTCAAGTTCTAGTACAGAACTTTTGTCTCACCAAGAACTTCGTATGTGACATCAAGAAGTAATGACATACTTTTAAATGAGCATGCATATCATATCATCATTATGCAATGAAAATGTTTACTTTCATTTTCCAAGTAATGTTGTACTATGAGATTGAAGCAGTCCAGTTAGCACAACACCTCCCCATGCTTTAGCTCTGGATATCAGAAGGAAAAGGAGAAATGCATTGGATATCACACAGTGATATCTATCTCTGAACTTCCTCCTCTTGATGATTTCTAAGAGAGAGAACTGCAGGAAAAGGAAACAGAGCTGTCTCTGTTCCTAGAAGAGCTTTTTTAGTATAGGTGGATCATATTAAAGGGAAGACCAAAAAACCCCACATTTTTCTTATTTAAAAATATGTTCACCTTATCACTTGTGCATCTTTCCAAAACTCTCCAGAAGTTCTGGGAGTCAGAAACCAGAACTGTCCATGCTCACTATGTTGAAAAAGAATATTGTGGTTAAACCATAAGCAGTTAACTAACAGGCTCGGAGAGCATTATCTAGTCATTTATAATATATGGGAAGGGATGGCAAAAATTTGACTATGCTTGCCCACCTAGTATTCTCCATTGCCTTGCCTTTTATGTTTTTTGCTGAGGCAAAAAGGCATCAGATTCCAATGAAAATTTCTGCTATAGTGTTTCTTTGAACATGTTCTTTCAAGGCTGTGGAATCAAACTGGATGTTAAGCTGAAGGCTGTGATGATAAGGGAGTAAAATGTTCTATTTGTAGCCACAACTTCACATGGAGTGGGAAGCGGATCTAAAAAGTGCTTGTGGGCAGTAAGAGAGGGCATGTAGCTTTCAGCCTCTACAGACCATGTAGCCATGTAAGCAGGTTACCATTGTCTGTCTTTGAAAGCAGTAAATGAATAAGTGGATGTAAAATAGATGAGTTGAATAATCATACAGATTTTTCTCAACCTGGCTGTGCAATAGTATTACAATGTTCATATGCCATGATGATGCTGTGCTTTGTGCTTCTCACACTTCTCAAAAGCTGTGTGCATTCCCTGTATAATCAAATTGCACCACTTATTCAGGTTTTAACTTACTAGTAATGTCATAATTGAAATAGCAGTTGTCAATTTAAAAGAAAACTTACTCTGGTTACACAGTTTCTCACTACAAGGTTGCTTTGCCTTTTCCTGGGCTCAGTAGTTCTTCACTGCAAGATCCAGCATTTTCTCAGAAGTCTTTTTGTCAAGAAGTCTAACTGTCTCCTAGAGTGCTGGCAGTTGGAGAACTAACAGTTATGGTGGAAGATGGTGTTGTCTAGTCATTTCTCTTGTTCAGACCTCCTTCTGCCTCCTCTGCTCTTCAGAGGAGCTACTCGCTGTCCTTTCAGCCAACAACCAGATGACCTTAAAAGGCAATTACCTGATCCCTTTCCTTCACTGGAGAAAAGATTAATTTGGCAACTGTTTTAAAGAGGAAGTGCCAGTTGATGCAATATGCATATAGATATCTGATAACAGAAACAAAGCACTAACCTTCAGGTAGTGAAAATCTGCAGCCCACATAATATTAATAATTGTCGCAACATAAGAATCTGTGTGTTTATTAATCTTTAATTAATGGAACTTCTTTACTAAATGTATGCTCCGAAGAGGTTCTGCTTTTCTGCTGTCTGCAAGAATGGAGCTAGCATATAGATGTAGGTATAAGTTTCCATTAATCAAATTTTCCTCTACTTGTTTGGGTGCTTTAGCATTTTTAACATGTATGAAGGTGTTTACTGCAGTTTCTTAGATGTATCATGTGGTTAGATGTGTATTTTCTACTGACAACACATTGAGAAAATCAATGAATACTAAGTATGAAATCAGTAGTTTAACCTCTAGGTCAGGGATTTTTGAAGTAGTTTTTGACCCAAAAGTTAACAGCTAAATAAAAGCAATATACTAAGTTCCTATAACATTTAGAAACCTAATCTCTAGACATTTACCTATCTTCTTTACTGAATAAGACTGGTGAGGATACACAGAAACCTTTTAAAATGTTATAATGCATATTTTCCTTTGAAATAGTGTGAAGATTTGAGCTCCTTTATGAAAACAGTAACTTTCATTTAACTAGCAATTTAATTGGTAAGCATGTGGCTTACTAGCTATATTCATTCTTAATAGATATCTCATTCTTTGCAGACACATGTGATGAAATTGAATTCCAGTGACCAGTCCCTAATATTATCACCAATCCAAAAACAAAAGGTACTGTAACTGATTATATATACGTATACTTATACTGATGTTTAAAAGATCTGTAATCCTTGTAGTATGCATGTACTTCATTGTTTTGTTTTTAGTTTTAACAAAAGCTAGGCAAATTTTATGGGCCTTCTCTCGCTAAGGTTCGGAATATCCATGAGATAAAATTCTAAGAAGCTGGCTGAAGTCAGAGAGGATTTGTGCAGGCACATAGAACTCACATGTCCAGCATAGTCTGAGATGAGAGTGTATAATACTCTGCCAGTCTAAGGAACAAGAGACTATCGTAAACACTTTGTAATTTATGCTAGCAACTTACATGTCTGCTGTTTTGTTGATACCAGAATAGTTTAATTGACTTTTGGTACACAATATAACTAAAGATTTTATTTACACAAAGTCATTGCAGAGTATATTTAAAGGATCAAAAATACTGGTCTTAATTATAAAATTAAAATATTTTTGAATTATTATTCTGTTTCACTCCTAAAATGATACCAGTGTTTCAGCATTTTGGTATATTTCATTATCATTTCATTTTATATTTAAAAAAAAAGATTTTGCAGAGTTTGTTAAGTAATTGTAAATTTTAAAGCAGAAAGACAACAGATTTTCAAACTTACTAGAAAAAACATAAGAGTGAGTGCATCAGATTTCCCAAGGGGACAGGTGGAGGAAGGTATAAGAGAACAGTAATTCTTTCCTCCTGTTCACACTATCTCCCTCACACATTGCAGGTACTGTAGCTTAGGGGATGTGAGTGTAGCTGCATAGTTAGCCTCGCATTCACTTTGAGTGCTTGGACAGTGAAAAAATAGTACATTTGCCATCAAGAGAATGTTGCATTCTTCGAATACATATACATCTAAATTCATTTCATTTGAAATACTCAACCTTTTATGTTATCTTTTAGTCCCTTCGCACAAACTGTTTCTTTTCTTGTTCAGATGTTTCTGTAGTCTTTTTCTTTTGCTGTCATTTGTCCTTAATGCTTTCCTTCTTTCTTTTTAATTTTCTGCTTCTCATGTGGAATAGAAGAACAATAAAAATGTGAAACTTAAAAGAGATGGTAAGGGTGGGCTGAAAACCATTAATTCTGATTTCATGCAGAAAGGTCCAGAATTGGACTCTGGTTCTTTACAAAAGTGGTCTCCACTTTCAGAGTCACCGAGACAACATGCAAATTTAGAAAAAAGTAGTGCCTTTGTAGGGAAGCCTGTGGCCAAAAAAAATATAATGAAAGGTAAATCTGAGCATGCACAAAGTGTTAGTACTTTGAAAAGTGGTGTTCAGCAAATCAGCAGGGACAAATGCATATTAGTGAAAAGGGAAAAAGAATATTCAGAAAATCCTGAAATTGTCAGAGAGGAAGTAACCTATAGTTTTCCCACTGAAAAACAAATTCTGACTGAAAAAACAAATTATTCTGATAAAAAGTCAAAAGTTGTTAGATCTAAGCAATCCCTTAAAATAGAAGTACTTCCATCTGCATCCAGTGATCAGCCCCAGACTGGTTTATTAATTGCAGAAAAATGCAATCTTATTGAAAACCAAGCAAGTCAAGAAGCAGCAGAAAGTGGAAACAAAATAAAGAATGCTGTTGAAAAATCTAATAAATTGGAAAGAATAGGTGTCAGAGAGAAAGGAAATAATGTAGAGCAGAGGGAGTTTAAAAAAAAGGATCCATTTTTGAAACAAATAGCTGTAACTATGTCATCATCTTCAAGTGAAGAAAATAGTAATGACCTTGCAAGATACATACTTAAGAGTAGGGAAAAAGAAGAGGACCTCTATGAAGACAGAGAGATCCAGAAGGCAATGAAAACAGTAGAAAATGTAAAAGATTTGGACTTACAAAAAGAAGGCAGTGAGATTGAAGAGGTGCAAGCTACAAACAATGAGAAAGAATATGGAGATGATACTGATATAAAAAGCCTGAATGAGGAAGACACAAACTCTGAAGCTAAATCTAATGAAGAGAAACAGTTAAAAATCAAGAATGATGAGGAATCTAATCAAGAGCAGGAAAGCGAAGACAGTGAAAAGGATGAAAGTGAAAAAGAAAATGGATGTCAAATGAATGAAACAGTTGACAGTGAAGGTGAACTAGGGGAGGAAGAAGAAGAGACTGAGGTTGAAAAAGATAGAGACAAAGAAGTTTCAGCAAAAAGAGTTGAAGATGAAGAGGAAAAACATAATGAGGAAGAAAATGAAAGAGGTGAATCACAGATTGAAATAGACAGTGAGCATGAGAATGCGGAAGAGGTTGAAGAGAATCATCAGGAAGATGACACAGACCAAGGAGAGGAGGACGGCAGGTTGATAGAGGAAGAAGAAATACCGAGTGAGGGAGAAAAGGAGGATATTGAGGAGGAGTATGCAAAAGATAAACAAAATGAAAAACAAAAGGAGGAACAGATTAAAAGTGAGGAAGGAGATGAGAGTGAAGAAGGAGGTGAAGATAGAGAGGGGGAGGAACAAAAAGAGGTAGAGGCAGAATGGGAAGGAGAAGATGAAAAGGAAAGTGAAGAAAAAGAAAGGGAGAATGAAGGAGACGAAGAGGGTGAAGAGGAGGAGTTAGAAGAAGCATTGGCAGGGAGGGAAGAAGAAGAAATATATGAAGAAGAACAGGAAGAGGAAGATGAAGATAAGAGGGCTAAGGAGGTGGGAGAGGATGGAGTGGAAGAGGAAGGAGAAGAGGGAGAGGATGGAGTGGAAGAGGAAGGAGAAGAGGGGGAGGATGAAATGGAAGAGCAAAGAGAAGAAGAGGAGGAGGCAGAGGACAGAGCAGAGGTAGAAACAGAAGGGGAGGAGAGGGACAAAGATGAATACAAGGAAGAAGAGGAGGGGGGAAATGAAGAGGAAGGGGAAGAAGGAGGTGAAGAAGAAGAGGGAGAAGGGGTGGAAGGAGAGGGAGAAGGAGAGGAAGAAGAAGAGGGAGAGGGGGTGGAAGAAGAGGGAGAAGAAGAGGAAGAAGAAGAGGGAGAAGAGGGAGTGGAAGAAGAGGAGGAAGAGGGAGCTGAGGAGGAAGAGGGAGAGGGAGCTGAGGAGGAAGAAGAAGGGGAACAGGGAGAAGAAAAAGGAGAACAGGGAGAAGAGGAAGAAGAAGGAGAAGAGGGAGAGGAGGAAGAAGAAGTGGAAGGAGAAGGTGAAGGGGATGAGGGACAGGAGGAAGAAGAGGAAAAAGGAGAGGAAGAAGAAGGGGAGGAAGAAGAAAAAACAAAAGGTAAAAGAAAAATTGTTAATAATAAGCTTCCACAAAAGAAAAGCAAAATCAGGAAGCCAGGGAAGACAGAAAATTCTGCAGTACCAAACAGCTCTAAACAAAAAATGAGGTCCAAACAGCATGTAGCAAATGGTTTGCATAATTCAGAACAATTCTGGAACAATGTGCTGCCTCATTATTTAACACTAAAGTAGTATAGACTGCTGGAGATGCATTTTAAGCCTACTGAGGAAAATCTGGAACTATGACAGATTGATTTTAAAATGTAGCCAAAACTTTTTATTATACATATATTTTAAGTGCCTATTTCTTGAAAAGGACCAAAGAAAATGGTTAGATTTGGGAAGCTTTTATGAGATAAATCATGTAACTTGATGATCCAGTCACTTACACAATCATCTTTATCATACATGACAGTTGCTGAAGAGACAAAATGTGTTTGCCTCAAATTATAACTTCATGCTGATAACATTAATTATACATTGTAACGGTGTAATCTTCTTGGCCTTTGAATCAGATTTTTTGAAGTAATACATGAATTTTAGTTGCAGCTTACTTGTTAATGTGCCTTATATGAAAAAGAGTGTCAGTAAATCATAAAAGATACACACTTTAAATTTTGCTATTTTTCTATATTCATTCCCCCCTATTTTTCTTCTGTTTATATATGGGTAACATGTTTGTTTGAGTACTCAGCGGAAATTAAAGAAAGGACAAGTTGCCAAATTTACATGGGTCAATAGATGGGGGGGAAATGGAAATGCAAACCTGGGTAAAGGGTGGCCTGGGCTTTTCCAAAGGCCTTACGGTTGACTTTTTGTGTCAGCACACAATTATGTGCGAAAAGACGAACAGGAGCCTCAGAATTTGGCCTGTATTGCATTATAGTCATAATGCATCTGTTTAGTGATAATTTTTGACTATTACATTAGGTGATTTGACATAATTAAGAATTTGAAAATATACACCTGTAAAACATTATTTACTTGTGTATACCATGCAATACAGAAAAGATTCAATAGCTGCCTACAAAAGACTAAATTACATTAGTCGTCTAACTCTAAGGTTCTCAAGGAGAGGAATATATTTGTTGCAGTGTGAAGTATATATGTGTTTTCAGGATCAGAGCGTAAGCTTCTTCTCATTGGAGGAGATGTTTTTCCTTCCTAAAAATCACTTCAGTGATCTCCAGAAAGAAAATACTGTAATAAACCGAGACACTAGATGGAATAGTAGGAAAAGTGGCATGAAAGTCTACACTATTTTTGTAAAAGATAAAGTATGCTAATATTTCTAGAGGTTCCTTAAAATGGACAAAAAAAATCTTGAAAATTATTTTTGTGACTTTGTAATACTGCATTATTGCTATTAGTGATTGAACCAGCAAAAGAAGAGAAACAAACTCTTGTCATTCAGTATTATTAATTAAATACTATGCTAATGGGTGGTCTGAGGCAATTTTGTAAACAGATCTCAGTATTGACATTCTCTGGAAGAATTATTATTTAAATCTTATTTAAACTGAGTACAGGAGAAGAAAGAAACCAAAATGAGTAAATGTCACTCAATAAAAATGTTAATGGGATCAATACTTATGTTGAGATTATGAAACATTTTTAATGTTGTTTTGTAAGATACTGACATTAAACTATCTTTGACACAATGTCTCCTGAATTTATTTTCTAAAAAGGCTGTGGTAGATTAATGGTTTGCCAGTAGATTCTAGTTCAGTTCAACCCTTCCTACCTCAATCAGCCCTTCCGTGTACCATGTTTGAAGGTAAGATCGTTTTCAGTGACATGCTGTATGCAATAACTATAACAAAATGCTTACTCCGGTGACTGTATTTTGTCCCTGTGAAATTAATTTCAACCTTTGGAACTTTCTGGAATACATTATCCTGACATAGGTATGTGTAAGTCACTGGAAAAGGGTAACTATCCTGATATTCTGATAGAATGGTATATTTTAACAGTTAAACACACTTCCTAAGAAGACAGCTCACTCTAGTAATGGAGTCCTTAGTTCTTTTGCAGAAGTACTGCTTTATCACTGAAGTGCTGTGAAAATACTTACTTTTGAAACTAACTGGAGTTAAACTGTGTTATTTTATTTCTTAGGCAAGATTAAGATGTTACTGTGACTAAACTTAGAGAATACTGAGAAGTATTTTTATAGGCCTAAAACCATGTTTCTTGGATATGATGTCTACTTGTTTCTGATTCTGAAATTCAGTCTTGGAAGAAAGCTGTGCTTTAAGAAAATTCTGTTATTTCTTATGAATAATATTTGCGAGAGAGAGAGAAAAAAAAAGTGAGAGCACTTTGAAGCAAGTGATTTCAGGTTCCACATAGGAATGAATCTTCATTTACTGTTTGGGTGTGGCTTGTAATCTAGATCCTTAGGCAAGTGGGGACCATTTGTTGTTCCTCTCTTAACATACGTTGGTAGCATATGTCTTCCCAAGGTTTCCCAGGAGTCTGAAAGAAGCCAAATCGTGTGCATCTCCTCTTCTTTATTCTGTCTGGATGAAAATTCTTTGAAATGAGAACTGATTTTATATTGCTTTGTGGATCATTCCTGTGGCAGGGGAAAAGCAGAGCATTGCTGCAGCTCTTCTAAGGGTTTTCCACAGAACTGTTACATAAATTGTACACTATGCCAATGTTTCTGGGCTTTGGGGGGACTTAGGAACTCCATCAGCATAAGTAGAGTGGAATTTTGTTTAGTTTGACTCATACTGGTTTATAAAGCTTGGCAATTGTGGTTTTATGGAAATTCAGTATGTCCTTGGTATTTATTATAAAAAAAGATTTATGTGCAGTACTTAAGCAATATGGCAGAAGTACTCCCAAACTAGATTTTAATAGAGAAAAAATCCTGAAAGAGAGAGAAAACAACAGACAAAGGTCTCTCTATCCCTACATAGCATTTCTGCCAGTGGCAACCTGTGAATTCATGGCAAAAAAATACAAGAATAGAGCAAACGTAGTGATACTTCTCCTGTGTAATCACTCAGTCTTCAATAATCTGTGCTTAAGAAGATGTATCTGTTGTATTTAATAGCCATCTTTTTTTCCATGAATTTCTTTCACTCACTTTTTGAACCCATGGAAGCATTTCAAGTCCAATACAAGTTTTGGCAAACAATTCTTAGATTATCTTAAATGCCATGTGAAGAAGTAACTCTTCTCTTTGTCTTGAATCTGTCGTGATACTTTCATTTGATGTCTCTGTCTCTCTGTATTAGAGAAGAAAAAAGAGCATTTATTGCCTCCTCATGATTTATTCCCTCATGGTTGTCAGAGGGAAAAACTGTTCAACTCTGTGGTTTAAATGTAGTCAAGATCAAAGCGGTTTGTTGATTTATTAATAATAGTTAACCAGCAATCAATGAACTACATATTCAAGATCAATAGCAGTAATACAGCAGGTAACAACAATACTAGACATCCATAAAATGTTAATAAGCACATGCAAATTTCTGAGCACCCTTCTGCAGCTGATCTCAGAAGTTCTGATTCCCTCCACACACTCATGAGCATGTTCACACAATTACATACACACACCACTTCTCACAGCAGGCACAAGTTACGAGCACAAACCTGATTTTCAGGGGGGGGCAGAGACAAATGTGCTATTGCCAGACACCTCCTGTTAGAGATGAGCATGTTCTAGATTTGTTACAAATGTTCGTGCTTTTATACTTCTTTTCAAGCTGACTCTGATTTTCCTCGGGTTTTCAAAAGTCTCGATACCATTTAATCCACCCTGTGCTTATCTTAAGCATATATTGACATTGTTAATTTCCTTTTTGTCTTTCTCAATTCTGGGGCTAATGACTTCTCAAGTTTTTGGTATTCAACTTCCACACATTTACGTTTATCAACACTGAATTTTGTCACTCAGTCACTTTATGTAATGAACCCCCTCTGCAACTCTTCACCGTCAGCTATTGTCTTTACTACCCAGAAAAACAGCAAGCCCTGTGACATGATGGTTCACTTCTTCCCGGATTACTTTTGAACAAGTTGTAGCATAACATTTCCCTCGTGCTTGCACAATTTCAGCAGTTAAGTTTTGTCATGTCATACCTAAAAATATCAAACTATTCAGATAATTGTTCTCTTTGCATAATTTATGCTGAATAATAAAAATGTCTTTCTCCAAACTACAGAAAATACCTGGTTTGGATTAACTATTTTTTTGTCCTGGTGTCTTATCTGGATAGGCACATGCTTATTCTTTAGCAGGGGACCATTAGGAATCATGCAAAAAAGGACATTTAGCTTTTCTTTCCATCGTTTTTATTTTTTTCCCCTAGCTTTTCTCAGCTAAGAGATAAATTTTAGCTTACTTTCTCTGTAAAGGAATGCTACCTTATTGATCTTACTTCTAGAACAGCAAATTGAATTTTCAGTGTGAATTTAATCATTTGACGAAAGCATGATTAAGATACCAAAAGAAAAAAAAAAGTTTTTAGGGGCAAAGTATATTTTTTTAATGCAATCTGATTTTTTCTTAGTGCATATAGACTAGATTTATGAACCATGACCTTGTGAACTTTTGTGTATGACTTTAATTTTAAAATGAGTATTATGGGAAGCCAAGCTGAGAAATAACAGAATATTCAGCTTAGCTCTATCTCCTGTGTAGACTCCTACATTTAGATACTTTTGTTTAGGCTAATAGGAAATGTTGTTTTTATGATAGAATCCAAACCTGATACAGAAGTTCACTGTAAGCAGAACCTATGGAGTAGTACAGTGAAGTTCAAACATTATGCATCTGTAAAAGAGCAGTGATTTTTGTAGGCATAGGAGTTATACGTGAGTCTTGTAAGTCCTATAGGGCTACTGTGGGATATTTGTGTACAGTTTCTGAAATACTATATGTTGATATGGATACAATCGATGATACCACACTGATTGTGCCCTGTTTTTTCATTCAAGTATACTAAACTTGTCCACATGATTCTGCTTACCCCAGTGCAGCCCTGTCCACATGACAGAAAAATTCTATATTGCTGACAGTTATTTTGTACTTTGTTAAAATATTGTTTCATTCTTAGAATAATGCTGTTCTAAGTCCCACTGATCAATGCTGGGTCTGTGAAGAGACACACAAAAAAATCTTTTTTAATGTTGCTTTATGTTAACGTTCCTAGCTATTTGGAACATTTAGATCTGATGAAATTTTCACCAGATTTACAAAAAAAAATTGTTCTTCCCTCCTTTCTCTTTTGATTTAGCACTAGACTGTGCTTCTAGGAAGTGTTTATAAGCAGCAAGTTCAGGTTTTCTTAGTTATCTCTGGTAGATGTAGCTACCAGCTTGATGAGAATTAGAGTGCTGCTCATCATCAGACACATTATTATCTGTGCAGAAGAAATGGTCTTGAAAGAAAATATGCTTTGCATTTTGAAATTATGTTTTGAATATTTAGATGAGGAGGAAGGCAGTTATGAGTAGATAGAAAGCTGGAGATGAAGTGCGACTAAAGATGAGGCTAGAAGTATAGGTCATTTTTGAGATTGGATTATGTAACTGAAAATGAGGATTGGAAGGAGAGCTTTTTCATATCAGTATGACTTTGGGAACTGATTTTCATGTGAACATATCAGGACCTTTTAGTGTCTAAATAGGAGAGGTTCTTCCCTCAAAACTCAATTCCTAACTACTTTTTTTGCCTATACTATATGGAACATGAACATATTTGTCGTTGATTCCTTGACCGGTATCCCCATATTAGCACAGCTAGAGATACTTACATGTGCTTATAAAGTGGGATAAACAGTTTTGGTGGTTCAAAACTGGACTAAACTCTTCTTTTACATTTAACTATCATTTTTACATTAACTATCTTTACTTTATGGTGCATTTAGTAGATGCATGTTACATGGTGCATACACGCGCTACTAATCTTAAATTTCATCCAATTTGAAGTGACTATGTTGAATCCCTTCCATAGGCCATAACTATGCTCAATATCTCTGAAAACTGTCTTAATTTTGAATGAACCCAAAATAGAAAATTCTGTCTTTTTCACAGATGTCTATTCTGAGTAATTCCATGTCAATCTTATACTCCTTTGGAAGACTGCATGTCAGTATTTTTTCTAGTGGAATTATTTTTACAGTTTTTTGCAAAGACAAAATCCTGTGCACGTGTTATCTCTAAACACTTCAGTATTTAATATTGCAGTGTCCTATCGTGGTACCATTGAAGCCTACAGGTAAAGTATACCAGTGATAAATAACACCCCTTCCAAAGGAGTTTAGATGAAAACATTTTCAGTTTTTGTTGTTCATTGTTCTTCAAATACACTGATATGTAAGAAACAACCTTTTGCAGCCCCTAGAGAGGTGGCAGAATTATTCGCTTTTGCTTTCCACCATAGATGTCTGAACATATTATAGACAAATCAAGTGTGTAAAGAGTTTGTCATGTTTAGCTTCATAATCAAGTTTCTCACTAAAACAAAACAAACAAACAAAAAAAAAAATCAAGGACATTTCAAAAAATGTTCACACCCTTCCGGAAACCTGCTGTCATTTTCCTTATCCTTCTTCCAAATGCCATCAGAAGGGATTTTTGCAGTGACCGTCAGTGTTCTTTCAATGACTTTCCACTGCACAGAGCCCCTGGGAAACCACAGTGGGATCTCTACATGGAATCTTTGTACACTGCTCCTGGGAAACTTCCCAATAGCGTACAAGGTCACAGGAGCAGATGGTAATGTAAAATGGTATGTCTAAACAGTATTGAGTGTGTCGGCAGTGCTGTTCAGTCTACATGTTGCACAAAAAGATATGATCTCACCTAAATATTTCCCAGTTAATTTTCTTTTGTTAGAGTTGAAATTTCACTGATTGCACTGAAATGCATAATTACAGAGCCAGACTGGAAAGCTGACTGGAAGGAGCCTCAGTTAGGGAAATACAGGAAGATACCTCTTAGGAGAAGGTCTTTTCCCCAGTGGTGTGAGCTGCGGTGTTTTTCTGTTGCAAAATGAGAGTTGTTTGGATCACCGTTGTGCTATGCTACAAAAGGGACTTTCTGCCAATGGCACATGGTGATTTCTGCTTTTATTTTATTCGTAACTTTCCTAGAACTGGAATATGTAGCTGGCAATATAACATACTGCTAGGATGCCTTCAGTTTTCCAGGTGCTCTCTGTAGCATCAGCGTGTGGTCTTTGCCACTAGTCCCTTTTCACAACAGTGTTCACCACAGATATTAGACACTGAAGGGGAAGCTGTTGCAGAAGGATACGGATCATGTACTTTCTACCCTTACACATGGTAATTGGTCTATACATCACGAGAGTTCCGACTGAGTTAGACACTTTTCTAAGGTAAAAGGATCTGTCAAGTCATTAACTCTTGCTTTTCAACATAGGCAGAATTATTCTGATGAAAAAAAATCTTTTCCCCATTTTGAAAATAGTAAGTCATGCAGTGGCAAAGCATTTAAACTTAGCATATCAAAATTTAAGACTTCAGTAGTGTTAACATGAGCTAACTCAACTGTGCCCTCAGATAAGGGGCATAATAATTCTTATATGAGGGCACAGTTCTGAGGGCACAGTTAGATTTTTGAGAGTCCTTATTTTAGAGCAAACCTCGAGTAAGGACTTCTGTCTTTATACTTATTTTGTGTACCTTGGAACATTTTATTTTGAATTTTCTTGTTCTTAGTCAAATGATGTATGATGAATGGGTGTAGGATTAGGACCATGATATTGTGCAGCATGCATTTCAAAATTATTTTTTGGCCATCTTGTCAAAGGAGCAAAACTTGTCTGGAGATGAAGAGACAGATGATGATGATGAAGAAGAAGAAGAAGCAGAAGAAGAAGCAGAAGAAGAAGAAGAAGAAGAGGAAGGAGACACAACAACAGAAGAAGAAGAAGATGAAGATGAAGAAGAAGGAGAAGCAGAAAAAACAGAAGAAGAAGCAGAAGAAAAAGCAGAAGAAGAAAAAGAAGAGGAAGGAGACACAACAACAGAAGAAGAAGAAGATGAAGAAGGAGAAGCAGAAAAAGCAGAAGAAGCGGAAGCAGCAGCAGAAGAAAAAGCAGAAGCAGCAGCAGCAGGAGAAGGAGAAGGAAAAGGAGAAGGAGAAGGAGAAGGAGAAGGAGGAACAGACAAAGAGGCAATGGAGGAAAAATATGAAAAAAAGGAAAATCAGACTAAAACACCTGAGGGAGAGAAAAGGTGTAATAGCACGGTGGAAGCTGTAGAGGTAAAAGCTTTTACCCCTCTTAAGTTATTGTCTGTAAAATAATTTGTTTCTCTAACTTGCATTAATATATGTGTAGTTACCTTAGAAATGCGAAGTTGTTGTTTGGGGTGGTTTTGGTAGAGGGAAGAATACATATGTAGGTGTTTATAGGTAGACATTTTATTTTTTAGCAAGTTTGAAAGTAGAAATTTCATTGTTTTGTCTCTCTATAGACAGAAGAGACTACTCAGAAAGAGACCATCATTCAGCGGGGTAAGAATACAATTCCTAAGAATTGGACCATTACGTACATTCTAAAAACAAAAAATTTCAAAAGATAAAAACTTTTATAAATTATCTCTATTATAAAAATACTGAACAATACAGTTACTGTCAGTGGTTGGTAAAGCAGTTCTTGAGAGAGAATGAATTTTGAGAGGCAAAAAATACTACTAATTGTTAATGAGTTGCAAAAAAAAACACTTTTCCCAGTTATGTTTTGGAGGAAGCCCACAAAAAAGACTTTTCTCTTAGCAGGATTGTCTTACTTAAAAAGAGCAGTTCTAGTTGTGAGGTGACAAAGTAGTGGTAACTGGATTATTTCTCAAGCAACTTCTTTAGGTGCCATGTTTCTTCACTTCAACAGAGAAGCTTGTCTTCTTCATCACTGTCAACAGACATTTCCTCATTATGTTCATAAACAGATTATTTTCAGTGAAACGTGGTAATTACTGAGCATTGTTCAGAGATGCTGAAGATTTGAGTCTAGATGTTGCTTGTAGTTTTGAGGACAAGTCGAGTATACTGATGACAGATATTCCTTTAGAAAAGTAGGGGAGCATGAAGTTGGGTGCCCTATATATAAGACAAGTCAAAAATGCTTCTTTCTCTAGAATTTTAGAAATTCTAGAATTATCTGTAATTGTTCTTTTGAAAGAAAAAACAAATGTCATATAAAAAGACCACTCCCTTTAATAATGAAGAAGCTATGCCATTTATCTTCAATATTATAATTGGAATAGCTTGTGTGGAATGGATGCTTAAATATTTTTCCATCATCCAGTGAGCTGGAAGTTTTGATACTAAGTTCTAAATTTATATCATTCATGCAGGGAGTATAGGAAAATTTAAACACAGGAACATCAACTCAGATGGAAAGCTTTTCCTTTACCAAAAAATTCTATGGAATAAAGATTAATGCTGAACAATAACTCTTGCCCTAAGAGCCAGCTTTTCCAAATTAGAATATACTTTCAAACTCTGTGTACAAGACTTTGTCTTCTGTCCACAAGAGGAAACTGAGTGTCCAAGTCAAAACATTTTATATCATGTTACTGCCATGTGTTTGTTCTTTTCTTGTAAATCAAGCATTTGGAGAACAATACAAGGGCATTATATAGAGAAATGAAAAACATAAAAATATTCTTGTCAGGCTGGGCATCAAATCGAATTCACTATTCTGATTGCTTAAGATCCACATGTTATTTAGTGATTTTACTTCAAAAATAATTTGAATAACAGGGTTTTTTTGCTCCTAATTTGCAAGAATCAGAAGGAAGTTAATATAAAGGTTTATATTATTGTAGAGAAAGAAAGCGCTGACAATCATACTGTGAACGATTCTTCAGAGAACACTGAGGACCAAACAGCTGAAGGAATAGTTGGGAGAAAAAAGGTATGTGGCCTGATTTTTCCTTCTAATTTTAGTAGTGATCAAGAAGGCATTGGGCAGCTACTGAGCTGAAGCAAATGCCCAGATTTACCTGAACTGCATAGACAGTTAAACCACTGAGCAACCTGTTATTTCTGTTTAAAATTTGATTTTATTTTGTGATATCCCTGTATGGGTTGCTTACTGTGGAAGTGTTTGTTACTATGCACCGGCCATGGATCAAAATGAAACAGTTTGTCATCCTGATATTGGAAGCTTGTATATTAAGCATGTATATCAACATTTTTCTGACAGAGACCATCAGACATGCAGATTGGTGTGTATTTTATAGTTCTACTCCTTGCCCTTAAAATTATAGAGGGCATTACAACCTTAGATGTGCCACATACTTCCTGGCTCTTTGACTCCTAAATGTAGAAGACAAATAGGTACAGTTAAGGAAAGAAGAGAAGATACTAATATTGAAAGCTGTGAGTGACTGTAACATTAGAGGAATTGCAGTGCAGAATGGTGGGATACTGCATATGGAGGTATCCAAATGTTACAGTAGTGTGACCAGCTGTAGCATAAACCATGACTTTGTAAGGTTCTTTGGATCTGATCCAGGAACAATCCACTATAGGTAGATAATACATAGATTTAGGTAGATAATGATTTAGATAGATAATGTCTGTAGCTTAATATAATTTAATAGCTACTATTATGGAAAAAGGCCAGATATCTAGTATTTTTGTTAGGATTTTTTCATGTGGTAGCCCATTCTCTTGTCATGCTCTTATTATGTCTCAAAGTATTACAAGCTGTTCTCACCGTCAGACTTTTTCTTCCTTGGCTGTTTGTAACATTGCCTTTATTTTAACGTAACAAAGAGTCACCTAGAAGGTAAACTGAGATGGTGGGAACTATATCTACCTAAACTCTATTAAGAGTGATCAAACTAGACTTGGAAGTAATGGCAAAGTCTTACAGGGGAAGGAAAAAAGGTGTTAATTCTTTGGTGGCAGAAAAAAAGTCAAATGAAGCATAGAATTCTATTGCTAGTGTAGATCTATTAGGGATGTGTGGTAGGGCTTTATGTGGTGGGAGTAAACGTGCACCTTGCATGTGGACAACAGACACCTGTCTTGTGCAATCCAAATTACTTACACCCATCACCCACAGAGCTTGAGTTGAGCTGTGTGCATGTCCAGCACATATGTATGCTATAAGTAGCATTCATTTGTGACTTGACTGGACTCAGGTGTAAGCCAGGGCCGCATGAAGGTTTTGCCTTGATTTAAGAGGAGAGAATGGTACTTCCCATTTGCAAAGAGGAATATATAGCCAACACACAAACACACACACCAATTGTTACAAATATAGCTAAGACGAAATACCTTTAAAGATGGCAGAATTCCCGCAGACTTCAGTATACCCATTCTGTTCACAAAAATCTCTTCCAAGATTTCCTCTCAAAATGGAAGTGTTAGTAAGGAAAGATAAAGCATTGTACCTGGGAAGTGACACCATAATTACAGACTGAAGGGAGCAAGACAGCAGCCTTTTAAAAGTAATCACCCAGATCTCCAGCACTCCTTCTTGCCATCTGTATGTTTGTGATATCTGCTGGTTTTACACCAGCTCATGTGAGGGAGAAATAATGTGACGTTGGAAATAAAGCTAACTTATATTTCATAATAGGGAATGTAAATGGAACAGTCACAAAACTAGAATCTATATCATGAATAACACAGAACATGAGCATCTATTTTAAGCATTGTGTTGTTGCAGTAAAAACAACTGGTTTGTGAAACTATAAAAAGTTAAGAGGCAGTTTTGTGACTCTAACTCCTGTTAGACTAAAAATATTGTAATATATTTCCTTTATTAAATTATATTTCCTTTTTTATGTATTTTCTATATATATTTAATATATAGGTGCAATATATTATAATATATTATTTCATATATATAATATATATATATTTAAAATGTCTTCTGTTGCTACATTTGCTCTGATGAAGCTTGTAATAGGGAGTTCTCTAAGACATATGTATATTTACCACACAGTGGTAAATTTTGCAATAAAAGAAATAGCTACTGAATGAAAATGAATAAGACATTACTATAATTAGTTTGAAAGTAAGCAACGTTACTACACTTCTGATGTTTCAAAGAACTCTCCTGCTATTCCCACAGTTATTTCTGTTGCTCTTAAAGAATAACCATGTGATGCTTGACCCTCTCATATGCAGAAATCATCTGATAAAAAAAAGAGATTATTTAATGAGTTTCAGTTCATTAAAAAAAGGATTGTTTTGTGTATGTAACTGATGGTTAAATTAATTTGGTTTCCTCTAAAGGCAAGTATTTAAGTCAGTCTGCAAATTTTCATTTATTCATTTATTCATTATTCAGTTATTTATGCTTTAATGCTTTTCATGCTTTAATTAACCTACTGAGAGTATTTTTGAGCACTGAATGGCTAGTATGTATTAGTAAGGATTAGCAAGACTAGAAGAAAATATGCTCTCTTAAAATAAATCATAATATTTCTGTCAGTGGAAATGAGATAAAGTCCATTATCACCTGATTGTGTATAGCATGCCCATAAAAGACAGGTTGTTAGTCACATCAGGTTTTAGTGAGGTGAGAACTTAGGAGCTGATTCTTATGAGACATTAGCTAAATAATTTTTCTACCATGTTTCCCTCTGAAAGCAGCAGCTCAGCTAGTTGACCTTGTATCTATTTCCAACATGCACTGATTTAAGGAATATACATATACATGCATGTTGAGGTGTACCTTACATGGAATTTCTTACATGTTTAGGACCCAAAGGCTTCTGCAGAGAGTGGCTGCTGTGTTTCCTGTTGAACAAAGACCTTAAACATCAATTGACTTTGAGCACATGTGTAGTCTCACTGACATAAAAAGATATTGTCATTAACTTTAATGGGACTACACACATGGTTATAATGAAGCATATTAAGCAATTACTGCTTTGCAGATCTGAGCCTTTATTTCTGGACCTTGCCTCAGACGCGTTTGAAAGAAACAAAAATAATTTTGCACCACTTGCATTATTTTGTACAAACTGTACAATGTGTAATTTGGCAAAATTCAATCATTTTAACTTCTTTTGTTCGTTTCTGCTATTTTGACACATTTCAAATATTGCAGCAGAGTGTTTTTCATTAGCGTTTTTTAAATAGTCATATTGTTTTGAAAAAAAGATTTATTTTACCAAGCATAAATTTGTGACCTAAATTGACACTATTGTATACAAAAGGCTTTTTTTTTTTTTTTTAACCTTGAATTTCATAGCTAACTTTTTGGGGTATATTATTTACCTTTTTTACTCCAGTTTTCCCTGTTTAAGCGAAAGCCACCAACAAGCCAGAAGGATGTATGTAACAGAAAGGAAGATTTGTCTGGAAAGCCACTACAGAGTGAACAAGAAAAAGAAAAGGAAGATTTATGTGGTGAAGACAGTAAAGACGAAAATCAGAATCATACATTGGAGAATTCCAAGGAAACTGTGACTAACCAGGATAGAAGGATGAAATCTTCTACTTGTATATTACTCTAACACTGTTATAATATGTAAGAATGTGACAGTCTTAAAGCACATAGTGCAATTTATACTTGAAAACAGTTACAAGTTACTGAAGCTGTTGATGGTTGCTTTGATTGATTTGATTGTTGTGATTTGAAATATGCAGACTATTTTCTTGGTATTTATTGGTAATTTTAATAGTTGCAATTGGTATGTTTATCAGAATCTTGCTGGAGTTCTGTGGCCTTAACTGTTAGTGTTGTAAAACAAAATATATTTTTTTATGTGAAAAGTTGGATACAGGCATTTCATGTTTTTTGCTAAATAACTATTCTTTTTCAGTCTACAGAGTACCACTTTCAGTTTGATGCTCCTGCAAAACTATAAATATTTGATGTAAGATATAATTTGGCTTAACAAACTGGGTAAGAATATTGAAGTTCACATTTTAAAGAGGGTACTCAGTTACTTAGAAATACATATGCCTCTTTCTGTTTTGACTTAGAAAAATAGCAATAAACACCTTGAGTATTTAACACGTAGGCCGTCGTTGAGGAAGTTACCTAAGTATGTGCCTAATTTCATAAATGGCAGTAGTTCCGTTGGAAACAGTGACATAAGTATGTAAGTCAGATTCCTACCAAACTGGGAGTTGCACAAACCTCTCATCTCTGGAAGATGCTGAATGCCTTCATTCCTGCTGAAATCAACATAAGGTGATGGGACTCTCTCCTCACAGAGTCAGGGCAAATAAAAAGTGGACATCCTTGTTGTAGTTTCAATTGGATTCCAATTCTATAGTCTTTGAACCTTAGTCCATCTGTAGTAGAGCTTTACTTACAGGAGAAGAATTCAATAGTAGTTATTACGGAATACCTTGATATTACAAACAGATTGCTATGGGCTATATATTCACATTTTTGGCAGGCAACCTGGCTTTTCTTCAGATGGTGATTGGACAACAGGAGTAATGAATCCCGTTACTGGTATCGATGAGCAGAATGTTTGTTTTTTGAATTAGTCCAAGAAGCAAAAGTGACAAACCCACTATTCTAATTACCAGCATTCCCTCTAAATGAAATTTGATTTCTGAACATTTAGTCTAGATAAACAGGAAATATAACCCTTACCATGATGAATCTGATCCAGTATCTGCTTGCCCCTTACTCAAATATGCATAGTTTTTATGAACATACAAAAACTCTAAGATAATATATATAATAAAGAATTAATGCTAAACTGAGTACTTGTCATAATACTTAGCAAGGGACAGGTGATCTTTATAGAAAACCTAGGAAAATGTTTTTGTTTTTCAATTTCTCTGACATACAAATACACTATAATATGCCTTTGGCCATGTTTGCCTTTGGATTATCAGTTTTTCCTAGTTTCAAAGTTGCTTAAGTTTTATATAACATAGTCAGAAGTGCCTGGAGTTATATTTGGCCTAGAAGTTGATGTAGCTGAACACTTTGTCCCTGTAAGTATGTCAGGTGCCCAGATTCTTTCATGGGGTCTCCTCTCTGCTACAGTAAGCATCCTACTGAAAACCTGGATGTTTGGGTCATCCATTAACAGAGTTACTTAAAATCCTTTTGTTTTGAACTGTTAGTTTCCTTTGGGCTACTCTTGAGTTCTGCAATGAACCTTACATGAGTTTTTTTTTTTTTTCAATGTGCTATTTACATATTTTCTTATTTTCCTGAATGCACATGTAGTTTATGTCCTGCTTGGATAGTGTTGTGAACAGTAAAGAAGTGGAAAAGAAGGGATAAGCCAACTAGTGCCCTCATTGATTTAAATGAGCTTTAGTTATTTTTTAAGGGGAAAAATTCAATCACAGAAATTACTACCATAAGGACAATTACTTCTTTTAAATGTGAACTATTTTAGAGGAAAATTATATTTTAGAGTGGTAATTACCCTTAAACCTAATGCTACCAAAGTTTACATAATGGAGTCTTAAGTTGATGTTCACCAAAGCTAGTTTCAGGAACTCGTACATTTATCTGGTCCATACCAGATAGTCCAGTTTGCTTAGGAAAAAGCAGGAGCAAATTTATCCATTCAAATGTCTTTTTTACATGTCTTCCTCGGTAATAAAAAAGAGTAAACAAATAAAACAAGTTACATGTATATGTGTATTAATTTAAAACTTTTAACAAGTTCACAATCCTTATGATAAAAGTGTAAGGTATTTTTATTATTAAAAGGCTTTCATCAACTGAACAACAGCAAGAGTTTGTAGAAACATTTGTAGTATGTTTTTCTATAATTTGTTACTTTCCCAAAGATAATTTATATCTTTATTCCTACATTTCACAGCACTGTCATACAACTGAGATTGTGCTTCAGAATTCATGATTTTCTAAAATTTCATCATCAGAACTACCACTAGGTGGAGTTTGTGTTCTTCGAAGGTATAACTGTATCATCCCAGTCTCTGGAGCCAACAGTTTTCCTTTTCCTGGCCCCCAAAAAGCAGTTAAAGATACTCTATCAATTTTTCTGTTTCAAAATTCTCTGAAAGCTTTATCTTTTTTATCTTATCGCGTTTTGCTTTAAGGTTCTCTGGTACCTTAAAATTTTTATATAGTGGTGGTGGGGTTTTTTTTCAAGTTTTATAGAGAGATCACGTATACATTCATAAGCATTTAAAGACAGAAAAATAAAATCACTCATGTATTTGTGAATGTATACATAGGTGTTCAGTGGGCAAATTCTAATACAGAAGTTCAGGTAAATGTTTGATCTAAAAAAACCTTCACACATCTTGCATACATATATGCATATATACACTGATACAAGTGTATGTATATATATTAAGATACATTATATATATACACACATATGTATGTGTGTATGTTTATAAATGATCAAACATGGATATATGACCTGAAATTACCATTTCATACTTATATTTACATATGTTTGTTTCCTGATTTCCAGAAGCACAGCATTCGTTTATGCATCTACCATTCCTATGCAAGTTTGTGATGACTGAAATGGAAAAGGAGAGAACATCCTGTTTAGGCAGTATTTTATATACCCAAAAATTATAATAAAATATCAAATGAACTTTGTATAACTTTTTCCTTTTTCTTCCAGGAAATAGTTATATAATAGGCAAACTGTGTCCAACTTTTGTCCCTAAGGAAGATTTTAAGTCATGCTATTGACATTAGAGTAGTTGAAATGAATTGAATTAATATCATAATGGTAAACCAATTTAAGTCCCAATAATCATGTATACACGAGCTAATCTTATGTGACTATTGATAAACTTAGTTGGGGTTCACTTGAAATGTACTCATGAATAAGACATTAACCTGTCCAGCTTCTACAAGTGCCTTTTGACATCTAGCATTTTTGACATTTACTTAAATATATCAGAAATGCTTTCTTGTACCCAGGGCCTATTCTGTACTCAATTTCCATTGAAACTGCTGGCCAGACTCCCTGCTGACCCAGAAAGGGGTTGTTCTTAAAGCAACATCGTTACGCTACCACTCCCGATACTACTGTCACCACTCTGGACACCTACCTCCAGATGAAGGAATAATGCTTCACTCAGCTTTAGGACATCTGCCTTGCAGCACGGATGCTTAACAACTTTTAAAAGTTTCAAAAACTCCAAAGTATGTGAATTAGCAATAGAATCTATTTGAATTATGTATTACAATCTAATATTGAGCAAATTTAAAAATACCCAAATGTTGGATATGAAAATGATAACCATTTACAGCATCCCTCGACAATTTTCTCTCTTTAAAATATAAACAATCTGTAAATTTTCTAAGACTGTTTTTAAGAGCTATGCAATTTATACTATTCACTACTCACAAGTGTTACATTTTCACACCCTCTTATATCTAAATTCCTTTAAGAACATAAATAGTGTCCTAGTAAAGTGTGATGAGACCACTATTAGTGGTGAGAATTGGGAAAATTAATGCTTTGTTAATAGGTCTGCTTTGCTCAATTCTTTATACTGGAATCATGTACACTGAACCATTATACTGATCGGGTGTCACTCAATCTTCAACCTACTTGCTTCTAAGACAGTGCTGGAATTGCATTTTAATCACAGAACATAATTACCAGTCTCTTTTTCAGCTAGTAATGACTCAACAAAATCATTGCAAAATCTAAATCTGGCTAAATTGCTGTTCTTTTATCTGTACACAAAGAAATCTTTCATTTTCAAGACCATTCTCATTTTATGTTGAAACAGTTTGGACACAGCTGTTTCCAATCAAACTCATCAAAAGCTGAAAAGATCTTACCAGATACAAGTTTAAGAAATGTTAACAGCTTTAAAAAAAAAAACAGAGCTTTTTTCATCCCTCTATCTATTAACATTAAAAGATGCATCTCGTAAGATCCATGAGATACACTCATACTATTCTTAAAAATATTCTGCAGTATCCAACTAAGAATCTAATATTCTCTTCCCCTCTTGCCCTCATTTCTGTTTTGTCACTGCCGAAGAAACTGTGAGTCATCCAGATGGAAAGCGGAAAATGCAACTGGTGTTCTTGAAGACTTGCTATGTATGTGTACTACGTATATGCTATGTATATGACTGACCCAGACTTCTATGTTGAAATTTTCCATAGAAAATGTTTTGTTAGTGGGTAAAGTGAGGGAAAGTTAGTCTAGCCATCTTCTTTATGCCATTGCAGGACGGGAGAGCATAAGGCCACCACCAGTAACTGGGAAGACCCAAAGAGACTTGGGTCAGATCACTGACACAGGGAGCACAGTGGAAGGATGTGCTCGGGGAAGGAACACGCACAGAGTGCTGTCCTGAAGAACATTTCTTTGCCCTGAAACATACAGCCAGAGCAGTATATTCTTAAGTAGTTTTGTTATGGAGTGGGTCATTAAATGAACATTATTGTTACACACAAGAAACTGTTTGATAATTATCTCTGTTATTGAAGCTTATAGAACAAGAATTTCCATTGGTCTACATCCTTCCGGCATTTTTATCCAGTGATGAAGCTAAAAGCCTTCTAGGCTATCCTCTGGTGTTCTGTTTTCTGTCTGTATCTTAGGAAAAAAAAAAACAAAACAGGTTTCTATTAGAAAATATGAATATGTCCCTTAAAAATGCAGAACAGCAAAGTCTCTTTGACAGGCACGCTATCTGCAGTGGAAATGCCTTTTGCAAACAGCACTGAAGGAAGCATCTCCTCTGTGTGAACTGAAGCACATGCGCTGACAGTGGGGATTCACAGGCATCTGTTGACAGCAGCATTATGGTAAGATTGAGAAATTTTGTGTTTCATTCCCAGGACGGAGCTGCGTGTGACACAAATCCATCTGCCTCTTTCTGGCAATGTCTTCCCCAGGCTCCTTTTTGCTTTTTTCCTCTCGGCACTTCCTGCGCCTCATCACAGCAGCACCCACCCCAGAACTTCTCTTCCTTCCCGTCATCCCCACAGGTCAATCCCAATCTTTTCCTCCTTTTCAGTCCCCTCTTGTCGGACTCTGTCAGTCATGGAAATGCCCCAGCACTGAGTGCACCCAACCAGCCTGCAGGCACCCAGACTGTCCCCGGAGCGGGATACTATCAGACCCCGAGTTCACGTGCAGCGGGCTGGCGCCCGGCGTGAAAACTTGAGCCCTACAAGAGTTGGCCATTAGAAGCAGCTGAAAAGAGGGTCTGGTAACAGCAAACACTGAGCAACAAGTAAGCATTTCTAGCTGTTGCTGCCACTAAACGTCATAAGGAAGTCATTCGTAAACTTTCAAGAACTGTAAGAATTGCACAGTGCTATGGTTTTGATTATTTTAGAGCTTTCTGCAGAAATTAACAGGAGTAGCTTTAAGTACCAAAGCATTCGCATTCACCAGGACTGTTCGCCAGGGTAAAAACACTAGTGTAATTGTTTCCTGGATTGGGCCCCCTGTTTGTCATCTTCTTATCATGACTAACAGAGTCTTAGCTGGGGCTTCCAAAGCTTAATTACGTGCAGCTGGGTTGTTGTTTTGGGTTGGTTTGGTTGTTTGTTTTTGGTTTTTTTCTTATCATTCTTTACTATTCAGTGAAAAACTTTAATCAGATTGTTAAACTTTATTAAAAAATGTACTTTACTGAATTTCTCCCATCCATCAATAGCTGTTTTTGTATTATCACTGTAACTGTAGTTAAGTTACAGCTATTCTGGTTACTGACTAAGAAAATGATACTTCTGAACCTCTATTTAAAAAAGCATGAAAGAAGAATTATGTGCTTAAAATTACCTCATATGCATATTAAGAATATATCTGTAAGTCTCCAACAGCACTTAGCTTTGGGTCTTATTGTGTATTATATTAAGACATTCTCACACACTTTCATCCTGTACTGTTGGCTAATTTTATTTTTAAAGAGCTTTATTTAATTGGGGACTGCATTTCATTTGCCTCTAAACAGTCTAAAACTGTGAATCTTTAGTGAAAAGCATGGTGGTTATTTCTTGAGTAATGCCAGTAGTACTTGGAACTCCAAATAACCACAAACTTAAATATTTGGAATTTTTTCTATGACTATTTGAAAGCTGAACTGGGAAGAAAAATTAACCAAGACTATACTTTCAAATTCAATAAATGTGACACTAGTCACATTCCTAGTACCAAATGCTTTCTCCTATTAAAAGCTCCCTTAAGAAAATGACTTCATAAAAATCTAATTTTTGTTACAAATTCAAAAAAAGTTTTTTAAAGATGTCTTGCACTTGTCTTTCAAGCCCCAGTCTTTTGGGAGATTTTACATAACTGCCATCCTGACAAAGACACAGAATAAAGGTTACATTGCACAGGTAAACTCTGGAGCCAAATCACATCTGAATGAACGCATGTCTCAGGATCGCCACATCTGCAAGGCTGACTTGAACCAGTCTGTCAAGGATACGTTCACACTGTTGGTTACGCTCACACTTCCATCTAAATTTGAGCTGTAGCTCACAGGCTGTGTAAAATCTGAAATCTTTTGCCTTTCCCAGGGCACCTGCAACACTCCAAGAGCTGGACATTAGCAGAAGAAGAGCACCCCAGGCGAGGCTCATGCACAGTGCACGTAGCAAGCTTTGCAGAATCCCATGCAGTCGACAACCAAGACATAGTAACAACCAGCCAGGAAACACCTGCGGTTAAGCTGTTTGAGCAGGTGGAAGCGCACCTACACCATCAGGAACACCACAAAAGTAGTTTAAAATCTTTTCGATTACTACGACTCAAATGGGATGCATGCCTCTACTAATATGGACACCAGAGCAGCAGTTAACCGACTGCATGGACTGATGACACCTTAGCATCTTACACTGAGGGACTGGCCAGACAAGATGGGTTTGTCACCAGCACCCGGTTTCCATATTGCAGTCATGCAAATGGCTAGAAAAGGCTACCCAGGAGAGAGGCTGTGGCCTCTGTGGTTTGGATTGTATGGGGACAGCTGATGGAGAAACTGCAGCTGCATTAAGACTGGCAGTGGCTTCTTGTACAGTGCTACCATACCTGTATAGACCTTACAGTCTTAGAAAGAAGATCTAAATGAAGGCCACTGTTTTGGAAATGGGCAGCTGGAAGGACTCGCAGAAAGAGAAAGCGAGAGGTACCCGCTCCATTAAGGTCTGCTTCAGGTACCCCCGCTGTTCCAGCACGTTCTCACACTGAATTGTTAACAAAGCCTTGCAGCACAGATAAACTGCAGAGATTATCACTATTTATTGCAGACTTCTAACCTTCTACTTTAATCTTTTCTATGGTACCTGTGCCAATAGTAATAGCCTAAAGCAAGCCTTTTTCCTTATTCTTCCACTTTCAAACAGAAGTAATGTTGGTCTTTTTAATCTTGCCTCGCATGGAAATCTGTTCTTTCCTTAGGCTGGTAAAGTGCAATGGCTCAGATGGTACTGCTGTCATTTTTTCTTTTTTTTTTTTCTTTTTTTTTTAAACAAAGTGATAAAAGCTGAATATTGAAGTCTAGCCTGGTCCAGCTGCTTCTGCAGTAGGCAGAGCATGATCCCATGGGAGAAGAGTTGGTGCTGAGGACCCAGTGCTCACACCATGCCCGCGAGTAGAGCCTGTTGGCAGCTGGAACACCATGGGTGCACTCCTGGGGCAGGGTTCAGTCTCTGACGCCGGGCTCGGTGGATTCGGGTGGTGAGGTATGCTTCACTCCTGATCCGAACAAAAACTCTGATTAGAAGCAAATGTTTGGGAAAGTTAGGAAGCTCCCAAACACAGCACCCATCCAGATGTTTACTGTCATTACTAGCAAGATCCCATTTATTAGGCCACTTTGGTACAGCCAGCCTCAAGGGTAGGCAAAATTGGTGTCTTTTCTTTCTCAGTTTCCAGACTACCGTTTCCCCTTGAGATGACTATCCTTCCTCTGAAAATTGGTGCCTCGTATTTTTAAAGGAATATTCCATGACTTACTAGGTAGTATTTCCCTATCAGCCCGTGCTTTGCTGCAAATAGTGCAGCCCACGGGTGCGACCCGAGGAGCCCCCTTGGGATCTCCCCCCTTGTGTCCTAGCACACAAACTCTTTCCCAGCAGCATGCCAGCTTCCCAGAAGCATGCCAGGACCATTCTTCACCATGCCTTCAGCAGTTTTAGCACACATCAGATGCTACCTCTGCAAGATGGAAGAATGGAAAAAAAGAATACCTAAGCCTAGCTGTAGTCAAGCTTCAGGGCCGACAGATCTCCAGTAATCAAAAGTGCTGGAACATTTGATGCTCTGCCTACAGCTCTTGCTTCTGTAGGCTAGGAGTGATTAGGGAATTTGCTTTCTTCTGGAAGGAGGGCGGGGGAAAGCCTGTAGCCTTTGTGGTTATGGAAGAAAGCCTGAAAATATGACCCCAAACATCCTAGCAGCTCAAAAAGCCAGCGGTAAATGCAGACTCCAAACTCTTCTCTTAACCTCACGATTCAAGGATCTGACTCATGGTTTTTGAGCGTTTGAGGCTGCCCATCGGCAAACTGCTGAGCAACCAGAGCAGCTCATCTTGCAAAGCGCGGTCCCTTCCCCTGCAGCCCCGTCCCCAGATGTTGTTGTTGTCGCCGGCGGCGGCCGGCTGCCCGCGGCGTGCCCTCCCCGCCGGCCCGGCGTCCTTCCCTTCACGCCCTGGCCGGGGCCGGCTCCCTCCCCGCCTCCGGGGCACAGACGGGTCCCAGGAGCAGCTGGGTGCCGAGCTCCGGCTCGGGGCAGGCGGCGGGGGCCGGCCACCTCCCGC
>VXAA01001410.1:41042-132522 GCA_013399115.1 Anseranas semipalmata
TACTCGCGTCCCCGCGGCGCTACCCTGGCAGGGTGGCGGAGGAGCGAAAAGCAGAAGGCGCCCGCTGGGAGGTGGAGCGGGGAGCCCGCCGCGTCCTGAGGCGCCAAGGGGGCGAGCGCCTGCCCGGCCCGGCTCCGGGACCCCGCGGGCACTGAGGAGCCCGCAGCCGGTTGTCCCCGCGGGATCGTGACCGTGTGCGCAGGAAGCCCGGCTCGGCGTGGAAAGCGTAGTTAAAAAAAGCGTGTGTATGGTTATGTTACTGCGCTTCTGGTCGTTTGCATGGGCTTCAGCAACATTTGAAATAAGCTGAGGCTTAGGCCCGTTTTCATGGCAAAAGAGAATCAGCGGGCAGCTCTGCCTGTTTGAAAGCAGCTGCATCTTGTCAGGTTAAAGACTGCTGACTGGACAGACTCTGCACGTAAAGCCAGTGTAAGCTGGCATGCAGTCATAGTTTATGGTAGGTGTAGTCAATGAAAATCTGGGGTCAGAACAGAGCCTTTGGAGCAGTTAGGTACTGGTTCAAATTCAGGTGCATTACTGTGGGTTGACACTGCAGAGAAAAGATAAACAGGTAGGGAAGGTATCTAATATAATTCCCGTCTGTGCATGTGGAGAGCCTCTGGTTGTTGCTGATACCTACTCTTTGCATTCAGGAGCCATCCCTGCCGAAGCGATAGTTCTGTCCGTGTAGGACCATAAAATGTCGTAATGATGGTATTTGTGAGCTGAAGTTAGCTTTTCTTGGTTTTGCTGGCGTGTGTCAACTAACTTCTTTCCAACGTGAAAGATGCTGGAACACCCATTTTTGTTCTTTCTTTACAAAACACTAAGGTATTGGACACATCGGTTGCTAAATCAACAAAGACTACAGAAGTTTCGGTCCTGGCATTTCTCTGAGGACTATTGTACTGCCAAACTCGCTTTATTTTCTTAGGAAGATGACTGAATGCTTTGCTTTGCGGTTCATATGAATGTTAGTCTTCAATTAGTTTGCAGAGGATGCTGAGATCCTGTTCTTCTCTTTCTTCCTAGAAGGCCAAATGTAACTTCTCCAATCTCAAAAATCCAGTTTTTACATGTAATCTTCAAGCTGGCTACACAATGGCCTGGTTGTTTCAGCTTTCACTCATTTGAAAGTCCAATTTTCCTCTTATGCTTAGTGACAAAGGCTCCAAACAGTTTAAATCATCAGCAGCTGTATTTGTAAACCCTAATATTGAGTTCAGGTTTCATGTTCCATTTCTTTTGTGGTTTTCGTTGTTGTTGTTGTTGTTGTTTTTAGAGAGAAAATGCGATATTCTTTCAAATATTTATTCTCAATATGAAATCTAGTGAAACTGTAGATAAGTATTTTCTTTAATGACATTGCGTTGGTCTCTGTGCATGTCAGGTAACAGAATGCCCTTAACTAAAACAGCTTCTTCAAATAATTTCAGTGGGATGCATGTGTATGTGGCCCCCTTGAATACAGTTTATATGTGCATGTACTTTAATGAACTCTTAATAGGAACTGAATGTTTTTTTTGTAGACAAAGCCAAAGAACCGATTTTAGAGTCACACAAAAATGCTTATTTCCAGTAGCAGATTGTTATTTAAAAGTCAAGGGTAGTTTAATCAGCTCTTGAATTCATAATTTGATGAAACTGAAGTTTTTAATGTAGAGCGTTTGTGCTCCATAACCCAAAGGCTATGGTGAACAGTATACTAAATAAAAGTAATTTAGGTGCTGTAAGCAGAGTTCTGTGATCTGTATTTGATGGTGGGCAGTAAAAATCATTGAGTCATCAAGTTGACTCTCTCTTTGGGATTAAGAAGGTGACTGAAAAACACCCCAATTCTTAAAATTCTTAAAATACTGAAAAGCATCTGAAATGGCTGCTGTATTACCTGTCACTGTAGTTTCAAATCTTGAAAGGATTCCCTTGGTCCTTTTCCACTGTTTTGTTCAAAGCCCATGATGCACTGGCGAAATTTCTTTCATGGCACCACTAAGAGAAAAGTCCATTTGCTCTTCAAGAACATTTAGAGATGTACCTCTTGGAAGTTAAAACAAGCTTTCTTTTTTTTTTTTTTTTTTTTTTTTTTTTCCCTAGGGACTACAGAGAGAAGCTAAAGACCTTTGAGCTCGTTAGTGACTCTTTCCTCATCAAGTTATTCTTGTCTTCCCCAGAGTTCTTCCCATCTCTTTTTTTTCTGGTTTTCAGAGCTGTGAAAAACCAATGTAGATCTTTATTCTGTTGGGCTCGGGCAGAGCACTGATGACCTTATGGTAGCACCAGGTGAGCGTACAGCTGAACACACGTACATTGGGAAATCCCTTGTTCAGTGCTTCAGGTGTGTGGAAGTGAAATCAAGTGACACTGCATGGTGTAAGACTGTTGTACTTGTGTCTACACTTTTAGTAGAAGATGTAAGGAAAAACTATGACAAAAATAACGAGAAGTAGTTATACTGCATTAAAAAAGAAGCTGCACATTAGAACGGAATATTGGTGTGAATGGACTGATGAAGGGATTATGAACCTCACGAGATGCCGTTAAGATCACCTAAAGAATATGTAATACTATAGAACTGTTTTCAAAGCCTTTATGAGATTTAAATCAATGAAAAACAATATATAGACATGGTATGCTTGTAAACATATGTATATATTTGGATTAAATACGAGTAGGTGGACGTCTGTGTGGTTGCGGAAGGGCAGCTCTTCTCAAAGTTGTAGAACAAGGGGTGCAGCTGTGGGTGAGACTTCGTGGTGCTGCAGCCGTTGAGGGAGGCAGCCCTTGCCCAGTTGAGCTTATTCTGTAAATAGACAAGGGCTCGGAGGAGAAAACTGAAGGAAGTAAATATTTAAGATGGCTTAGAGTCATATGGCAGGCTTTAAAAAATCTGGCAGTGCAGTTAACGTCTTGATTCCCACTCATTAGCTCCTATCCATCAGACCGGGCTGCAGAGCAGTCGAGAAGCTGTCTCCGAGCCCCAAAGCAGCTGGTGTTCTGCATTGCCAAGGGTGGGGCCCCTTGTGTCAGCTGAGGTTTTTCTTGATGCTTTTTTAATGCAGCTTGCTGTCTGCCCATTAATCCTAGGTGACATCTTCTGTAGAAGTGTGTGCAGGATCCACTTGTGTTCTTGGTTCTGTGTGTGCTGCTCCCCTGAAGCCAAGCGCACCGATACGGAGCTTGTGGAGGATGCAGACCTGGGTGTCCTACAGGGTGTCTCAACACAGGCACCATCTGCCCTCAGATAGCTTGCAGGCCAAGTAAAAGACAAAAAACATCACGTGAATACAAGCAGATAAGTATGTCCTAAGGCACAGCTTATCCAAAGAGTTGTCCTTTGGACCAGTTGGCTCCTCCTAAATAAGTTCCAGATAGCTGGATGACTATGTGAACAAATAAGCAAGACTTCCAGCTGCAGAGAGGCCTAGCAGCAGTGACAGTAAGTGGCCTGAAATACAACAAATGTCTAGTTTATATCCATCAAGAATGCTGTCATCCCTTGATGCTGCATCTGTATTTTCTCACGTGAAGTGGGCCATCTTCATGAGCTACAGTAATTCCCCCTGAGAACTCCTCACACCATTAAGCGTTATCAAAGCACCGTGCATTTCTTTCTGGGTGGTCCTTAAGGAATCGGGTCATCGCATCCTCATCGATAGGCCTGCTCCGACTGCTCAAGATTCAGCAACGCCTGCGGGCTCTGGTGCAACTGAAATCCCAGGGCTGAGATCACGTAAATGAAGAGTGAAACCGTGATGATTTTCTGGGAGGTGCTTTTGAGGAGTTGTTCAGCTGTCCTTTTTCTTGCCGTGAAATACACCTTGCCAAAGAGCACGGGAAGCTGACTGCATATAATGGCTTGGGTAGTTAAGTCTAGGCAAGCATTGGAGCCGGTCAAGGAGGTGCAGCAGGGCTCAGCAGCAGTTACTTTTCACCCCTGCAAGCTGCTGTGTGCCTCTTGGTGTTGGTCACTGCAACAGTAAATGGTAGCAGACATGACACAGGCTTCCTGAGTGTCTGGAGGGTATAAACACAGGGTTTATAAAAACTTGCAATTGAGGTTGCTACCAGCGCAGGTGAGGTTCTTGTCTGTGGAAAAAGTATGAATGAGCATATAACTTGTAATATCTGATACCTCAGTTCTTAACCAGTTTGGTAATGTTGAGATGCGTTTCACTGTAGTCTCCTCACCTCCGACAGTTGAAACCAGGAGATGTGTATTTCAGTAATGCTGTTTATTTACTTATTTTATTTATTTACTTATTTTTTTACTTATGTTTTCCCCTACTGTACGTATATGAATGGAATGGGTAACAACTTAGTCACATTTGTGGCTGTTGAGGGTGCAAGGAAAAAATATTTGGCATGCTGTTGTATCAGCATTCCGTTGAATGGGCCACTGGGTTGAAAATTCAAGCTTTTTGTGTATTTGATATATAACCTGATGCAAGTTGCTTAGGCTTGCTTGCTCTTCCTTGCTTTCCCCCTCTGTAAATTAAGATAGCAGAAATGTGCACCATTGTGGAGTAATTAGAGATGCCTACGTAAAAAGTCTACTATGTAGATACTGCTGTGTACTGATTTACAGTAAGGAAGGAGTTGGAAATGAGCATGGACTTCAGCCCGTGCTTTCAGATGCCTTGGTGCACTGCTGATAAACTTTGCATAACTGACTGGAAGCCAGAGAGTATATGAAGGGCGGCATTTGCGTTGATGTGCTGTAGAGACACAAACGCTGGATGAATCCTGTCTTCCTGTTTGGTGGTTTTCCTGTTGTTTTTTGACTCCACGCTGGAATTTCTTGCAATTCCGTTGCTGCAGAGAGGCCATCTCGGAGGGGTCGCTGAAGTAACTGGAGAGGCACTGACTTGATTGTCTCATAGCTTATAAGGTATATAAAAATATACTTACATTTTCAGGTAGTCCTAACTCTTGAGCCCTGCTCTGTGCTGCCATACATGAGATGAGGGTAGTGTCAGGGTGCCAGGAGCATCTTCACAGGGAGAGCTTGTTTCCAAGGGGTGGCTCCACAGCCCACTAGTGTGGTTGCTCCGAGCAGAGAGCAATGAAGACAAGACGCAATCGCCCACGCTCCCATCCCTCCCTGCCTCCGCCTCATCACGCTACAAATCTTTTGTCCAGAAAGTTTACCAGTATTCACATAGTTCATGAAATTGAAATGGATACCCTACTACAATATGTACTGTAATTTAGTCTTGTCAGTCTTTGTATCTTTCATGCTACTTCTGTGAAGGTTCTGAAAGTAAAAATGATTTTTGCCAAATGGGGTAACAAAGTACGTGTTCTTTGAAATACTTGGCTAATTTTTCTGCTTCTGAAATGGCCGTATTTTTATTTTTTCTTTAATTTGCTGCTTCAGGTTATGTCATATATGAAGTACTTACGATGTGGTGGGGATTGTCCATTTCACAAGGCATTCACTTAAATTTTTTTTAGTGGGGTAAATTGAAGGCTCAGCATGCAGAACATTGCTGGCTGGCTGCGAGTTCTCTGCCACTGTTTCTAGCTATTAATTATATTTAAAGGAACGCTGTTAAAGTTGTTCAGACTGAAAATTTATGCTGCAATACCTTGAAAGTGGCTCCAGATTAGAGGTTTTAACTTTAACGATTCTGATCTTTCCTGTAACTGGAAATAGCCACGTTAGAGGTCTACCAGAGTTTGACCCAACTTCAGCTTGCCCTTCTGCATATCTCTACATGAAGAGAGAAGGGGTTTTTACGTTTCTTCAGATACACTCATGAAAATAAAATAAATTTACCCAAGTTGATAAACGTGGGAAGCTCAGCTTTACCAATATCTTCAGTTAGTTTTTCTGAACAGTCTTGACAAAATTTTGTTGTGCTTGAGGAAATAAATGGTGTCTGTGCTGTGTACCTAATGCACAGAAATGTGGAAGCAGCAGTTATATGGAGAGTAAGGTTCTATCAAGAGCAACGTAGGGCTGATTAGAAATCCTTCCCCCACCTCCCAGTGTCTTAAACTAGTGTTTCTTGGCAGCTGCAGTTTTTTTCCTGAGAGAAATGTCTAAAATTACATCTTCCTCTTAAGTTTTGTGAAGATGAAAGGAGAATACATTTAGCAGGGGAGCACTTTGATAGCCTGCTACCAGCATGCTGTGGTGAATCTGTCAAAATATCTTGGTGCTGGACTAGAGTTAAATTTTTCTGTGAAGAGGCTTATTTGAGGAGAAAGTGTTGCTTATTGTTCTTTTGTTTGTCCTAGGTTTTCTGCTTGCTTCACGTACAGAAGTCTTTAGAATGGCCATGCTGCTGTTCCCAGGCTTGGCAATCTAGCCTTTATCACCAACTTTTTTTTTTTTTTTGTGCTGTTTTTGCGCTTTCTTCTCTAGTGCTTAGGAAATGCTACTTTGCAAAAGCAGCCGCTTTGTGTTCCTTAACAACCTTCTTGAAAGCGTCACTTTTAGGATGCTTCTGGGAGTTCTGCTTTCTCTCCAGGAACCACCGTGCAACTGTTTTTGCTGATCTCCGTGGGCTCCTCTCCCCTGGGCTTCCTCGTACCCATCCCTGCTGCCGACTGCTGGCGTGTGGGATCTTGGGCAGGATCCCTCGCTTTGGTCCCTGTTGGTTCAGGTGCTACGTGGTAGGGTCTGGACCTTGGCCGGGGCTCCCAGGTATGTCTGCAGTACAGGAGAGGTTTCCAAAATTCCTAGCAGAGCCCTCTGGTGCATCCAACAGTGGGGGGTGCCAAAGTGGGAGGCACCCCCAGCGGCCTCGAGTCACCCAGCCTCTGCCGCCATGTGCGGCTCCAGCCGGGGAAAGTTGGGCGCTTCCAGCAAAGGTTTTTGATCCTGATCTAGTGGGTGGCATCCCTGCCCAGGGCAGGGGGGTTGGAACCAGATGGTCTTTAAGGTCCCTCCCAACCCAAGCCATTCCGTGGTTCTGTGATTTGAGCAGATGCCACTCGTATAGCTTCGTGCGTTTTGCTTAGTCAGTGGGAATGTGCCTTCATCTGAGCACAGGTAACATAAGTGAGGTTTAGGCTAGGAGCCCTTGTGAGAGCAAGTTTTGCCTGGTGTGTAGAGCTCAAAAAGTAGTAGTGAGAATGTTTGAAATGATGTGTGTTCTGGGTTGCTTTTGTGAGATGTCAGCAGGTCATTATGAGCTATCTTCAAGGGCCAAAAAGCCACAACCAAAACATTCAAGATGCATATCAAAGGTTCTTGATGGTATTTACTCACCAGTTTCCAATGAATCAATACATATATATGTGCATATATATCTATGATTTGTACAGGGAGGCACAAAAGAAACCGCAGCTTTGCAGGAAAACATATAACAGTAAATTTTATGCGATCTTTTGCTTCAGATCTTGCAGTAGATAAAAATATACATGCGTGAGAATACTTCATGTATGTAATTTGGATGATTTAGAAGTTTGTGTTATAATGAAACTTTGTTTTGAAGACTGAAATTACTACGTTGCTGTTACAGAAAGAAACCCTTTTTCAGTTGTGACAAGTCTTAAATTTCACACAACTCTGAACCGACAGGTTTTCTCACAATTTGAGATGTGGTTAAAGACAACTGATTTTATTCTTTCCTACTTCTTGCCCTCTTCTTCTTTTCAGGAAATTCCATTGCTTTTCAAGGTACTAGATTTAGGCATGCCGTACATCTGTGCACTAAGAATAGCATCACAGTTTGGAAGCAGTCGTGTATTCAGGCTTCTCCAGCAGTGCCTTGTCATGCTGCAGGGTTTACCCAAAGCCTACACTTAACCCGTGTGGGCTGGCCAAATGAGTCACTTTGCAAAGTCTGTTTCCTTCGTGGCTGTCCCCCGAGTTTTAACCTAGTAGGGTCTGTGGTCCTTACTGGTGTCCCTCAGAGGTCTTCTGTCAGACTTCCTGACACTGGCTTGCCGGATGGGGTGAGATGTTGCTTCCAACTCCCACGCCAAGTTATAAGCTTCTGCCAATTAGTTTTCTTTAGAGTTTTCAGTTTTCAGGCAATGCACTTAAAATAATGGCTTAATTTGACTCTTCCCCATCTTGAGTCCACCCATTGTGGCTCTCTAGTTATAATATGTCACTCATAAGAAAAACAGGCCAAAATTAACATGCCTCTATGCAGCTATTTTTGAAGATTAAAAGCGTGTTGGCTCATAGCCATTCACTGCTCTAAGCTGCCTCGAGGCAGATACCAGAAACAATGCAGCAGACGCTGAGTTACAGTGGCAGTTTAAATAAAAAATAATAATAATATAACACAAATAATAAAAAGGTCTTTCCCATCCTTTATTTTTCTGGGAAAGGAGTGGATGTGAGTGCCCCAGAACGCTATTCCATGCTGAAAGGGGGTATGTTCCTTATTAATGTAGCAAGGAAGAAAACACATGACTTGTTGAAGGTGTCTTTTGTGAAGGCATCTGGCTGGTAATTTGCTTCTAGTTTGTACCACTGACTTCTTTTTGTGACATTAAGGGAGCTGGTTAGCCTGTCCCCGCATCCCCTTTGTGAATGGTTTGTCTGGCCAGAGAGCACTCTTGGAAGGCTCTAGCTGAAAACCTTCATGTAAGGAGCAAGCACGGTTCTATGTGCCATGCATCACGTTAAGTGAGAACGTGTGGGTGCGTTTAGTTATGGACCTGCCACGGGAAGCTCCTCCAGCTCTTCAAAACTGAAAAAGTGTGACCTGAGTCTGGTTGCTGTTTGGGGCATACCCATGCGCTCGCCTGACTAGTCTTTCCATCCACCTCGTTGCTGCTTCAGTTACAACATCTGGATGCGTTTCCTTTTTCGTAGGTATCGGGAACCACGTTTTGAGTTTCTCACTGGTACTTGACGCACCATAATTGGATGGGAAATCTGCGTCTGGGAGAAACAGGAGATAGCCATAGCTGTGAACATGCTTTGACTTCTAGTTTAAGGGAATGTACAATCAAATGCATCAAATTCTGAGTAGTTCTGTAATAAGGGAGGGCAGCAGCTGCATAAATGCGAGCAGTGCTGTTTGTGTATCACCAATACCTTTTCGTCCTTTCCACCAGCACGCTGAAAGTTTTTAATAGTTGACTGCCTGAGAACTTGTCAGTGATGTGCCTTGTGGTCTTCTCTGAAAATATGAATGCCTGAATTCTTCTATTTTTGTTTCTTCTGTCTGGAACTGAGTGTTGAAACCAAGAATATTAAACAGTATCTTTAGATGACTTCAAGGCATTTCAGACCCCTTAGATACCAGTAATGGCACACGATGTGTGTGGCTGCCCTGAAAGTTCTTTTGTTTTATTATTATTCAAAATCACCCTTTTCCAATATTTCTGTCTGCCAGTTTGTTTATGAAAATCTTAAATGTGTGGCACATTTATAAAATGCCTCGGACATTTAGCTGTAAAATACATTAAAAACACATATGTGGCTTGTGTGCAATGAAAGACAACTTGTAGCTCATCAGAAAGATAACACGATTGATTTATGGCTGTCTGATTTCCCTGTTGGAAAAGTAAGCTGGTTTGTCAAAACAAATCAGTACAGAGGAATTGAAAGTAAGTCCTCCATTTCACTTATAAAATATTGTAATATTTGTAAACCCCTCACAGTGAAATTGAGTTTTGATTTATTTGCAGCTGATGAACATTTTTTCTGAAGTACAGTTCTGGTCTATCTCTACTCTTTTGGCTGTAACAAAGTTATTCCTTATTGCACAAAGACAATGAAAAGGAGGGGGATAGGGAACAGAAAGATTCCATATTGTAATATGTGACACAGAATAAATTCAAGTATTGCTAATGATTTCTGTGGTGTAGAGGCTGATGCTTCTCGGGGTTCCAGTTCACACAAAGCTGTGTTCTCCAAAACGTTTCGAGTCTGATTTAGATGAAGGCACCATAGTAAGTGGGACTGACAAACAGCAGAAACGCAGGAAGGGAAGGCATAAATAAGACCTTGTGGCTGCATAAATTAGCTATTGCTCAATTTAAATAAACTTTGACTGAAAAGCCCAGTGCACCAGCACTTCCAGCAAACTGCAGGCTCTTCTGATCGCACCCATCCTAAGATTTTGTGAGAGCTGATGCAGCAACTTACGTTTCGGGTTGTATTTGCTTCAACGGTTCTTTTAAAACTGCAGTATTTAATTCTCATTTGCTTTTAGTTTCCTCTGTGGAAGGAGCTGTGAGGAATCACTGCCATCGCGGTGAGATACTGTGTGTGTGTGGGGGGGGGAGTGTGAGCAAGCAGGGGAGGAGGAAGACTTGGCAGGCTCCACCGTACAGCATTTTGCAAGTTCATACAGGATCGCATCTCTTCCAGGGTTTTAGTTCTCAGCCATCTGCCATCAGCGTGCTTCAGCCCCGTAACAAGCTCCCGAAAACTCCTGAAGACTGGAGCGTGTTTAACATCGAGGAGCTGGCTGCTGGACTGCTCCTACTAACGCTTCTTGCTGGGGCAGCGGGTTGTCCAGAGATGGTTGAAACCAAACCCAATGTTACTGCTTTTTCCCAGAATATGTTTGCTTTCCACAGAGCTGGCTGGGTTAGGGATTTGGTGAACCAGGGTGTTTTACCGTCAGATCTTGTTTGAGGCTGCCCATTTGTCCTATTTCCTGTGTGCAGATGTTGGCATGTCGCAGGCTGCTGTTGAACTGTCTGCTTTGCCGGCAAGAGATGCCAAAGAGCCTCTCTGCTGCTGAGTGGTGAGGGGCAAAGGACTGAACGAGCTGCAGGACACAGCTTGTGTGACCCTTGCCTTCTGCTAGGACTGTGTGCTAGATGTCCCGTCCCGTCTTCATGGATGTAACCAGGCCAGCGCAGGACTATATGTAAACAGTGGGGGAGTAATGCTGGTTGTCTTTTGCATGCAAGACAGCACGCTGTGGAATTGATTGTAATATGTATTCCTGATCTTGGATATCATACTAAAATTTCATGGGAAAGAGGGGAAGTTATAAATCCTTGTAAGAACCAACAAAACTGAAAAGCACACTTACAGGTAGTGTTGACCCCTTGGTTATTATTTGGTCTACCTGCAGTGGGAAGCCATGTCAAAACTTTGGCTATTTTCAATGACACGTGAACAGATTTGCAAATGGAAGGTGAGAGCACTGCGTCGAGGAAGCCAGGCACTTGATTCCACGGTTCTGTCCGGGAGGTTGTCTGAATTATTAAGACTTTTTCCAAAAGCAGTGCAGGCTCCCCAGCTGAAAAGATTTATTTTCTGTGAAATTTCATGTTGGGTTGAGCTGCATAGAAAGAAAAAGAAAAGAAGAGGGGGAAGGTCTTTCAGATTTCTCGTTTCTGCATAGCAGACCGTAGTGTCGGGGCTGTCCTGGTGCAGTGAGGGCCAGCAGTGGGGCAGGGGCCTCCCCGAGCGGCCTGGTCCCACCATGCCCAGGCTGTGAGCAGAGCCAGGCCGGGATGGTGACCGGGGCCTGCTGGGGCCCTGGGGACAGGGCAGCTCCCAGTCAGAGCCGGGGGACCTGACAGGGTTGGAGGCTGGCGTGGGTGTTACAGGCAGCGGTGCCTGTCTTGTGTGTTTGACCTCCAGCTGGATTTTGGGTTAAGTTCCACCTTATTCAGGGTGCATTAATTCCTAGTAACAATTTAGATGATGGTTTCACTTTTCTGTGAGAATTTTTACTAGCTTAGTACTTTTTTTGTGGATTTTTTTTTTTTTCAGTGTTTGACACGCTCCCTTGTTGTACCCGTATCTCAGGCCTGTGTGACAAACGTGCAGGTTGTCCATCTGTCTTTAACAGCAAGCCCTTAAATCTCATGACCAAGTTTTTCAGATTTGGACACTTCTGTGAGGAGGAAACCTCATGAAAAGTATGATGAGGCCCTTACACTGTCTTTACAAGGCAAAATGACTGTTGTTTGCTGTATGCCCCTGTTTCATTAAATAACAAAATATTTTGATACTCAGAGAAGAAATGTAAGTGGTGTGACTAGAATGCAAACAATGCCATAAATCTGTTATTTAAAAATGTCTCTTTTGCTATGAGTTTGACTTATTCTTTCTAACGAGCGTTTAGTTACTGTCTTCAGGATGTTTATGGAACTTGAGCAATTTTTCTGTACTAAACTGCCTCTGTTGGCAGCTGAAATTGGTAGAACTAGCTGTTAAAGCAAAGTGAACCCTGATCTCGGTAATTTGAAGCTGTCTGCCCGCTCACTTGCTGGAGTTGGTCATTCCTGCCAGACTTTGTTCATAAGTAGTAGATGTCAGCCTTTCCTTAATGAAAGGTCCCCAGGTTGGGGACCCCCATCAGGTCCTCCTGATGTCAGGAGGCTGAGGCTGGGCTTCCCACTCTTGGTGATGTGGTGGTGTTTCCAGATGTCCTTCACAGAAGACCTGGTGGTCCTAGCTGCCTTCAAACAGGTGGCGGGCAGGACTGCTCCTTCTGGTTCCACCTTCTGGTTGCTGGTTGAGCTGTGCTGTGTGGCTCTGCTGAAGATGGGACATGGTTACCAAGAGAGGATGAAGTCCACAGCATCTACTGCAAGGACGGGAAAAATTATTTTTCCATTATGTCTTCAAGCTCATACCTTTTGAAAAACCTAAACCTAAATGATTCTATGAAAAACCCATGGATTGGCTTTGTACGCGTTTCTCTTCTCTACAAAAGTTGTCTTTTAGAGTCCCTCTGTAGCTGCCCTGGCTACCTCTGCTGTTTCTGGTAGTCACAGTGAATTTTCTCTGCCATTTTCTGTCTCCTGAAGGAGTAGGGTGTGAATTCTGGAAAATTGGCTTTGGTGCATTGAGGTAATTAATTCGTTTAAGTAATTATATTGGTATTGCCAGGTTTCTCTTTGCCTTAAACCAGCAATTAGGGCTCCAAAGATTGAGGATATTTATTTTTATGTTGATTTCTTTTTATTTATTTTCTAGTTTGGGGCATTTGAAGGTTTTCTAAGCATTGTCTTTGGCAGTAAAGCTATAATTTTTTTGATATAAAGCTGATGCTTCTCGTAAGTCATGTAATTTCAGGTATAATTTAAAAGAATCACCAAACGATCAAAGTCTATTGTATCAAAAGCCATCAATACAGTATTTGTATTTTTTGTATCGAGATTTCAGAGTCAATATCCTCAAAAATGACCTTGGCAACCACTTTCAGAAGGAAACTTGTTTACCCTCCTGTTCTCAGTGTAAGTGAGAACTTGGAGAATATCCTTTCAATTGGGAGTTCCCACTGAGAGGAGTATTAATGAAAAATGAGCGATGGTTGGAGAGAGCATCTCAAATGTTCCTTTAAAATCTGCATTATTTTATGCTGGCTGTAGCAAACTCTTTTCAGTCTCCCTTAGGATATAATTAACATTCATTCATTTAAACAAAATGAGCAAGCCAGCTCTCATCAGTTGGTTTATACACCTTCTGTGCTTTTGGCTGTGAACTCCATGTTAAATATTGTTTGCTTTGAGGCTGTTTTTAATACTAGTCTTCAGAGAGAAATTAAATTCCTACCTCCTGAGTCTTGACAGCAGTTGTTTCCTTTTCTCTTCAATTGATTAGTTTGCTATTAAATTTTAAGTTCTTCTGTACCTTTTTTTTTTCCTTTTCAAGTTCCACCTGTTTTTCCATCTTATTTGCTCAGTTTTTGACCTGCTGACTGCCATACGTGGCTCTGAGTTGTTCCTTCAGCTCTTTCTCCCTAGTGTGATGCCTGCTTTTTTTTTTTTCTTTTTCTTCCTGCCCTTGCAAAGCACTGGCAAAGCATGAGTAGTCCTGGAGTCCTTAGAAGTCTATCTTTCTTCCAAGGGGTCCTTCACTATTAATACCAACAGCTCTTAATGCTTTCATCTGTTCGGAGGGCATTTGCAGGTGCCATGGATTAAATAGTAAATTTTCTAGAGCTTGGACTTTGTAAAACAATGTGTATGCTTCCAATTTCTCTGAAAAGGAAGTTGCTCACGTGGAATTGGGACTTAGAGCACACTGTGACAGACTTCTGCTGGGCTGCAGTTACATTTAAGATAAGAGGGGAGAAAATGCAAGCTAACAAATTGAAACTAGCTTGGGAAGAAGTCCTGCTTGAGCCAGTTGAGGATAATGATCCACAACAGATATATATTGGATCGTGACATCATTGTGTATATATGTATATATTACAAAACATATATATATGTATTGTGTGTGTATATATATATATATATGTATTTTTAAGTGGTGACTTAAGCAGAGAAGGTAAGGAAAAGTTGTGCAGGGGAGAAGCCCTCAAGGGAGCTCACTGCAGCATAGAGCGTACAGTAGCTCTGTGTTGCTTCAGACACAGCGCGACTCCGCTTATTGAGGGGCAAGATGAGAGCACAGTCAGTAACCTCAGTCAGAAACTTTACATTTTTCCACTCCCCTCCTCCTGTTTTCTGGGATCTTGTTAGGGGGGTTTCTGTGGAATACAGATAGCTCCTGATGCTAGCTTTCAAGTGTTGGAGTAATGTTGGATACTTAAAACTGGTGTATTTTTTTTTCCTAGGGATCCTTTCTTTTAGTCTCCTTATAAAATCTGAAAAATATTTGTAAAATGGCAGAGTTTCAGAACTAACATGTGAATTGAGGATAGAGAGAAGACAGGAAAATAGTGTACCTGGTACTATACTGTTAAAAGTTAGATATTGAGATGTGCCAGTTTCCACTGTCTGCATTTAAAAAAAAAAATAGGAAAAGAAAAAATATTTTCGTCCATCTGTCACCAATTCAGAATAGATCAGGGCTAGTTTTCAATCTCTTCCTTTGGAAAGTTACCCAAAGCCCATTGTCATTAAGGGGATTTTTCAGCTTAAATGTTGTTTGCTTAATTAGCCAGTTACTAGTAGTTAGGCCCCCTTTTATTTACTGGTAGTAGTAACACCTCTTTTCAGACCCTCATTGGCCTCCTAGAAGCAGCCTCTTGCTTTTCTGCCTTTTCAGTTTCTTCCTGAACTGTAGGCCTACATTAAGGAGCAGAGAATATTTTAATATAAGGAAAAAATATATATTGAAGTATGCTCACAGGAATTATTTCTCTGGATCTTAAAAGATAACAATCATATATACAAGCGGTAGTATTTGTAGTAGTCTTCAGAGTCCGAATTTGCCTTTCTGTCTCGCAGCCTTCTGGTGCACCTGCCCGTAAGGTAACCCCGTCCTCTTCTCCTTTTTTTGCTGCCAACACACCTCTGTTGCTTTGTTTCAGGGAGGCCAAAACTCGGAAGGGCCCTGCCCTGCCTCACGACTCTGAATTTATAGATCCCCGTGACTTTCGGGGTGCGCAAATAAGGTCCGCGGGCAGTGCCGGTCTCCGAAGTCGTGGCAGAAGAGGAGCGGCGGCTGGCAGGACGCAGGTGGGAAGGTCTCCCTTCAGGCTGCGAAACCTCTGGAGAAAAGGGCCGCACGTATGGCAGTGCCGTCAGAAGCTAGCCTAGAAAACGGGGCAGGCGGAGACATGCTGCGGGGTTATAAAACAGCTGGAATTTCCTTAATTGGCAGGAACCTCGCGCTTAGATTAGGTTATTGTAGTCTGTCTGAGCAGCACCAAAGCTGTGAGTAATTGAGATGAGCTGGTGGCCACCAGGATGGGGCAGGATCTGGGCTGAGCTGCAGACAGCTGTTACTCAGGGCCGATGTGCAACCCTGTAACGGCTGTAAATAACAAATTCTTTGGCTTCCTGATACGCTCACACTCTGGCTTACACCCTGTGTGTGCTCAGAATAGCAAATATATTATTATGCAGTCTGAAGCTATGGTAGTTGTGTTTTACATAGATGTAATGCAGTGTGTTCACCCTCCTTAAATATATAGGTTAAAGAATATACATTCTACTCAGCTGAACTAATTTATGTTTCAGTGTTCATGACATATCTTTCTTCTCTTTGGAAGCAGTCTGTGGTATTGTGACCGTTCCTGATCATGAAAAGAGTCTTTAGGTTTTTTTTAGCATTACTTATTGAAGAGTCCCTTAAGCAAAAATCAAACTTGAAGTTCCTTGCAGCCTGAACAAAGGGAATATTCTTCTCCAACCTCTCCCTGTTGGCCTCCTGCTGGTATAACATGTTGCCATTCTAGATATTCAAGGACGTCTTTTGTTCATCTGTCTTTCTGGGGTTTTTATTTTGTTGTGCTAGATTTCAGTTTTTTAGCAAGATCGTCATCACATGGAGCCTTTCAAAAGGGAAGGGCATATGCTCTTGGGCCTTCTCTTGGCAGCTTAAAAAAATCATGGAAACTAAGTTCCTCTTTCTCTGCACCTAGTTATTTAAATGTTTAATTTGGCAGTGAGTCCAAACAAAAAAAAACTCACTGGCCATTCTGAAAATCAGCATTTCATGAGAGCACTGTTCACGTACGTCATGTTCTGATTTTTCTCGGTGAGCCAAGCTGCCAGCCTGACCCCCATCGCCCGTCTGCTTGATGAATCATTGTGGTACCTTGTGGGACGTGCTGCTCGGCAATCGAGGGAACGTGGCCCGTGGGGGAAATAAAGGGCAACACAGGAGATGAGTGGTATTTCTCTTGAAGGCACACCAAGGTCAGCTCCAAAGTATATCTTTATTAGCCTGTTTAGCTTTTTTTTTAAAAAGAAAAATTAACACTTTATTTCAGTAGCAAAGGTCTTTCATCCATATGTTTCACCTTTTTTTAAAAAAAAATTCTTTAAATGAATTTTCTGTTGAAAATTTGACAAATTGACTAACGTCCCTGGGCTGCACGCACGTGTTGTAGCCTCTCGTGCAGGCTGCCAGCTTGTCCCTCGGCCGCTGCGCCGCGAGCCGGGGTTGGCTCGGAGCCACCTGAACAACGTCCACTTCCCTTGCCAGTCTGGAAGGGAATTAAAAAATAACACAAACCAGTGGCAGAAAGTGTTCTGCTTTGGATTTGCTGTATCTGAGATGTCTACATATGTACGCAAAAGGGAGCAAAGTTAGATTGTTATTTTGCAGAGCTTTTTTTGTTCAGCACTGGCTTCTGTGCCCATGCCATTTCCATCCCGTCGCTGACTTTTGTGAGAGTAAAGAGCATGGGCATGGCTTGCCTAGTTCTGGGTATGTGATTTCATTGAAATAAATGAGACCTTGTGCCAGTGCTGCTGTTTTCCTTGTCACACAGTTTGCCAGCACATGAAAGGGGTTCTGTTTTGTTAGCTACGTACAGTGGTAGTTTTCTCAACATGTGTAATTAATCTTTTCTGAAACACCTACATTGCTTGGTGGCAGCTGCAGTTTCCTCATAGTCACATTAGGTCACAGATGGCAAGGAAGGAGGGAAGAGATCGTCTTCTGGGACAAGAACCTGTGCCTGCATTTTCCTAATCGGATTCATGATTTCTGAGTAATTGGGTGGTTTTATTCCACAAAGCATAAGCTACTGCTGGCACGCAGACTTCAGACATCTCTGACCTCTTTTGAACTTGCTAATTATGAAGCTTTCTGCTCTGCATTTCAATTGTGCTTTAATTATGACAACTTGGAAAGAACTGTACTTTGATGGAATCTTATAGGAGGCATGTCTCTTGAAGCAAGTTAAAACCTGTGCTTTAAAGCATGCTATTTGCATCTTAATCAATACTGAGACATAATGAATTAATCTACGTATAGCCCCGAGGGGATCCTCCTGGTATGGGATTACTTTCTGTGCCTGAAAGAGTTTACACCTGCAGGAAATAGAAGCAAAACAGTGGCGTGTGGCTTAGGGGTGTGCATGGAAGCTCAAACCTGAGCAATCCACGTGCGTATTTCCATGAATACAGGGCAGGGAAATTTCTAGACATCTCTGGAAGTTAAACATCTGGGCTTCAAAACTGCACAGAGGTTTACTGGAAAACCTGTTAACTTGGTCTGGATAATTGAGCTGCATTCGGTTTCCGGAATATACCGTGGTTCTCGGGTCAGCACAGCTCTTGCTGAATGCAAGATTGTCGGGTTTCTGTGCTTTAACTTGCCTTCCCCTGCATTGCAAAGACACTTGGGACTAGTGACCGAGTCAAGCAGGAGACTGAAAAGTGGCATGGCCAGTGGGAACGTCCTTGGAGGAAAGAGCAGGCAAGTGTTGTCTTTTGAGTTACTGTGCGTCTTGAAGACTGCTTAACATGATCTGTTGCCATTAAATTCTCTATGTTTAAATGTGCCCAGTTGTATTTCCGTATCAGCCCACCTGTAGAAAGATTCAAGGCACATCAGTATCTCTGGCTATTTATTGACTTGGCTGACTCTGCTGCTGCTGTTTGTTCTCCTTTGATTTCTGTAACAAAATAAATTTTACATTTGTTGTATTTTTTATGCCTTACAGACCAGATACAACAATTGAGTGTGCAGGCTGCTTTTAAACAGATACTGAAATCCCACTGAAGCTGAGGACATTTAAGCATTTATTTATTTATTTATTTCATATATTTGAGTGGCTTTAGGTACAGTAGAATGTTAAAATTGAGGCAAAATATTGGAGGAACTAAATGCTGATGGGATAAACTTATTGGTGGAAACCTGTCATCAACTTTTTTACATGTTTAAACTCATCGGCTGCTTGAATATAGAAGGATTCCCAACTACTGTTCTCTGTTTTGAAGAAGGATAGATAGAGAGCATGTGGAACGAGCCTTTTTTTTCCTCCCAGTGCCAAGAACAGCCGATGTCTGCAAACCAGACAAGATGCTATCTAGGCTTATTTAACTTGCTTTGTTTCTCTGTGTGCAACACAATGGCTTTACAACTGACTTTCTTCCCCCACTTTGTTTTTCTTTTTCTTTTTTTTTTTTTCCTGTGAGATTTGCCATACAGCGGACACTGGAAATTGGGCTTAGCACTGTGTTTTTAGGGTTGTTTTTTTTTTCTGTTCTACATTTCCCAGCAATGCTCCAAAAATTGGAAATGCACTTTTCTGAAATACATATTTAAGTAAATTGGTGCTATATTTAAGACTTCAAGCTTCAATAGAACATAAAGCTACAACTGGCACCTTGACTTTAGTTGCTGATTTTTACAACACGTGCTGCAATTTTAGGTAAACCTCGTAAACCCTGAGCAAAAGTGTGAGAAAGGGGAGGAAAAAAAAAGGCTTTAGAAACTCCGTGGTGGAAAGTGACAAAATAGTATTGCCTGAAAACATCTGAGCTCTTATTAATCTGCAGGACTGTAAGTGCAGTAGATACGAAACTTTTCAGTTTGCCTGGTGCTAAACGAGGGAGGAGAACACGGCTGTTCAGAATAAAGCATTTTTTGCAGTCTAAGTACAGTAGCCTCTTCTGCTTCAGTGCCTGAACTTGTACTGTCTCAGGGCAGTAAACTGTAAAAAGTTTGTGATTGGTTTCATGAAGGATACTGTTGTAGTCAGTAGCTTATTTTCAGTTGGTCCAAGTCAAGAAGAGTTAAGAAGTTCATTTGTTAGTCATGGGAAAACCAATTTTGCATGGCTAATTGGCCTCTTACAGGCCACATTCCTTCCCTTTCTCAATTATACGGGGTTTGTAACACAATAGCATGTTAAATGCTGTTCGTGTACACACCTGCGTATGCAGTGTCTGCTTTGAGATTATGTTCTTGTGCCTTGACTATGCCAGCAGACCCGCGTGGGCAAACGCTTGCAATGGGGAGATCATTCCTGTGCACATCCCTAAATTTGCCCGCATGGCATCACTCACGTAGTCAGTGGCATCAAACAGTGGGAGCACAAGTCCTCGTTCCCTTTGCCTGTGCAGGTAATCCCGGCGCCTTGGTGAAGGTCTACTGAATAACTCCTACTAAGATTTGTATGGAGCTGAAGGCTTTTGTGTTCTGGTTATCACATACTGGTACTTTGTTTTTCCTTTTAACTTTTTTTTTTTTAAGAAACCTAAATGGTATTGATTTCTCTTTTTGTGCATTTTTATTATTTTAAACCTTATCTTGCATTCAAGGCTTTGGGCAACCTGATCTAGTGGGTGGCATCCCTGCCCATGGCAAGGGGATTGGAGCTAGATGATCTTTAAGGTCCCTTCCAGCCCAAACCATTCTATGATTCTGTGATTGCCGCTTGCCAGAATTAAATGATCCAGTGAGAAAATGCCTGACTTCGGTATGGAGAAGGTGCAAAGTTTGTTGTAGGATCAAGATGGCTAAGCAATTCGTGATAGCTCTTCCAGTTGTGGAGAGTTTTGCGGTGGCAGGGCAGAATGAAAAGCTTGTTTTTGTACTACGAGTTAGTGCTGTGTTATATCTGAAGGGTGTTTGTGTGGAAGTTACCTACCCATTAGAGAGGTTTTGCCTTTCATGGACTGAATTGTTGTGCCTGACAAGCGTGGTGGAGTTTGGGATCTTGTTTTCTGGAATAATAACTTTCTATCCGCTTAGGGGTCTGTGTTGCACAAAGCAGTAATGTACTTAAGAGAATGAGTTTTTGAGCAAAACTGAGGAACAGCAGAAGTCTTCTTAAAACTTCCTATGTCCACTAGCGTTTGTCTTCCTTCTCTGGCTAAACAAACTCTGGCGAATTGATTGTTGCTCTTGGCTATCAGTCTAGGTACTCCCACCTCAAAGCTTTTGCAGCCTTATTAATACGGAAAGGGGAGGATCACCCTCCAAATCCAAGAAATAACAGCAAGTATCTTGCTCAATGCATGTTTGGCTGTGTGTATTTAATACATACGTCTTGTATTGTTTGCAGTTGTGGAGCTGACATTGGAATCTGTGTTAATTCACGAATGCAGCTATATGTTCCGCTTCCCTCCCTTTCTTTTTCAGAGGACCAAAGTCCCTGGCCAGGAGAGCGAATGCTGGGCTGTAAGGGTGGATATAGAGCCATCATGAGAAAGCTGCCTTCACGGGGTCTAGACTGTGGTACTAAAGCAACAGAGTACTTCATCAGATGCTTGACATCAAATGTGAATGTCTGCAAACAATTTTGAGTGGATTTAGGGCCTCCTTGTGGCTGGTGAGACCACTTAAGGAGATACTTAAATGTTTTGTTGGACGAGAATTGATGAAGTCTCCAAGGCTGACATCAGCACACTTGGAGGAGATTTGGCAAGCACAAAAAAGGCAGAATTGCTCTTGAAGTGTTCTGATTTAAGTTTAGTGCAAATGGGTAACTATTGTATGTCTGAGTGTCTCATTAGCTTGCCGGTTGGAACGCTAAATGTAAATACTTGGAGAAAGATCGTGTTTCTTTTAATGAATTCTCGTTACGTGAGGATTTTTACATCCATCAGCACACTTAAATGCTTCCTGTTACCACTCTTCCTGCTCTGTTTTGCAGTTGCATCCATGGGTTTCTTAATTCAGCACAGACTATTGAGCGGTCAATGACCAACAGTACTGCACATTTTCTGTTAGCTTGCCTGCAGTTTCATTAAAATGCTGTGCCCTAATAAAATGTAAGAAAAGGTGAGGCTTTCTTGCACAGCCTCTGGTCATAAAAATATGGTGATTATTTTGTGAATGAAGAAACCATTTTACCAAATGTAAACAGGATGGAGTTCCATAGGTTAATCTCGTAGTAGATTCATGTTAAAATGCAAGTGTTATTTTGTGGGTTTTGTCTGTAGTTTGCCAGAACAAAATCTGCAGGCAGTTTTTGTAGGATGCTGCCATAACATGTCCCGTGATGTGGGACGTCTGTCAAGTAGCTTGTTGCTCGTCATCCTTCCTTGAAATACCCAGTTTTTGTACTGTGATAATTTTAGCATTTTGAATGCAGAATGAGACTTTGTCCTTACACAGTTTGGTAGTTGATTTTGAACTCACATGAAGGAGAAAAATCTTGTTTTCTGGCTGAGAAAAAGATAAAACGGTGATCTGCTCAGCAAGGAAAACCTCTTCAGCAGTTCCCGCAAGCCAGGCCTGTTATGATTATCAACAGTAATGAAACATTGTTTGTTAGAAAAGAAACCTGACTGCCTTTTCATTTCTAGCTGTAAAATACACTGGAAATGGAAGACGTCAAACAATAGCTTTCCGGATGCGTTCGTTTTATTTGTTTTCATCCACAACGTATGGCAGCAAATCGTGAAGAACAGAGCCTCATTTTAGGGCTAGAGTAGTGAACACCTTTTAGGGCCAATTTTTATTAGAAGACTTTCAAAAGCATTTAATTATTTCTTGGCTAAGGAAGGGTAAATATGTAAGAGCTCACATAGCCCTAACTTAGACTAATATTTAAATGCTAAAGTCACTGCACAGTAAAATTCAGACAATTATAAAAATGTTACCTCACTGTTTTCATTTTTAACTCTCAAACTGAGTAATTAGCCAAGCGTATACCAATTTCTGACAGAATAGTGGATGCCTAGAGAGGTGTTCATTTACATATCAAGGTCTTCATGAAGCCCTCAGGGATCACAGCTCGCTCTTTTATATTACACACTCAGATTTCAAATGCAACAAAGTTTATGTTGAGAAGTTTTTAAGATGTCACTGTTTAGGCCTCAAAAGTTCAACAGCAACAACAAAACTAAAGAATCCAGAGAAACAGCTCCCACATCATAGGAAGTCCGTGCTATACAAAACCCCAGATTTCAGGGGAGAAACTGGAAGTTAGCTTCACGAGGACTGACCTCGAAGCCTTTGGAGGAAAAAAAGGGTCACAGGCAACGCAAAGGGTCTCTTCTTCAGGTGGCCCAAGCCCTTGCGAGCAGTGCTGCAGGTGATGCTGTGCAGGGAACGGCCCTTTTGCAGAAGGACCCTGTGCACTACAGCTTCTCCTGTGGAGCAGCTGCAGATACATGGGCTGGGGTTCTCTCCTGGGTTTTGACTAAAATGGTAGGGAAGTAGAACCTAGGTTTGCCATGGCTTTCAGCTCATTGCTTTGTTCCGTTGTACAAGGAGGAGAGGGATTGCCTTTGCCTGGCTGGTGGGGCAGAGGAGAATGTGTGCTTCCTTCCAGCTGGTGGCCTAGGCTGGAAATTTAGAGACAATGGCATAAATGGAAACGTTTATGGAGGGAAGCAAGCTCAAAAGGGTTGTGATGCAGGAATGATGCACTGGTTATACAAAAAATCCTGAAGTAACAAAATAATGTTTTCCAGAGGCTGGTAGGGTAACGAGGAAAGTTTTACCGGTTTTGGGGCAGTTTGTTTGGGTGTGGAGTCTCTTGACAGATGCTGACATTTCAGTAGCTCTTTTATCCTCACGCTAAATCCTCCAAGTCATTAATGTCTGTTGGGTTTGATTTCAGCAGAAAATGGTGTGCTTTGCACATGAAATCAGTAGCTTACTGAGGAGCTTAAATTGTTTTATTTAGCCTAACTTTAAGCACCAGTTTCTCCAAACCATGGTCTTGGACCTCAACAACGGGTGATGAAATATCTCCATAGCTGTAATTTGAGATACTATGTGTGCGAAGCGTCCGTAGAGTAGTGCTGAGTCTCCTTAGTATCTGCCTGATGCATGCCAAATTTTTAGAAAGATTTTGCAGAGGGGAAATCTGCGTGAGCCCTTCTTCTTGGAGAAGGCTTATCTAGAATTGGGACTAGACTTTATGCTTCTGATTTGGAACAAATGGCACTTAGTGTTTTGAAGGCTTTATCGATGGCCACCATGGTTTATTGATGAATTACTTGAATGTTTGTGCTCTAAACAGTTTCTGATTTTTATAAAGCAGTTTCTATCTTTGTTATAAGCTTATAGCTGTTGTGCAGGTCTTTAAAAGTACAGGAATATACTATTTCTTTATTTTGAACAACCACAGAAGACTGCTTGATACCAAACTATATTTTTGATATGAGTGTAATTTGTGTTTGCAGGTAATGTAACTCTGTTCTGGTTATGGTATGAAGATCACATAGGTTGTAAATGAGGGTTGTTCTTGAGTTACACACATTTTACTTCAGCTGGTTGGCCTGATGGCTGTTAACAGCCACTTACACTGTGGAACCACTTTATAGTGAAATCTTCGGTGTCCCCTTCGCTTGTGCCTCCTCTGCTCAAGAGATCAACTTCATGGTAGGTGGGCTTTCCACAGCAGAGGAGCTGTGACTTGAATTGTGCAATATGGCATTGCACGACATTGCTCTAGGAGCAGTGAGAGAGATTTTTATTTCCCTTGATTATGAAATCAGTTTGTCCTTTCCAAATTCACTATAAACTGGGTCAGCTATGAATCTGAGCTTCAGAGAAGCCCATGCTGATGGCATTGCATAGATTATTGCATCCTAATCTTGCATGTCTTTTGGCAAAGCTTTCTTTTATTCTTAATTTATATTTCCTTTCTTGCTGCAGTTTTTTCTCTTTATTTTTCTATTGTAGGATCGGGATATTCACCCCTTGAAGATGACGAAGATGTGTATGCACGCAATAGATATAAAGGTGAATGCTTTGCTTATGTACTAATGAGGATCAGCTGGTTGCTGAGAGAAAGCTGCCTTTTTCTTTTTGTGAATTATAAAATCTTGCAGATCCAGCTCCATGTTTTTTGTTTTTTTTTTTTTCCCCTGTGGATTTTATATCAAGATTTAATTTTTACCCTTTTTTAACAATGGAAATAAGACCAAGTCTTGATCACCACTCTTATGCACCTGAATAAGTAACTTTTGCACTGCCGTGGCTCTTGATAGTTCAGGTTGCAAGATCATGAAAATCTATGAAGAGCTTCTCTTCTTTCTTCTTCATACATCATAACAAAACCATCAATGATAAGCTGACTGAAAACCTGGGCCTATTGATGGTAATGTATAGAAGTACATGCAAGAGAACATGATTTTCATGACTTTCTTTTCCATAAAATTGTTTTCATTTCGGGTTAACTTGCTACCTGAAATGTTAAGTGAAGTGTGTTTAACAAGTGAACATGTGCATTGTAAAACCAATTATGTAGCTGGATGAATAAGTGAATAGACTTGCATGATTATAAAGCAAATTCAGGTTTTCTTCCATATTCTAGAAGATTTTGCCGTTCAGCAAGATTGAGAAGCTTTTTGCCACTAGTAGTAAACTTTCCATTTACTCTGTCCATTTTCTTAAAAAGTCCTTTGCAATACGGCCCTCCTCTGCCAAAATCCCTCAGAAGCCCAAGCGATAAAGAAACTTGGTATTTGTTTTGTCACTTTAAATGGCAACTGTTGCTTTTCAGTAAACTGATCTGTGAACATGCTAGAATTGTAATGTACTTGTTTTGATTACTTGAGCACACTGGATGTTGGTGTCGTGTTGTATGTTATTGATACTTTGCAGAAAATTAATGGGCCTTAAATAAGAGGTAAGTCATAAAGTAATTCAGACATTTATGAACAGCAGTGACACTATGGCTATATTGCTGTTTTCATAAAGTTCTTACATTCCTCCCAGTAAATACTTCAGCGTAAAATTGTGCTTTGAAACACGTGCATATTTCTCTAAAGCTTTCTTTATGTAAACTCATTTTTCTTTGCCTTTTAACGTGTAACCCTTTGTGGACCCTTAGAAAAAGAATCCCAGAGATCATGAAGATAAATCAATGCCAATTCATGCCAGGGCAGGCAAGTAGTTAAAATGCGGATTCTGTATAAATTCCTTTTATACGGTGATCCAAAATGGATTATATTAATGTCAGCCAAAATGTCACCAGGGTAAGTGAAACATAATGACTCATTCACACAGATATTAAAAACTACCCTGAGCTTGGAAGCTCTACTGCCAAGTGTTGAAGATCGGACAATGTGAATCTAAGAATATAAAGCACGGAGCAGAAAAGTCTCACTCCTCATTAGCATACTTATTTAAGTTGGTAATGGGGGGAAGGGGAGTAGAGAAGGACAAAGCAAGGAAAAATGGGCTAAGTAGCTATGTTCAGAGCTGCTCCTTGAACGTGCAGTCCAGCATTTTGGTTATGGCCTATTGCTTGGTTAATAAAACTTCCCAGTAGCCAGTAACTAAATTAATTTGCTTAACTTATGTTAACATGCATAAGCAGTGCTGTGTTTTTTCTTTGCACGCTAAAGAGTGCAAGCATGCACACGGATTTGTCCTTACTGGACACATGCAAACAAAAAAATTGCAGTTTATGGGAGGGAACTGACCTCCTACCAAACCCTTTTGTTTTCATCTGGATGTTTTTCAGCTCACTCAGCTTTCCAGAGAAACATTGCTGAGACTTTCTGTGTCTGCAGCATTTTTACAGAGCTTTTCCCTCCCTCCCTGGTGAACCCTCTGCTCTGCTGGCTGGTGTACCCGCCAGTACAACTGGTCATTTTGCATGCTGATTATGAAGGAAAACTGAGACTGGTGTATAAACAGGACTGAGGGGCTGGGGGAAACGATGCTCAAGAAAATGCTTTCCTTCCTGCCACTTGGCATGGCTGTCTTGGATCGCATTTTGTGAGGAAAAGCTTCCCAAATACAGCAGTTCCTGTGTTCATCACTGCTATAACACCAACTGCTCTGATGATCCTGGTTCTCCTAGCATGTTTTCTCAAATACTGTAACGATCAAACTGTAGCCTCAGCTGTAGAGGCAACATTGTGGCTTCAGCCATTTCTGCTTGCTGTCTGTTTCCAGTGGTTTCAGACAGAATTGAGTCTTTGAAATGTTTTACTACTAAATGATAATGCAGGCTACTGTATTGCTAAGGCATGGTGCAAACTGTCCATTAAACAGAAAAACACTGCACAGGACTTCTACCTAAAAACTCAGATTTCGTTTGCTTGAACAGAGCCCCAGAGAAGCTCCAGAAGAAATGCCTGGGAAACCTGTAGCTTCTCTTATTGCCAGAGCCTCCAGGAACAGGGCTGATCTTGTCTTGAGGCAGGGGATAGATGTGTGACCTCTCCAGGCCGTATCCAGCCCTAATAATTCCATAAATACTACATGTAGCTGCTTAGCCTTTGAAAAACAGTATGTGCCTTCACTTAGAAATAAACAGACTTTGATCTAAAACTTTGTTGGGTTGTTTGATGTGCTTTCAGGCACATAAGCTTTTCAAGTTAGCTGGTTTTTATTGTGATATCAGTTGGTCCGAACCCAGATCCTTGTCCCTTATAAACCCTGCCTCACCTCTTTTCTTTGTAATCACTTTCAGTTTTAGAGTAAGCATAATAATATTTTAGATCAAACAGATGTTCCTCCTAAGCTCTTCAAGTTATCTGCATCCAAAAGCATGTCTGTTTTTGTTTTCATTTCTAACAGTATCGTTTCGTCCAGTAAAGATGCATTACCCCTCCCTAGGAGCTCAGTTTCTCTCAGTGGACCACCATAGCTGCCACAACACCACAGCAAGCTGTTGCTTTTCAGCATGCAGTTTGTGCATTAAACTGCATTTGTTAGCTGTTAGCCTTTTTTTTTTTTTTTTTTTTAATATACATGCAGCTGTTTACTCAAGGCAAGTATGTCTGTAAAGCCACAAAAATTCTGAGGAAAACTCTGGCAAATTGGCAATACCTGAAGCAGCTGCTTTGCCTTTCTGATTGGCCTCCTGCTCATGTTGCAGTGTATTTGTCTTAACACCCTTTACGAAGGAAATCAGTCGTGCTCATTTGCACTTTACGTACACAGAAGACCTTAGGCATGAATAATTTGAACTGATTAGCCAAAAGATTGCCTAGCTGGCTGGGGCAAAAGCCCAGCCTGCCACGCTCTGCATTCCCCAAGTCGTGCTGATTTCAGGCTTAAGCCCTTCTTCTTACTGACGTTTGGGGTCTCAGGGCATGAGAAAATGAAGTGGGACAGAAGGGACTGAAGTTTTGGGGGTCAGCCCGCTGAAGGGGAGATCATATAAAAGCTGCTGTTTGCTAAGGGGAGGAGGAAAAATTCTCCAGCAGGTGAAGGAGGCAGAGGCCGCCTCCGTGAATGCAGGATGCGTGGCCTGCCCTCGGGAGTGGTCTGAGCCGAGGCTTGAGGCCGCTCCCGCAGCTGAGGGGGCTGCAGAGGGATGCTGCCGTAGCTGGCTGACTGTTGGTTCCTCACCTGCTCTCCCAGCTTTCATTTGGTTGGCAGCGAGCAGTGCGAGCTGTGGTGACGCGGCCCTTCAATGGAGTGCCCCAACCTCAGTTGACGAGTTTTTTGGTTTTTTGGTTTGTTTGTTTGTTTGTTTGTTTTTTGGAAACTATGGGGTAGAGATTAGGATGAAGGGCAGGGGATAGTGCTTCTAAAACAAAAAGAACCACCCTCCACCAAACTACTTTTTCGTAATTGTAGGGTAAATAGTGGAACATTCAGTACTTTCAGGAAACAGGAGGATAGGTGGGAAAATTAAAAATAATAATAATAAAAAAAAAAAGATAAAAAAGAGATGCGATGGTTGTATGGCTGAGCCAAAAAGCTGAACCGCACTCTGCCCTAGCCTGCCGTTGGACTGCTCTGCTGATTTCCCTCAGCCTCAGTTATGGCGTATTTGGCGACAATGGACACAATGCCACCTATGTATCTTTGTCAAGAGTTTTCAGATGTATTGGTGAAACACAAAAATAAGCATGCCACAGTGCAATAAGAGTGCTTCAGAAACCGACGAGTCTAGAGCCCTTGGACTAGTCAAAACTCTGATAATGAGTCTCTGATTTCGGTCCTCAGGTGCTCTTTCTGCTTCTTCAGGACCAGCACAGCAAAATGGAGGTGGAAAATCCAGTTTCCATTGGGAAAGTATAAATATGGCCTAGAGATGTTCTACACTGAACGTAAACTGTAACAGGCTGTGTTGATTTTTGTTTTTGTATGTGAAACTGATCCCAATGATGTAGAAAAATGTACATAACTACCATGAGAATTAAGAGTTAGAAGTAACAATCTGCCAAAGCGTTGCTTTTTTCCAGAAGTTATTTTTAAATGTCTCCTATGACTTAGTAAGGATGAAAGCTAAAACTCTTTGACTCGGGCTTTGTTTTCTCTTTTCTTTCTTTCTTTCTTCTTTTTTTCTCTCTTCTTTTCTCTGGCTGACTTCTCTAGGACTTTGAAAGTTTTGCTACCTACCTCCCACATGTCACACAGGGTCACACTGGATTTCAAGACCTATTGTCTCTCTCTTTTGCCTTGCAGTCCCTCCATCCCTCTAGATATGTCCTGTTCAAATCTTGGAGCCGAGAAGGGGCAGGCTTAGTCACTGCTTGTGTAGGAAACTCCTGCTGAAAAGCTGCCCAGTGCAGAAAAAGCAGTGCTTTCTTAGTGCACGCTGTTGTCAAAGCTCAACAAAGATTTTGAAGCTTTGCTTGAGAAGAAGTCTGTCTGATACTGCACCCATCAGTATCCCAGTATGGTGTTAAGTCCTCCCAAGAAGACAGTACCCACATTGTGACTACTTTGAAGTCCTGACTAATTGTTAACAATTTAGTTTTATAGGCATTTGTGTTTCCCTTTTTCCTACAAATTTGGCAGAAGCATTAGCCATAAAGTTCCAGCAAAATTCCAGCTTTCCTCTGACGTGGCAGATGCATCCTTGTCGCTGTCCTGCATCCAGGAGCAAGTAGAAGGTGGTTCTTGTTCTCCAGGCCATGGGTCTGGGTTATTAGGGAAGGGTCGTCCTCCACCCATCCTTGAGGTGAGGAGTACAACACACCAAGTCCAGACTTTTGAGAACTGAATTTAGAACGGGATTTGGATTTCCACAGCGTGGGTTCCTTTTCCTGCGTGTGTGCTAAGTGTATGCTGATAAATGAACATTGACACCCTCTGAAGGATTTGGCAGGAGGAAGTGCAGGCTTTTATGCTGTCAAATACACATGTTGTGCCTGAATTGCACACATTGCACTTGGAAGCTGCAGATTGCTGCCAAAAAGAGCAGAATAAGGTTAGAGCTTTCTCGACAGCTCTTCACTCAGTCTGCTGGAATCGCATTCAATTTAATCACAGCAGTGACACTGTACACATTTGCTGGTAGAAGGTTATTTTGTGGGTGATACAATGAGTGTTTGAATGTTTCAATGTGGAACCATAGAACTGCTGAGAACTCTAAGGGAGCTGCTGTTCTTGTCCACTTTTCAGTTCAGCTTTAACCCTGGGTGCTAACTTGGAAATTAATTTTGAAAAACTGGAGCCAAACTTAAACTCTGAATGGTTGTTCTGATGTGTGGAGTATGTATACATACAGACATGATATACTGGCAATGTGATTTATCCAGGTGACATCCTTTCTAAATGTGGGAGAGCTTGAACTGACACAGAGTTCATCCAAGGCAATGTTCTGTACTGCTCAATTTGTTATGCAGGATTTGATTTAATGGACAGTAGGAGAGCTAAATGTTGTAAAGACTACACCTACAACCAGACCAAGTAAGTTACTAATGCAAACTTGCCTTACCAAAGAGAAGTTAGATGTATCCATTTAAAAACAAGAGGGGGAAAGAAAGGTCTGGCTGTCATCAGTCTGTCCACATGGTGGCACACTTATTCCATGGACAAAAAAAAAAACCAAAACACCATAACCCCCCCAGTCTATTGGCTATGATCTTTTATATTTGTAATAAAAAAGAGCTGCCAGTCTTTGAAGGCCTGACCTTCTGATATGTAAGCACTGAGTGCAGCACCTTGCTGCACTGTTACCTTTCCGCTTTTGAGGATATGTGGCTTTTTAAGTAAGATTTTCGGTCTTCTCTGTGACCTTGAATAAAGAAAATGATTTTATATTTGTGTCTGACCTTTTACGTTTTGTGAAGTACTGTGTGCATTTCTTTTTTACTCTCTGTGCTAGAAACACCATGGTGCTCTCCCATTAAGGTGAAACATGGTTATGCAAACTGCAGGACACCTCAGGGGGAATATTACAAGAATGTACTGGGGACGAGATGTGATATTCGTTGTCAAAAAGGCTACGAACTGCATGGCCCTCAGCAGCTCATTTGTCAGTCAAGCAAGCGCTGGTCTGGGAAAGTGCTGTGCAAACGTAAGTAGCACCGAACTCCGTGCGCGCGGGCTGCACCGCAGATTGGGCAGCCACTGAGCTCTGCTTGTCTTTGTACCTGGTGTAGCTGAAACCTGCAGATGCTAAGGTGTTGAAAGGAAACGGTGATCTGCTGATGGTCATTCGTATTTTAGACATTGACAAGATGTTTGGCTATGCAGACTGGCTTGTCACCTGAGGATCCTGCATGGTACGTGGCTGATAAGTATCATGAGAGGACAGACAGGGAATGTTTTATGAGTGTGGGATTTTGATTTGTAGGCAGGGTTTTACGACAAGAGCCATAAAACTTCTTTAAAATGTTGTCCATCGTGGATTTTGTAAGCTGACGCAATTTGTATCAGGTGTCTAAGTGGGCTCTTGCAGTAAAACCTTTTCTGAGAAGAAAGGAATAGGTACATGCCATCTCTTTCTCAAATAAATACTGCATTAGGCTAATGTGTATGTAAAGTTAAATTTGAAACGTGATAAATAAGTTAAATAAGAAAAGTGTGAAAAGCCTCATGTGGAGCATCGCTTGCTCCCACTGAACATTTCTTAGCTGTGTCTTTATTTCTCTGCGATACCCGAGTGACATTCCTCTAAAAAGCAGGATGACGGGTTTCCAGAAATCCGTGTTATCTGTTCCAGAGAAGCGCTGCCCCACCCTCTCCATGCCGACCAACGGGGGCTTCAAGTGTTTGGATGGTGCCTACTTCGGCTCGAGGTGCGAGTACTACTGCTCACCGGGCTACCAGCTGAAGGGCGACCGCATCGTCACGTGCATGGACAACAAAGTGTGGAGCGGCCGGCCAGCTTCCTGCGTTGGTGAGTAGGATGCTCCAGCTGCACCTTGATGGCTCCCTGGACCTGCTGCTGCTGCTGCTCACGCCCTGCAAATTAATTCCAAAATGGGCCTGTATCCTGTTCCTGGGGGAAGAAAAGCAGTTGTCCTTTTCGGGAAGCAGAGAACAGTTTCCCAAGGGATACAGCGTGCTTTCTGTCCCTTACTACTTTCAGTCATGAGTGATCATCTTTCTAACGCACATGCTGTCAGCTCCAGGCATTATCACTTAAATAAAGATGAGGCTAGCTAGTATCAATGGTCAGTGTTTTACAGTGCTTACAACAGCCTTCCCTGATCTCGTGGGTAACTCTTCTCTAGTTGTAACTACCTTGCTGCTTTCCTAGCATGGTCTCTGTGCTGGAGTCTGTCATGCTCCCTGCAATTTAATGATAAAACAAGTTGGAAACGAATCCCTTTTTCTGACCTCCCCTGTTGCTTTTGTTTTTTGATATCACAGTCTCCAGCTATACCCGGTGAATATGGGTGGATTGTAGTCACCAGCATGGTTGCAGTGAGCTAGACTGAGTTTCAACCTAGTTCACATGAGTTATGCCAGCAATTTTCATTACGTAGTCAGCAGTCTCCTGGGAACCTTGGCTGGAATAATTTTTATATCCATACATCAAAAAGGAGAGAAACAAATACCGAGATTTAACTTTTCTTCACACTAATGAGATTTCAGCGCATAGCGAAGTCTCAGCTGCTGTTCTTGTTTCTGGGAAGTCTCTGATTAAAGGTTCAGCAGCTACCACAAAGGAAAGCACTTTTTAGCCATCTGAATTGGCTACCAGTAATCTAAGCTTGTGGGTGGTAGCATATTTGTGCTCAGTGTTTTTTGTGTATGATAACTTGGTTTTCCTCAGAGTGCCTGTGGCTCAGTCTAGGTTAGTAAATAGCTTTGGAGTCTCTCCACTGTGGCTTTACATTCATAGAATTTTATTTAGTTTTCCTGCGACTTGCTGTTGTACAAATGTATAAATGATCCTGCTGCTTAGGTCCAACTTGTCTGTGGTATCTCTTGTTTTTATTTACAAAAACGAGCCATGTCCTTCTCAGTGGTGTGGGCAAAGGAAGAAAACAAACCCTTTTAAGTTTGGGAATGATAAAATGTTGTTCTTTGTATTTCCTGGCACTTTTAGAACCTCATCTGTTTGCAGCAACAGGGTGCTTATTGCAGAGGATGCTGTCTTGCAGAGTAGGGAGTAAACAATTATGGTTTGAGCAAAAAAGAGAAGCTAGGGATAGCACTTACACTTCTTTTTCATTCCAAAAATGCAGGTTGGTTGTTACATAGGATATGATTGCAAGTCCCAAGTAACCCAGTAAAAGTAATACTATTTATATAAGTTCTGACAATACCACATAGTATGGAGAGGACCCCTTCAAACCGTGTGTGTACACAGTTCCTGCATGCACGTAGCGAGTCAGGCAGTTAGCAAACTGTTTAATAAGATTATCTTTTGACCTGCTGATAAGTAGGAGGGAGATTTCTTTGTGACCAGACATGACCTTAACAGCGTAATGCAGGTTGTGACTGAACACATGTCCCTTACTGTAATTCAGTGGTACAGAGAAGTTGTCAGTGAATTGGGCCAGAACTTACCATGGGCCAGAAGAGAACTGGCTGAACAGAAGCTCTTCCTCGTTTTCAACTGAGGTTTAAAATTAAGGTGAGGAGAGCAATGAAATGTAAAGTCAAAGTTGTTGTTTTGTTACTTTAGCATATGAGCAACTGGTTGCACTGTGCACAGTAGGGATGTTATGTGTGATCACGGGCATGGGCTGGTAAAGTTCATGTCACTGGGAATAGGTAGGGAAGAGACCTGGGGACACCACAGGTATTAGCATCAAGTATGGATAATTACTACAGATCTGAATTTATAATCCTCTTGAAAACATGGGGCTCTCCTCTACCCTTTCATGCTGCAGTTGCACTGCTTAACATTTTTGCACAAAAGTACTTGGGGTTCACAGTGCAACATTGAAGATCCATGTAGGAAAGGGATCAGGCTAGTATCATTGCTGAAACAGGTATTCATTAAAAGGGGGAAAAAAGATTTTTTTTTTCCAAGAAAATCAGGTATATTTTAACAGTCACTTATGGAAGTCCTTACAGACTTCCTACAGAATTCTGTCCTAAAAAAGCAGCTTGTCCCCTGTCCCTCCTATAAGGGGAAGGATATCTTTCAGGATGCTGAAATAACTTTGACTAAAAAAAGCTCATTGTATAGCCAGTTCAGTTATCAGTCAGCTAAACATGCCAATGCTCACTGGAATATTATATCCTTAATTCACTGTAACATAGATTGAAATAGGTATTTTCCTCTAGAAGATTGAAAAATGTCACCTTTTTTCTTTCTATAAAGGTTTCATTTTCTTGCTGATTGTATAACAGAAGTTGTGGTAAATGGCTCTCACCGTGCTAAGTCATCCTTTTGTCACATCCTAGGAAGATTGTATTGATAGGTAGTTAACTAACAGCTTCCAACTAGGGATGTCTGTAACAAGCTTTGCACTCTGAGTCATTAATTATACAGGCACTGATAATGGATGTTTTGAAATACAGAGCAGTGCCTTGCGGAGGGGGTAGGGAGAGCAGAACAATGTTTTTCATTCACCCTTTCATGATTTCGAGTCTCTTAATCTCTTTATGCTTTTGACACAGAATAATGTTTTGAATTAACTTCCAGCCATCATTTAACATCATCAGCAAGCAGTAATAACAGGGGTTTTATGTAGCAGCAGACCATTTACCTACCCCACACGGACTCTTGAATAAACATTGGCCATTCAATACCATTCCCCCTCTTTCTTTCCTGGTAAGTCCTCTCATCACCCCAAGCTCACAAGCAAATAACAAATGGTGAGAAAGGCAGTCAGCAAGCTCTGTAAATTTTTTTGTTGATATTGTTAATACGGCCACTCCCAGAAGTGCGTAAAAAAGAATAGATCTAAAAGCTATCTGAAAACTTAGCCTTTTCCTCCACAGAGTTCAAAAGCCTGCTTTAAAATTGAATATTCCTCTGCTGACCACCTGACTTAATGCTGCCATTTCCACAACACCGCTCCCGAGCATGGGGCAGCACAGCAGCTGCTGCTGCTGAGTAGCCAAGAAAACTGGCTAGACAACTGACAAGAACGTAAGTGGCCGAACAGCTCCAAATTTTTGATGAAAACGCTTGTGCGTTTGCCTGGATGTTCTGTGGTCACAGAACATTCTGTATTGTTCGTCTTGATGATGTGGAAGTCCAAGCTGGGTCATACCAGCCAGTCTTCTCTTGCTAAATAATGGAATGAGCTTTCTAATGAATTAAGTGCTTAAAGCATGGGGTTCTTAAATACCACTCGGACTTTTGTTCCATCATTACATTTAATTTATACTGTCAATACCATGGTGCTGAGCTGTAGCTACAGCAAACTAACCAGGCAAGAAGCAGACTTGGTGAGATCTGGCTAGTTTTCACCCTAATTCAGCTGTGCTGCTGGCTTACTGAGAGCAACGTGGTTTTGCAGAGGAGGGCAGCGCTCTCGTTGGCTGTGGTGTGAGCAGGTCTCCACACAAAGTGGGAAGGTAGTCTAAAGATAAGGGAGTGAATAAGAAACATGAGGAAAGGAGACAAAAAGCTTTATAAAGACCTAAACCTTTTCTCATTTAATTTTTTTTTTGAAAGATGGACAGATTGTGATTTGTGTCTGCCATGCAATGAAAAACCAAGGCCTGCCACCCTTTAAATTTACGCAGCATTTTAAGGATTGTTTTCTATTTGCAGATAAAGAGCAATCCTGTGTTGTTGCTTATTTTTAAAGCCTGGTACATGACTCCATGAATTTAGACTTCATTTTGGGCATGACCCAAGAGATGGTCAAAAAACTGAGACTAAGTTATTAAAGGTAGATTTTTTTAATGATTGTGATGGTGTTTGGACTTGGTTCACCCATGTATTTCTCCTTGGCTAGCTGTACTGGCAAAGAAAGGCAAGTAGTTGTGCATCACCTTTATCCTGCATCAGGATCTTTTATCATCACCACTGTTCTCTTACTCCTGAGTAACAGTCACAGTGTTCTGGTAGCACTTAATCAAGCTTGCAATCAAGGTCTACTTCTTGTTTTGTATTACCTGTATAAGGCATTATTATAAGAATTACTCGAGAAAATCAAATGCAGCAGCAATTCTCTGCAAAATGACAATTTCGTCAATCATCTGTTGTTTCTCTTTTGCCATTGCTGCAGAAAAAATAACTAACAAGTTAATGGTAATGTGCAAGGTTAACATGCAGAGACAGATTTATGTTCAGTGCTTTACAGACATGCTTAATCTCAATATCCACTGCACAGGTGTACAAAGACAGGCAGAGCAGATAAACAGAAGGTCCAGGCTCCTTGGGTACAATCTTAGGGATCCTTCCTTAGAGTTCAAAGCTAAATGCAGGCAATTTGTTGGCAATACGTTTTAATTGGTGACTATATAAGGACAGTTATGATAAGTACTTTTAAATTAGTTATTTGGGGAGGGGGGAGATGCTCTTTGTTATCTCTTGCTCTTATTCCAAAAAGGTGAGCTGTACAGGCTCCACCTGCCTTGGCTGGATCAGCTCTGGTGTTGAGGAGGCCAGCTGAACGTGGCCCCAGTTACACTGACAGCAGGATGGGAGCCGTGAAGAAAATGAGTAGCTGTAACAGATGCACAGGTGCCCATTTCTCTGAGGTTTATTTTAACAGATACAGAACCTCCGAGAATCCAGTGTCCGAGCGTGAAGGAGAAAACAGCAGAGCCCAACAAGTTGACGGCCAGAGTCTTCTGGGACACCCCGGAGGGAAGGGACACCGCTGATGGGATTTTGACAGAGTAGGTGGAAAGCTGTAATGTCTGTATTTTCTCTTTTTTTATTCCTAGGATCCTTGGCTAGTAATTCAGCTGATGAGGGTGGCCAGGTACTCTTTCCCATTCATTCATTAAAGATGCTTATTTATAGCTGTCACATGTCAATGGCCTGTAAAGAATTGCATGTTAAACAGAAAAAGAAAAAAATGACAACTTGGAGGTGAATCGTTCAGGAACTGGCATGTAGGATGGTAGCAGATTGTCGTGGTTATTTCAGAGCTCATGGAATAAATAACAGTAGCGTTTTGATTGCACCTGCAAAATTTTCCAGAGCTTCTTTATGGGTCACTTCTCATAGTCAACAAGTTCTTTTACACAAAACAATGGAAAGAGAATACTGCATTGGAGGTAGAAAAAGAGGCAATTTTGACTGTCTTAAAAAAATAATAGTTGTGGCACAGCATCTGTAATCATCTTTAAGCTTCCTCCTGAAGTAGTGCTGGCTGTCAGAAGTTCTAACTGCTGTTAGAGAGTTTTTTGGTTACCCTTTAAAGTAATGCTTCTCATTTGAAACTTAGGTAGCTATAAATATTTCATTTAAACTTAACATTTTCTTCAAAACTCCCCTGTTCATCTTTACAGTTTCACAGTCATATTTTCCAGAAGAGCGAGGTGCATACGTGATGGTACCACTGTCTCTGATTTACCCATTTGTATCATGCAGGATTTATATCCATCTCTCTAGTTTATTGTAAGGGTAAGATTATAGAAAACCTGCTTCTTTCAGGAGGCAAGTTAAATCTTTTAAATGTATATTAGTGGACTGGTTAAGCTTAATATTGTAAGCTTAAAGACATTTACAATTTTATGTGATTACAAAAAGGCTGTTGAAAAACACAATCACCTTGCCTTTTTTATTGTTATATTTAGTGCTGTGTCCAGTTCTGTCCCCCCGTCCGTCCGTCCCCGCCCTGTACAAGAGAGACACGGTCACACTGGAAAGGGTCCAGTGCAGGGCCACAAAGATGATGAAGGGACTGGAGCATCTCTCCCGTGAGGAAAGGCTGAGAGAGCTGGGACTGCTCAGCCTGGACAGGAGAAGGCTCAGGGCGATCTCATCAATGTGTAGAAATATCTAAAGGGAGAGTGGAAGAGCCAGGCTCTTTTCAGTGGTGCCCAGTGCCAGGACAAGAGGCAATGAGCACAAACTGGAGCACAGGAGGCTCCCGCTGAACACCAGGCAGCACTTCTGTGCTGTGCGGGTGACGGAGCACTGGCACAGGTTGCCCAGAGAGGCTGTGGGGTCTCCTCCTTGGAGAGCTTCAAAAGCCACCTGGCCATGGTCCTGGGCAGCCTGCTCTGGGTGTCCCTGCTTGAGCAGGGGGTTGGAGCAGGTGACCTCCAGAGCTCCCTGCCAGCCTCAGCCATTTGGTGATTCTGTGATTCTAAGTATCAGATAGAGGAACTCATCATAAAAGTAAAACCAATATTGCTGTTAAGGTCTAATGTGGTAAGTCTTTGAATGAACAACATGAAAAGAACTAAGCCTGATAAAATATTTGAAAAACGTCAGAGTAAGTTCCAAAGTCTTTTTGATGAAATAATGTCTGGCAGGTGGAAAGAAAGTGGGGAATATCCCCTGTAGACTTTGCCAGATGAGAAACTGTAGCCCTGACAGGGGGATTATTAATGAAACAAAATGAGGGATGAGCAATCTTGATTCTTCCTTGTCTAAGGAAATGGAAGCTCGAGTTCCTTTGAGCATTACATGACGCTTGGCTACACTATGAATTGTCTTATAGGAAGCAAGCAGGCCCTGACTGCTCTGCTCCCCTTTTGTCAGCAGGATAGGACCCTTTTGTTAAGACTGGGACTGGCGGTAGCCTGTCTAACTGCCCTGGTCTCTGCTGTGCAGCTTCTTCCTGTGCTTTCTCTCAGTCTCAGTCATGTAGCACAGCCAGACAAGCTCAGCATGCCCCGGACTTCACTCTTTTTAGGCTTTTACAGCGTTGGTGGTAGGAAAATACTGGTGAATTTATGAATGTCTGTCCCATTATATCTCCCGTTTTAGTGTTATTTTGAAAGGCCTGCCACCAGGGTCACATTTTCCAGAAGGCGACCACAAAATCCAATATACTGTGTATGACAGAGCTGAAAACAAAGGCACTTGCAAATTTCTTGTTAAAGTAAGAGGTAAGATTGATGTTTTACACTATAAATACAGTCACTGATTTGCATCTGGCTTAGGAGGCAGTTTTAGAAACATCCTCAGCTCTATATTTGCCTGCATACGTATGTGCATATAAAGTTTATGTTGATTCTGCAACTGAGTGCACCATCTTGCTCAAGAGACCGTGGGGGGCCAGGCCTGCAGCAGAGTGGGCGCCTGGCACTCTGCAAGTTGGGGAAGAGCTCTGCTGATCAGTCCTGATCCATAATGTTGAGCGTATGGGCTGCTGAAACAAGTACCCGAAGGAGTTTTTCAGCTGTGCCTCCCATCTGCCAAGAAGGGTTGCCCTTTCACAAGTCCAGGTCTTGCAGTCCGGAGTTGAAGCTATAGAGATGAGATCTCTTTGTGCACCATGACCTTTTGTCACTATGTACCACAATCACATGCACACACACATATATCGGCATCGTTTTAATTTACATATGAGTTAAGAAGGGGGGTTGGTTGTTTTTTTACATAATTTAATAATAGAGTAGCAAATAGAAAAACATCTTCCCTATTGGTATTCCATTGGCCGTGCTACCCTAGTAGCAGGGTGATTCATGCCTTTCTTTCATTTTTTTTCACCTCTTTCTTGCTTAAAGTCAGGCGCTGTGTGAAATTAAATGCCCCAGATAATGGCTACATCAAGTGTTCAGGTGATGGAAATAACTACGGTGCCACATGCGAGTTCTCCTGCATTGGTGGCTACGAGCTGCAAGGAAGCCCAGCTAGAGTGTGCCAGTACAATCTGGGGTGGTCAGGAGTGGAGCCAACCTGTGCACGTAAGTGAGTATTTCACCACTTTACTGAAAGGGCTACCAGAGCAATGGTTCTCATGGAAGAGAGAATTTGGGAAGGGGCCTGGGGTAGAATACAGCCCCAAACTTTAATGCATTAGAGATAAGAAACAACATCTTTGTCTTCCCTGCCAGTTTGCACTTAAATCTGAAGCATCTGCTACCTTTGGCTGTTCTTTCCTAGGATGATGATGGTACCTTAAAACCAACAGTGTGTTTCAGCTCAGACCTTTATACAAAACTTTACACACTGGAGTCAATCCATCTCATAAGCCAGCATATAGCTGAAGATAAAATTGTTTGCTTCAATGAGGCCAGTGTTTCACCTGTATCTTCTTTATTATTCTCTTGTTCCTGTGCTTCTGGTATCTAACAGATGTTTGTCCTTAGATCTGTTTTCAGTATGCTCTATAACTTTTGTTTTAAATTTAATTCTAGCCATGAATATTAATGTGAATGTGAGGACTGCAGCTGCACTTCTGGATCAATTTTATGAGAAGCGGAGACTGCTCATTATTTCAACTCCTACTGCAGCCAACTTCTTCTACAGGATGCAGTTGGGAATGCTGCAGGTAAAACAGTTCAGGGTGGGTTGCAGGGGGCTGTAGCTATTTTCTTCTTTAAAGATGCAGGAGGACAAGCTCCACTGTTGGTATAAATCAGCAAACTTCAGCTGTTGCACTGCAGCCAGTAGAGGATCTGGCTGAAGCGGTAGTGGTTCTGGATGAACCCTTTTTAAGTATGCTTCATTTTAAACATCTCCCAGTTTCTAATTCAGCTCTGTTCTGGATTGTACTGCCTCTGACAGACCAGTTACGCAATCCCAGGCAGTTCTGGCCTTCTTCCATCCCCCCAAGATTAATTTAATATTAACTTGTGCTCTAATAATAATTCCATAACTCAGTTCCTAGAGGAGTTAGGAAAAAAAAACATCCAGCACTTCAGTGGTTACAGTTCATGCAAACCAGGCTTATAGGCTTTGTAACTACAGTGTGAAGAATGTGAAGAAATAGATAGAAATAGAATAGAAATAACTAGTGTTTCAGCAGACAAAGGACCAGAGACTCAGCATAGAAATCATCCAGAGTGCTGGAGATACCACTGTGGTATTTTGTTCCAAAAATTAAAAAAGGAAAAGAAAATTTCTGGTTATTGTCCTTCTTATGTGTTATAAATTTTTTCTCTTGTTGGGTTCTTGCTAGACTATGAGGTGTACCTCAGAAATGTATCTGTGTCCTCAGGGGAAGCACCCAGTTCTGTATTCTTTCGTAGTGGCAAACGCTTGTACATTGCTTCTTTACCCACAACTGGAACAACATCAGAATGAATAGTCGCTGCGATGTGAACATGGTAACATTTTTAACTGCTGGCTTCAGTCACAGTTGTGTTAAAAACAAAATGAAAGGCTTTTCTTTTCCCACAGAAGATCACCTGGGCAAGAAAATTCAATATATTGATCAAAATGAAGTAGTTTAAAATACTAATTTTAATGGCTGTATTACTTTTCCCACTGCTCAGTAAACAAGTTGGCATGAAAAAAAACTTTCTGCAGTTGCCTTCCATTTCACATACTTTGCTTTGATTGCCAAATTAGATTACTGGCACAGAACTTAACACACTGGCATCTTTTCATGTCATTACAACACAAGTATACATTTCTCCTAGGTGGTCCCTGTGTGGTGGTGTTCTAGAGCAGCTAAGAATCCATCATTTAACAGCCCCTGGCGTCATGAGTCTGTAGTTCTTTGCAGTGAGAATGAGAGAGACTCTTCAAAGTACACTCATTTCAGTTTAAACCAGCTCACACGAGAAGATTGGACCGTTTATGAACAACAACCCACTGCTCTCTCTCTGATAACTAACATCTCTCTCTCTTCTTTTAACCCTTCCAGCCAGCACAGTGTGGTTTAGACCTCCGACATGTCACCGTCATTGAATTGGTTGGTGTCTTCCCAGCACAGATAGGAAGAATAGGTGTAAAGCTGCTGCCCCCATCACTTGCACTGCAACTCAGGTAACGTAAGGTTTGATTACTGTTATGTGCATGTACACTGTAGCATATATAATGTATTGCTTTTGATTTCCTGCATCTTATTATCTAAATAGGCATATTATACTGTACTGAGGTCAACGCTGGAAGGTAGGTAGATGTTCATAAGTAAGTTTCAGCATTAGTTTCCTCTCTACTAACTGTGCAGTAGCTCCTGGAAATTCATAGGCATTTGGGATTTATGAAATTAAGAGCACAGACTTCAGCGTGTTTCATATTTAAATGGGCTGACTCTTTCAAGTGCTGTGTCTTCCTTGCCTCTTTTGCTTAAACTGAATGACACTGAATTTAGGTGAGCTGTCTGTGCATCCCTTTACGTTATGTCTTTATGTTTTTGAGTAAAAAACACTGTGAGTAAAAAAACACTGTCACTGAAAACACTTCGTATTTGTATTTGTGCTGGAGTTGGTCTGCAACTCCACTCACTTCACAAGAACAGCCTTGGAGCAGCTGCCAGCACAGCCCCAGACAGCATCACCAGCTCTTCTTCTCTGTAGCACTGCTGGTGGCCATGGCCAGGCCAGAAGGGAAGCAGTGGTTGCTCTTTGAAGTCCCACGTGTAGATAAGATATGGGCAGTACTTCACAGGGCAAATGATCTCAGGCTCCCCAGCCTGACTGACATTCAGCAGATTTACTGAAGTGTCTAAACTGTTTTGACTTAGTTTTGGACAGGCAGTGGGTTGGTTTTCACTTGAAAGGGAGACTTCAAGTGCCAGCATTGCCTAGGGATAGGAGGACTCTAAGAGCCAAAAGTGAAGACCTGCTTGGCAGGGAAATAAGTTGTTATTTAGGAAAGAAGTCCAGGAGCATTTTAGGCAGCATCTTCTGTGATATGCCTGAGAAGACTGTGTAAGTTCTAATTTGGGACAATAAAAAATGTTCTTTTCTCTGTCTGCTGACAAGCCTGAGACATTTTTTGGATTGAAAAAAAATAAAAGTGTTTGTTCCCTATAAAAGGAAAGAGGGAGCACAAAGAGCTTCTTTTTACTTGAAAAGAAGAGAAGAGAGGAGAGAAGAAAAGAAAAACAAAGGAGAGAGAAGGGAGAAAAGGAGAGAGAAGGGAGAAAAGGAGAGAGAAGGGAGAAAAGGAGAGAGAAGGGAGAAAAGGAGAGAGAAGGGAGAAAAGGAGAGAGAAGGGAGAAAAGAAAGTACTTTTACTAAAGTCGAAGTGGTTTTCTTGTGGCTTTGTAGAAAATAAGCTCTGGTAATACCCCTGCTCCCTGCCTCCTCCTCCTGCTGCCTGCCACCCCCACCCCCCTCCTGCCTTCAGTTTCAGAAATTGGTGTGCCATAAAACCTGCCCTGCACTCAGTGGAAGTTAGTTTTCCATTTGTTTTTTTTTCTAGACTCTGTTGCTACCACCGTGTGAGTTAGCCTTCCAGATCTGGAAGGCACTTAAACCAAAATGAAACACTCCCTGAAACATCTTGAATAAAGATGCTGTTCAGAATTAGCACTCAGTAAACTAACCAGTCACAGGTACCCAGCAAACTCAGCAAGAGTTAGCATTTGGATTTGCAGAGGGTAAACACTTTCCTTAAGGAACTGCATTCCTCCTCTGTCTTATCTCACCTATCACCATAAATTAGCTCCAAATATTATTTTAGTTTGAAATCAATAGCCCAGATCTCTAATTGTAACAAAACAACACCTAGGGAACAGTCTACCTGTAACTCTTTAGCTCCATTACAGTGTTTTTCTTTAGGCAACGTATATAATACTGTACATTTTTTAGTCTTTTTTTTATTCTTCTCTTGTGAGAGCAGTAGGCAGTGCATGTGCCATACTACCACTCAGAAGTCTGAGAAGAAAACAGTGCTGAGTGCAGTTACTTTGGCCCTTCCCTACCGCAGAGGTACAGCCTGCAGCACGGGCAGACACCCGCTCCCTGTCTGCTTCCCTGTTCTTACAGCTGAGAGAAAGCAGACCCTGCATTGCCCCCTCTGACCATCCCCACAGTCCTCTGCTTGGAGCCAGCAGCCTGGTTCTGCCATTTCTTACCATTTGAAGTGCCTAGGCAGTAGATGATGGGCTTTTCACAAAAATGGGCTTTTCTTATTTTGCAGACTGTTGCTGAGGATCCCCCATTATAATTTCAACATTGTGGTGATGGACAAGCACGGCATGGACAAGGAACGCTATCCTTTCCCAGCAACGCCAGCTGAGCTCTTTGCACTTATTGACAATTTTCCCTTGAGAAAAGAAGAGATGAAACTGCAAGCAGAAATTGGCCAGTCATGCCCCTAATTCAGAATTGCAGGGCTTGCATTTGCCAGTGAATTTTTTTTATCCACGTAATTCTTCCCTTGGTGCTACACAAAGCATGGCTTTTGTAATCACTGATGTACAGATTTTTTGTGTGTATTGTCATGTCTGTCCAGCTGTGTAGCTGCTCTGCATAGACATATGCATGATGCTTTTTTGTACTTTCAGCCACCTTTAGAGAAATGTGTACGTAGGATTACTACTCAGTGGAATTTCTTGTACAGACAGCAAAGAACTGAGGCACGTCTCCAGGAGTTTATTTTGGATTTTTCATCCAGTGTAAAATTGGGGTTTCTTTCTTACTGTTTATAAGTCTTTTTATTAATAAAATATTGTTTTGCAAACAAATAGTTGTCTACCTCAGAGATAAAGTTGATCAATTAACTCAAAAGTTGGATCAAAATGCCTCTCTGCAAACAATTTAAATCAGAGGCTAATGTCTCTGTTTTTAGTGTACAGGAACCCAGCAGCGTCCTTCAGATCTGTTATAATATGGGCAATCACAGACACAAAGCATAAGCCAAAGGCAACACGGGAACCTATTTTCAGCAGTGGCGAAGAAAACAGGTGATGGCAGGAATATGGAAATCGCTACCAGAAGGAATTCAATAACAGAACAGTGAGCAACATAGAAAATGGGTGGTAATTACTAAAGGCCATATACTGCAATGCTTGATAGACAGATCTGCTCTTACCTGGCGTTTCATGTCCAGTGACTTGGTATAACAGATTTCTTTCTTTCCCTCTTCATCTTGGAGACAGATCAGGCTCTTGATTTGATGGCAGGGGAACATTCCCCCCAGGGAAACTTCATCAAGGATTTGTCATTTCCAGATCTGTGAAAACAGTTTTTTGCAACTCATCATTTACAAATTAACAAAAAAAGTTCACTGCTTAGTAAGAAGTGTTAAGAGGCAATCACAAAAGGAAATAGTTCTCTAGTGTTTTATTTTAACCCACAATCTTGCCCATCCACTGAAAAGAATATACATCATGCATGAAGAATACAAACCCAGAAGGAGTGAAAATTGTGAGTTACAGCTTTGGCTACCTGCTTACAGGGTCAGGTGCATAATTTCACATCACTGAACAGCACTTCAGTGGCTGTGCTGTTCATTCATACCACTCAGAGCAAAGCCCCTTTTTTTCAGCCAAATGCTTGGTTGTCTTTGACTGTAAGGTGGGTTGTTCAATTGTACACAGGTTATCAGCATCCTTAAAGCAATCCTTACCAAAGACTTCAATCTTTCACACCGTCTGAAACTGGGAATTTCTTTTAAAAGGTTGCTCCTGCAAATGAATTGAGAGAATGAATGTGAAGATAGGGAAGTCAGCCCTGACACTAGCTAGCAAAAGCTCATTTGTGGACTGAAGTGCAAGAGCACCAAGGCGGGGTATCTTCTGAGCAGGATGGTCTGCTTCAGAGATTGTTAGGAGGCTGTTACCAAACACCCAAGAGTGGGTATGGAAGCATGGCACAGCCAAGGCAATGACTACCTGCAGAGCTGATGCCAAAGGCAAAGAAGATCCAGATACACCCTGAACTCTGCAGGTGGTACTGCCAGGTTTGCAAGGATGAACAACTGGAGGACAAGGAAGCCTTCCTTTGAATGAGCTTTCCAAGCTTTTCCAAGATGCAAGGACAGCTTTGGTGACAAAATCACAGAAATAAATAGCATTTCTGTTCCAGACCTGGCCAAACCAAAAAGACAGCTTGAGGGAGTAAAAGGAGAGTAAGAGACAGTGTGCTGATGGATACAGCTGTACCCTAAGTTTCCTTTCCTCTGCTGCCTGCATAACACCTGTGGTTATGAAAACTAGACCTGGCACACCAAATCACTGTGTGCCTTGAACATCACAAGCAGAGCCAACCTGAAGACAAATCTATATACATACTGCTGTGGCCGCAGTTCTGTGGCTGAGGTGCTTTGGCACGCATGTACTCATAGCATGAATGCACAGGTGGTCCACCCCCCACCCCTCCCAGTCAAAAATCACAACCGATCTCCAATGTTTTTTTCAACTAAATAAATAAATCTGGGGGTCTGATGGCTCTGATTTTTCCATTGTGTTTCTGCAGTTCCAATCTGCTGCTGCTCCATTTTGATTTAGGTGCAGAATCAACACAGCCAGTCATCTTTCATGACTGGCTGAACAGGAGTGGGGCTTTATGATTGCTACCACCAGGAAAGTGATTGCAATCACGGGGCTGTTAAAGGAAATTGAATTAAGTGGATGGAAGCGCATAAGTGTTTGGATTACTAGTTATAGTTCTACTCCGAACATCTGTTAAAATCTTGTGATTAACAAAAGCTGTTCTTGATTAGAAATATAAGCTTTCTGGCATTTTCTGTTGTACATTTTTGTGGGGAGGAATGGAACAGTGAAAAACATCATGTGCCATCTCTGTTTTGGAGTCAAGTCATCCTGCAGGTACGGTATGCAGGGATGTGGCAGATTTGCCTTTGGGGAAAGGAATGTTTGAACAAGGGACTTAGTATTATTACTGGCTTTAGCCCAGCATTTATATATCTAAATAAATTCCAAATATTCAAATATATTCCAGTAATTCATCCTGTAGACTTCTGGTCCCAGAAAAATAATGTTGTGTAAACAAGGTGCAGTATCTACACTAGTGCACTTTTTTTTTTTTTTTTAATGTTTAACAGAAAATTTACCTCCCTCAAAATCATGCAGGTTTGAGTCTTTGTTGTACTTCCAACATGGCTCTTCTTGCCATCGCCATTAATCCTACCACTGCTGTCAAAAATGCAAATCCTGTTTAAAGCACAAATTGGGTTGGGAGGATTAAAGGCTGATTCCACGAAGCAAGACCTGCAGTGATTCTTGTCCTTTCCTCTCCCACTCCAGGCTATTCATTGCAGAAGTGACAGATCACAGTGTGCAGATACAGCCACGGGCTCGAGGTTTCTGCATCAATCTGGACATACACTTCAGTTTTGAATGTGTTCTCAACAACCAAAAGACTTCAATCATTTTAGAACAGAAAAGAATTCATGTTTCTGTCATGCAACACCTTTTGCAACAGAACTACTGCAATATATTGTAGGAGGCAGCAATTTCTCATGAGCCCCAAACAATTCTCTAAATGGCCTGATTTTCCCCCAATCCTACCCAAGAATCCATCTATTTGATGAGAACAATCCCTGCCATTGCACACCCCATAACCACCCTCTACATCTACAGAGGGAGATACAAAAGTCATAGTTGCATGTCCCTATTCTTGAAGTTCAAACCCTCCCCTCTGGGAGAGAAAACTTCACATTTTAATGAAAACACCAATGACCCTTGCAGCTCCGAGCTACAGCTCCATGCTAAATGACTGCAGCATGTTGTTTTATTATAGCTCAGTACTTACATAAAAGCGTGAGTCAGACTGCATAACATAATTAATGAAAACGCAGAGGCTAAAAAGTAACCTGAACTGCATTTAAATACTCTTACGATCGCAATCTGCTTTTTAAATTAAGGTGGTGAAATAATGGAGCTTGGGTTATGCAATCTCAGCGCTCAAACACTTCCAGCCACTCACCTCGGTCCCAGCCTCCCCTGGCAATGGCTGCTGTGCTGCACATCAATAGCAAGGACAAAGTGGGTGCTTCAGCCATCTCTTAGCACAGCTCCTCTCGGCCACATAGCTGCTGCCCGTTGTCTTTCCCCATCTGTGGATGGAGGATGTTTTCGTGGCAGCTTGGCGATGGGAAGAATGGGAAAGTGTTTGTAGACGCTGAAAGGCAGAGAGCAGCAAGGCTGCATGGGCTGAAGGAGCGAGGGAGAACATCTGCAGAACATCATGCATAGCACATGCACTTCCCTGGCCTGCTTCAAGCATTGATCCACAACTTCCCATACACTCTCTAAAATGCAAAGGAAACAGACAGGAATCCCCATGTCCACGTACAATATGCTAGCACCTACCTAGTTGCCACAATATCTCCCATTGCTCCCTGAGCCCCCAGAAAGCGACCATGACCTGGATTTCAGTAATTAGGTTGGCCCATGCTCCAAATTTACAAGGACTTGGCATCTATCACCTCATAGAGAAAAGGAGGGGAGACACCCATTGAGTTGTACAGGAGTTACACATCCCCAAGCAGACCCTTAAGGACTGTCCCAAGCAGGCCTACAAGGAGCAGAGGAATGGCAGGTGGGCTCTCCCCACCTTGCCTTCCAGTTTATGGATGTTCGATCTCCCACCCCTGTAAAGACCAGAACCAGCACTGGGGACAAGCTCAACAGGAGTGGTTTGAGGGCAAAGGAGTCAGCTGCCTCTGCGCACATCACAGCAAGAGAGCGGTGAACTCCACTGAAGCGGTCTCCTATTAACCTGGGTGCACTGAGCCAGACCTTGTGACTCCTAGAAGGTGAGCAGAGGCAAGCACAGGCCCAGAGCCCAGGACCATCATTTGCCCTTCTCGATTCTGACAGCTGGGAAGGAAGAGCGAGGCACAGAAACCTGGAGAACTGGTAAACCCAGTGAAGATGAAGAGACCCCAACTCTGAGAGGTTACGTTGAAGTGAGCATAGTTCAGGTCCAAGTAAGAGTTAAATAGAATGTTCAATGTCTTTTTCTTTTTCTTTTTAGAAATCAGGGCCGTTAATTACAGAAAAGCTGCATTTTGAACATAGCTGGATTTTTCAGGTGGGCAGGACCTTGAACTAGGATTCGGGGAGGAGATTTGGAGATGGAGGGGAGGAATTGAATGCACTGGGTTAAGGGACAGGTAAAATAATTCTCTAGCAAAGGGGAAAAGAGTACATTTCCTATATTCTTAGATAGAAAATAGGTTTAATGCTTATGAAACAAAATTAAGCATAAAAGTTACATAAGCTGTAGAAGCGAAGACAAAAACAGCAGAGAGAAAGACTACCAATGGAGTCCCATCTCTGAAGACATGCCAGGCCTCTAGTATTATTCATTACATATAAATGAAGTAATGTGCTTACCTCAGTTAGATAATATGGGATATTCCTGAAAGACATGCTTAGAGTTCACTGTAATGAATTTTAGAAGAGACATGACACAGCAACGTTTCATTATTTTAATTTTAAAAGATAGAACAATAATCTTGACAACAGCTGCAAATGTATTACCAGCCACCTTTGTCCACAAAACTGAACATACAGTGCACAGTACAAAAATGTTCTGGGCCAGAAACATTCTGTTTTGTCTAAATTTGGGCAGAACTTAACATACTGCAATGCCATTTACTGCTACTACTGTTCAAGTCCAGCAGAATAACTAAACAAATAGCTAGCAGCAGATTTTAAGCAGAACAAAGGCGGCATGAGGGATACACGACATTCTCTAATTGCTGCAACAAATGACTACAGTTGGCTTTAAGCAAACCTCAACGATTAGAGCTACCCTCAAAAATACAACCCAACTCTCAGGAGCAGCAGTACACAGCGACAGATAAGTTGTTATTGCCACAAAGCAGAACTGCTGAAATAGCTAATCTAAATAAAGGGCCAATATACAGCAAGGGTGAGTTTCAAAAGCAACCTAAAGAACACCTAAAAATAAGTTGAGATTCACTTTCCAGTGTCAGTATACACAGTATAATTAACACTGTATTATTACCACTTATCAAACAGCATTTGCAAACATGAAATCACTAGGCAGGAAATTCATGGGACACAGTGGTAAGGTTCTGCTAGGAGGCTTCCCGGTATCTCATACTGAGTTAAGGTAAAAGACATCTCTGCAAATAAAATTCTGCATCCTATTTCAGAATTAATTGCATGTTCTTTACAACCATTTCTCTAGGGTTCTCAAACGTTAACATTTCCACATGTAAAAATAAATAAATAATAATCATCCGTTAAAAATGTATGAAAAAAAAAAGTTTACAAAGTGCACATACCATCTCTCAGGAGATGGCTATTTCTGTCTGTTGAAAATTAATACTGTATGTTAGGGAAGGACAATTTCAGTTTTTACCTCATACAGATGAAAGTGGAGCTGTCACTTAACTACTGCGTGCTGCCTCCTTCTGGGTACTGGAGATTAATGTTTAGGTGGAATATGGAGTCATAGTTTGACATACTGATGGAATCTTTGGAGAAGAATTTCCTGGTGAGGGTTGCTGAACTGAAGGGAGGGATGGAGAGAAAAGATCCTGCAAAGATTCAGGTACAACCCTTACCGTGTTGTGTGAATCCACAGACTAGACAGCTGTGGAGATAGGACTAAGCTCTTTTTTTTTTATGGTGTAGGAGATCCAAACAGCCTTTATCTTCATCAACTCTAGAACAAACTGCAAGCTTTACATGCCTGAAGTTGGCCAACGTGCATACCTCTTGTGAAGCCAAAATAATGCCAGTCTATATGCAACCCTCCTGTAACCTCACCTTATCAATTAGCACTAGTGGATGCTCAAAGGCTGCTCTGCTGTTGTAGTTTAGTTCATATTTTGCAGAATACAGCTTCAGATACTTGCACCTGACAGGGCCTAACTGTGCAGGAAAAGAAAATCAAAAAACAATATTTAAAATGCTTCTTTTTTCATGATACCTTAGCATAATCTGTATTCGAAGAGACACAGAACAGTAAGTTTCCAGTCTAATGCATCATGGTCAAAGCATACTCACCAGCCTTTTCTCATATACCATCTGTTAGGCATCCAGCTGGGAAAGAAAGATCAAAATGTGGTGTCTAAAAGGAAGACATCCCATTTAAGGAAGGCAATAGCACTTGGATTAGCACAGGAAGATGGCAATAGCCTCACTGTCATTGCAGCTTTCCTCCCACCCTCATTCAAATGTAATACAATGGATGTGGAGGAGACCGGGAGGCTATTTGAACCTATTGTAGCATCTAAACATGCAAGAGCATCAACTTTTAGAAGCCTGAAGTCCCCATATAACTGATAAGCTGAGTAGAGAAACTTCCAGAGAACAGGTCTGGATACTCAAGTCTGATGGCAGGGCTTGGACAGCCCTCAGCATCAGCTCTTCCTGATGGATACTCACAATAACCACACTGTCTAGAGATTATTTACTGTCCCCACTTTACAGCCAAAGCTGTACTTTTACTTTTCTTTAATGGGTCAAACCCTCAGAATCTAATCACAAGGGGAGAAAAGATAGCAATGAAAGCCCGGTAGTTCCATTGCTAGTAAAATGCATCATGTTTCACATTTTCAAAAAACACTGTAGAGAAAATTTCTTCTCCACTGAAGGATCTTCAGTTATTCAAGTCTGTGTGGGGAAGTATTTTAGAAACATCAGCTCTTCTGTGTCTAATTACTCAGGACAAGAGTTTATGAATTGGTGTTAAAATTGTGGCTATTTTCTCCTAAAAATTAGCCTTTAGACATCCATGCACCTTCAGTATCACAAACATACATACATAAGGAAGGCTCTAGTCTGACTCCTGACTTTCCATCATTTTGTTCAGCCTAGTAATGCATGGGACGTGATGACACACAATTATAGGCAATTTGTTCCAATATCTGGGAAACAAGAACTCACATCTGCAGTTAATCATTTCATGCTTTTTCTGAACCATAAATCATTTTTGCAAAGGAAGATAACACGGATATGAGAGATAATTAAATGTGACATTTTCCACAAATCAAATGCTTCCTACAAATCTGTCGATAACATCACAGAACAGCAAAGCCTTCCAAATTGCTCTGGTGTTTATAATGATGATTGTCATCTCTCTGAGGCTCATTTGAGGCACAATATGATATGCATTGTATGCTACCCTAATGCAGAATTGTCACTGCTAACCTAGGAGGTAATTTCACTGTACTACTCCAAATCCTATCAATGCCAAACACCACTGCCTTGGCTGAAATAAATTCCCACTTGAAACTGTTCCTTTCATTTGCTGAACTGCAGGTGACACCTAGAGTCTATTCATAGCCTGGCCTATGCTTTGAGATGCAGGCTCAGAGTAAAATTTTGGCCCATGTATGAGCCAGGTGATGCTTTCCAGATGAATACATTCATCACAAACTCCAACACAGGACCTAAAAATGGGAGTAAATTGGGCAGAAGCTGAAGTAGTAAAGCATGGACTTCTTTTTGAAGCAAGACTAGATTTAACTAAAATGTTAATGCTTATAAGGTTAGAAAATACCATTCAAAAATTAGACAAATGCTTATACTCCATTTTAAGTAAAAAGTTTAGTTCAGTTCCAAAATAATTTTAAGGTTTTCAGTCTGGTGAGAGATAAACGTTTTCACTGTGGGGTCCAACTTGGAGGATATTTTGTGTTATTATTTTCCCAGTTTCACCATCAAAATGAAACAAACAACTCATCAGACTTCCCACTGTTCCTCTATGACCCTAGCTGGAGTTTTACCCTGAAGAATAACTTTCTTTAGATTTAACAAGCTTTATCTTTTTAAATCATCTTCCAGCAAGTGAAAAATCAAGCTTGTGCCGCCATGTCAACACATGATTCCTCCGAAAATAAATGCTGGTTTGTGGTGCAAATAAGCAAGACAATTCAGACTCCGATTCTGTAATAGAGAGGTAGTTTAGGTGCCAAAAGTTAGGTTTGGTTTCACTTTGAGGATGCTGATACAAAAAAATCTAGTATTTAAAGAAAGACTACTATGATAAAAGAAAGGTCATAAAACATATATGCTTGATATTTGTGCTCTACTTCATCAGCTCACAGCATCTGTGGCATAAGATGAAAAGCAGGCTAAAACTAGACTAAGCTTGCTTCACTGCCCAGTTTGACCAGGATTTCAGATGAAAGTGAAGAACAGATGAAGAAGGAAAATGAAGTCAACTGGAACTACTATTGACATTTGATTCCCTACTTAAGATTCTTAATGGGAACTCCATTTTCAAAGACGACTCAGAAATTTCTGAGGATTGGGGGTCTCAAATTGGGCAAAAGCATTATCTTCAATGACATATCCAAATTTTAATAGAAAATATTTATAAACAAATTGTTTTTATTAAAACTAAGATTCTATTTTTAACAAAAATAATAAAAACAAATGTAACTGATAATATTAGCACTTTTAAAGATTGCTTGCAAACTTCCCCACAGTTTCAAGCCACTCAAACCAAAACAAATATAATTTGGGGGGTGGGGGAGAATGGACATTATATCTTAAGGTTTTGGATTCACCTCTAAATATATTTACTGACTATACAGCAGGACAGCAATGGATGACAAAATTTTAACCTACATTTAGCTATCAGTTTTTCAGTTCTCCATATGTTGTTATCAATCTAGATTTCCTGCAATTTCTACATTGTGAAGAACAGCATTTCTATCTCTCAAACAAGTAAGATTTGATGGCCTTTATTCTTCGCAGAAATCTTTGAACACTGGTGTTTTGACCTACATGGAGTGATACATCCTCTGAAAGCTTGTTTTTTGTTTTTTTGTTTTTCCCCAATATTTTATGTAAGGAGTATGTTTCCAAATATTCACATTTGTTTCCATAGTACTAATATGATATTCAAAAGAGAAACATTTGTAGAAAAATAAGGGATAAGCGTAGCTATAGATTAATTTACCAGTTCAAATAGGAAGCTGTGTTCCAATTCTGAAAGATTCAAAGGAAATGTTTTTCATTCAGTTTACCAATCTTCCTTTGTTTCATACCCTGAACAATTACATGCCACGCAATTATATTATTATCCAATCTTGCAAACAGACATGTGCTGCCCTTGAAAAATATTATAATCCTATCTTATTATAGTGCTACTACTGTTTAAATGCTGCAGTAGCCCACAACTACACGAAAGAGCATGCTCTTCTCACGTGACCTGAATAACTCCCCAGAGGATGGCAGATCTAAGCGGGTATAAAGATCGCTTTAGGAAACTAAATAGCAAAATTACTCCTGAACACTTGTTGTGGTTAATAAGATTAATGACTGAATTGGCCAAAACCTACTCTTATCATTAAATCTACTGCTAACTTACAGGAGGAAGTTCAGGAGAAAAAAACTACTCTGGTTAATAACTAACATGCATGGGCACACTTGAACAGGATCCCAGCCCATTCAGAGAAAATTCCACAGTTGTGCAAAGTATTCTGGCATGTGCTTTAATCCTGTCACTTTACTACATGCTCTGTTGAATCAAGGTCTTTGCTAACTATGCCCAAAACCAGTATGTGTTTCATCTCAGTGATTCATCAGGTGGGACAGCCATGTGGACATATTCCCTCTGTTCAATGACATTGGAAGATCTTGGCTAGAGCTGTCAACTGAATGAAAAACATGGTAATAGCATATAGTTCTGGAATTTTTTTAGGGATTTGTTACGATTTATTTTCATAAGAGGCTCTTTGATCACATTGAACCAAGTCTACCTTTTATACAGTGCACTAAAATGACCCAGAGAATGCTAGAGCACTGACACTTTATACCCCTTCATCTGCTGACTATTTCTAGTGTGCAACTGACCAGTGAATTGGCTTTCCTTAGTGGGCTGCTTGGTCCCCAGCCTGAAATCCTGCACACTGCATAGCCCAACAAGCAAACAGAAAAGTTGTTTGTTATCCATCAGAACATTATGGCTTCTTGTCTTTCAAATAACAAAGCACAGACTCATTCTGAATCTGCTTGTACTGTATCGCTACTGTCTTCTAGGCCGTTTTTGACCCAGGAGGAGATATGTAAAGCAGACATTACTTACTAAATGGCTACCTAGAGAGTTTGCTTGCTCCATATCCCCCTCCAGCAGAGGTGTTCATCATCTGTACCCCCATCACCAGAAGGGACAGAGAAAGCCAGTCTGATCTCTGTACAAGGTCAAATGCTCACGAGCTTCAGGGGAAACATAATCTGTCCAAGAAGCCTGGGTTAAAAACTTGTGCATGAAAGTGCAGAATGCATTAAAATTTCACTTGGAGCCTTAATATCCAAGGCAAAGAGTACAACCCTTCCCCACTTTCAAATGGGCAAAGTGACAGGAGCTGAACACCACTGAAATCAGGAGTACCTGTGGTACCCCTCAGTAGTTGAGAGTCTTTCAGAGTCTACGTTTTCCCATGCTGGATCTCAACATTAATATCCCCTCCACAGAAGCTCCGGGACTGTCAATCATCTTCTGCCAGAGGTGCTGTTCTTCACCTTGAGAGTCCATCCAGTCAACCTCCTTGCCATTACTTACACCTGGCAATTGCAAAAACAAGAAGCATTTTGGCATATTAGTAAGCAGTTACTTAATATCATTGCTCATTCACTCCAACAGTCTAAAGAAAGATAGCAAGCACTTTACACTACTGCCTGTATAGCGATTTGCACCCAGAGAGCACCAGTTTGTCATTAAACTCCTTTGTGACACATGGGCAGATGCACATAAACCTCCCCACTCTGCACCACAAGCAACTTTCTCCTAACAGAGGAGGAACAGATTCACATCTCTTCCAGATCATACCATTGTCAGCAGAAAGGCTGCTGCTAGTCAAAAGTAGTCTCTTCCTCCTCATCGGGATGCTGAGAAATGCTTCCAAGCTATTCCTGGTTCTTCAAGACTTCTCAGAAGTGCAACTGGGCATCACATTTTTGTGTCTCACTCAATGAAGGAAAGAACTAAGTCATCTGTAGATGACATGTTGCCTTCTCTCCCCTTCCAGTTTCCCAAAATTCCCCTATACTTTCCACACACTCAGTAACATTTCTATCCTTCATAAACATGAATCACTTGGGGTGGGAAAAGAAGGAGAGCAAAATAAGAAAAGCAATCACCAGTCAGATGAGACCTTACCACTTCCAGTGCTCAAACGGACACCTCCCAGAAAAATGTTACTGGAGAGTGACTCCTTGTCCCACACAGTCAATTCTAGGCAGACATTATGTATATCCCGGGAATTCAAGCCACTGAAAGCAAATGTATGATTCCACTGGGGGTTCACATTCTTTTTTATTATGGGAGTTTTGTGTTTTGTAGCTTTGCTGTCATCTGGGAGCAGGTATCTGAGAGATATAAAAAAGGAAAGTTGAATATGTAGATGGGAGGTCTTTTCCAACCTAAATGATCCTGCAATTCTGTGATACTATTCACAAAGAATTATAATCATGTAGAGGCTCAAATAAGATCAAGAGCCCATTTCCCACTGTAATTAACTTAAGCATATATCAAAAGTGCGTATGTTGCATTTGTGTTCCATTTGTTCTTAGAGTTATAGTGCCAGTTATCAATATCAGAAAATGAAATTAGATCTCCCTGCCCCATACCTTTTATTTTTTATAAAAATAGTTTTTATTTCAGTGAGACTCAATACAGACAGAATCATAAAAATGTTGGCTAGAAGGGCCCTCTGGAGTCACCCTGTCCAGCTTACCCCTCAAAGCAGGACAGAAGGTCCTCCAGAAAGAAAAAGAAATGATTGATAAAGAAGGAACTTCAGAATTTTAGCACCAGTACTTTGAATTGCCTATCGTCCCACTGAGAGCAAAAACACTAATAGTTTGAAATCTGACACACTTTTCACATTTGATTTTTAGTGATGCATCTTTGAAATCAATCTCAAAGCCATCAGAGCAGAGTTTTTAAATGTCTTCTGTCAGAGAATATTAAATGTTAACAATGAGACACAATTAGAGTTAAGACACTGTTTGAAGTCAGTGATAGACATTCTGGGAACCCTTAGGGTTTAACTGTGCTCCTTGACACTGTACTGCATGACAAAGAGCTTTCCCAATTAAACACTCAAAAAAAAAAAAAACCTACTTATAGTAAAAGAGAGAAAAATCTTTTCTCATCTAGCATATTTACTTGATTCAGAACAGAATTTCCTCACACATATCATGGGTTTTCTCCTTCTGCATGTTTTAGGTGACATCCATTAGAAAGAACCTCAGCATGATGGAGCAAGCCATCAAGCTATTTGCTTGTGCTATTTGCAGTTTTACAAGGAATCCAAACAGGCTTGTATCTTCCTGAAAACAAGGCTTCTTTTTTTTTTTTTTTTTTTTTTTAAATTAGGAGATGTTTTTGTNAGGAGAAAAAGCATTGTTTCAATTTGCTGGAAATTTAAATGTCACTGTCAGATTAGGTATCATCTCCAGTGTGTGAGACACAATTTACATCCTTTCGCCTTCAGGAGCAACAAATGTTCACCTACCTCCCTCTGCTGACTCAGTGGAAGTGTTTTCTTTTACCAAACTTTATATTCTGTAACAGTGTGCACATTAGCACACTGAACACTTATGTTTGAATGGAGTAAGCAATATGGATTACATACTGTTTCTTGACTGAGTCCACATATGCTGGTATTTAACCACTGGGACATCTCATACCCCTCTGCCCTTATCCAACAGCATCCTTCGCCATCATACCATTTCAAGGTGCCAGTTGCTTTTCAGTATTGACATCGAATACACACATATACAGATATATTGAAAAAAATAGGGTCAGTCAAAATACTATTCAGTGCAGTCATTAAAATGTGGAGGAAAAAAAACACTGACCCTTTCACAAAAGTGTCTGATGTGCCTCCTGATTTCACTGCTGTTAAATTCTTAGCTTCTTTGATGAGGACTTCTAATATACCTCCAGATGGCAGGTGAGTCTCTCCCTTTTTTCCTTTTTTAAAACTCTTCTTTCCTACACACACAATAGAGTTGCAACATCATTATTATTATCAGAAACTATACGCTGCAAAAGTCATTTGGAAATCTAAGTTCTCTTGGCTGGATTGTTTCACTCATTTCCTTCAATGGGATTAAAGCATTTCTTATGAGCAGACCCTGATTCTCTAAGGATATAGAAACTGAAAAGGCAAGGGCAGAAAATCACTCCATATTGGATAAAGAACTTGACCATCTAGCCAGATAGCCCTTGCTGAACACAACTGGGTGCCCTAACTGAAGTCACAGAATCATCTAGGTTGGAAAAGACCTCCAAGATCACCTAGTCCAATCTATAACCTAACACTACCAAGTCCACCATTAAACCGTATCACTAAGTTCTACATCTACACGTTTTTTGATGCCCTCCAGGGATGGTGACTCAACCACTTCCCTGGGCAGCCTGTTCCAATGCTCCACAACCCTTTCAGTGATGAAATTTTTCCTAATATCCAACCTAAACCTCCCTGGCACAACTTAAGCCCATTCCCCCTCATCCTATCACCTGGCACTTGGGAGAAGAGACCAATCCCCACCTTGCTACAGCCTCCTTTAAGGTAACTGGTAAAGCAGCATGAAAAAGACTTAAAACAAGAAGATAGGTAAGGTTACGGATAATTAAGGAAGAGGAACTAAGGGAAGCCTATTACTTTGATCAGCTATACACTGTATAGAACTAGCTGAACAAAGAACACACAGACTACAATTTAGAAGATTTATTTATATGTGGCTGTCCTTGATCACATTATCTAATGTCTGAGCCTTTTTTAATTAGGTCACAGCCACACACCAACACTTGACTGTGCACACTCCTCTTTCCATTCCCTCTCTTTAAGTCCAACGTAACAGAAGAGGACGAAGGAGGAGAAATGTACAGCTCAAAATTTACACAGATAAAGACAACTAATTTATTTAAGTCTGATTTCAATCTTCACTAATTCCATTACTTCACACCAGCTGAGGATTTTTAATACTCAGAAGGATGTTATCATAAACTGCCACTGATGTTTGTTTTACCTTGAAACTGCCCTAGAGGAAGCATTAGGTTTCTCTCTGGGGGAATGTAACGTAAAACAACTGTCAGTTCTCCTTTATATTGAAGCCCAACATCTGTTGCAACCTCCACCTGAAAGGAAAAAAAAAAAAAAAAAATCAAAAACCATAAACCCAGCTAAGGTTAATCATTCACTTTCTCCATTTGATTTTAATTTTGTTGTACCAGTAGTGTTTGAAATGCTTCTTAAATATATCAAGACTTACCACCCTACTTTCACATAATTTGACATTCCAGATTGAATACAATCCCATTTTAGAAAACTTTATGAACTAGGGAATGCAAGATCTCAGAAGAAAAAAGCCACATGGCATTAGACACAGTGTAGAGAACATACACAAGAGAGAGATATCTAGCACGAATGAGTGAAGCGAACAAACAGAAAATGCGAATTTATTTCTGGAGATATAAACTGTAGCTAATTTAAGCTGACATTCTGACGTCCTTATTTACCCCAATTAGGTTTTAAATCTATAACTGGTTTCATGTATTTTAGAAGAGTCACTCTTGAGTCACTCTTGGAATAGAGGTGTGGAGAACCATGGCAGGGGAAGAGAGCTAAGTTCAGCTCTGAAATAGAAAACTGTGAAAACTAAAATTATTCCCAGTGTCCTTTTCCACCCAGATAATATTTCTGTTTCTTTTTCTTTTAAAATGTTTGAATCTTGCCCAGAAACAACACATTCAGTACTCTTCAGAAGTACCAAGATGGCACCAGTGTCTGATGCCAGTTGCTACAACAGAGGACAAAAGAAAACCCGTAGTGAATAGCTGTGGAGTAATTTTAACAACAGGAAATTATGATTTAAATCTTGCTAGTTAGGCAGCTCATTTAGGGTCTAAACTATGTAGGTTTAACATCAAATTTCCCATAAAGGCAGCGAGGATTATTTTCTCTGTTCTGTTGGGGGACAAATGACGGCATAAGTTCTTACATCAGGAACAATTTGCCCGCCTTCCCCTCTCCAAACCACATATATTGTGGCTCTAGACTCTGCCCCCCTCTTTAACCACAGAACTATTTTCTTCTTCTGATTTAACCATGCTCGTCTTGAAAACGGGCCACACAGTGCTCATGGAAGAAATAGGTCTTAAAGTCTCCAACATTTTCACTGAAGCAGCTAAATGATTCATGATAAAACAAAGCAATGTAATAAAACCTAGGAAATGTTTCACTGTCATTCTTTTCTGTACCATGCAGTTCATATGGGAGAACAGCATGTAACTTGTTTGTGTATTAACCTGTACATTTTTTTTAAATTTCAAAATGCAATAATCCATCTTTCAGAAATAATATTATCTTTGCCGGACTACAATCTTAGCTGCATTTTAATTTCAGAAACATTATTTATAACAACTTAGGAGGCAGACAAGACCAATTTTGTGTTTGCTTTCTTTGGTAAAAAAGAACTAGTTTAAACATCCTTTTAACGGGTTTGGAAATAATCAGACGACCTTCCAGTTGGAATGGTTTAAATGCTTAACACATCATTACTGTTTTTCCTGAGCAGGAGTGACTCAAGACTTTTTTTTCTTGCTGGGATTAAAAGAAACCACCTGTACACATACAAAGCCCCCAGAGACCAAAATGGGAAGACAAAGAGCTTACTGCATGAAAAGAAGTTCAATTTCAGACCAACAAACTGTAAGCAAAACAAATACAAGATGCATCTTAATGTGGTAGAACAATGGTGCTAAATAAGAGCAACATCTAACACCAGCCAGGGATACAATAGAGAGATGCAGCAGACATTTATTCTACTCTAAGAGTAGACCCAACAAAAGCAAACTACATGAAACAAGTTGGGTGAAAGTTTTGCAAGCTTGTAAGAAGGATGGTATAATCCTGGCCTGGACACAGCGCTGACTGAGGCATGTTTGCCTTCATTAGCCATTTTCTCTTCCCAATATCTCATGCCCCTTTTGGGCCCTGAAAGAAGAGCTGGTGGTCACTCCTATTAACAAAGCTAAACCAGGAAACTGGGAATGATCTTCCATGCCAGTTCTAAAGTGTGAGGCGTCTGAGTGTTAAAAGGGGACCAATTTCCTTATGTATTTTCTGGCTAATTATTTACTGAAGTATAAATTTGTGACGGCTTAGATGTAAGAACCAAAAAGGGCGATACCTGGAAATTATACAGCAATCAGACTCATCTGACATTTGAGGGAAAGACACAAATCAAACAGTCCCTCCTAAAACCGCAAATATAACACTATTTCCTTAAACATAATGAACCCAGAACAAACAAGTCATCTGAGTCTATCTCCACATCAGTCTTGGATTTTTCTTCAACAAGAAAAATAAACTTTCTGAAATAGCAATTTAAACCCATGAAATTCCTGGGGATTGTGGCTGCTGCAGGAGCAAGCAACTCAGAAGCCTTTAATCCTCAAGCTTACAATGGCTCTTTGAATCTCTTCCAAAAATAAACACATTTGCATTTGCCAAAGCAGGGGGTGCCCTAAAGACAGAAGTCATCCTACCCTTAGCTAAGTACAGTGAAAGTCTTATTTCATAAACCAACTGATTTGCTTGTTGAGAAGCCTCACCTTATACCTTCCTTGTCAAGGTGAATAAGAGATTAATAGGTCTTTTTGTTACAGCTGAAAAATGTGAAGCGTGTTGAACTGAAACAAAAAAGGTCTTTTTCTTTACTGAACTGTTAAGGGTTGGATAGGGGGGAGTGACAGAAAAGCTCTTTCTTTTATGTGATTTTTTCTGGGAAAAAAAATAAATCAATTTCTTTACTAGGTCATTTCTCCTCTGCAGTTTGTTGCAAGATGAACTTAGAGTTTATTTAAGTTGGTGGGTTTTATTTGGTTGGTTTTTGTTTGTTTGTAAATAGGCAACCAGATATAAAGTTTTCATGAAGACTTCAGGAACAGTATGTTTTGATTGAATAAAACACAAAGATATTATTTTTATTGCCATATTAGACAATCACAAAGTCACAATTTTATAAACGTGTTCCAAGGGAAAAATAACTAAGCCTTGCTAAATTTGCTTCTCAGCAGTTTCATTGGCCCCTGGAAATCCTTACCTTGGGCTGGAGCACAAACCACTCATCGCCCTGATTTTCAAAGTTCCAGGAATCGAATGGAATTTCCACTTCTCCAAGAAAGCTGTTGCGTCCAAATCTGTCATAGTGCCAGACAGAAAGCTGCAGGGTCCTGGTTTCTAGCTGTGTATGACTGATGACATACTACCAACAGAAAAACAGAAAAAGGAACCCTCAGAATAAGCACAAATAGTAGTTTCCATGGAGCCTTTTACAGCAATAGCTATGTTTCATGAAGCCCACAGCAGCTAATAAACGAAGCATGAAAAAGAGATTTGTTTTCATTGCAAAGAAGATATCTATAGCTAGAAGTCTCACAGGAAAACCTCTTTTCTTTTTTTCTGTATTACTTACTGGGTATTTATGGCTATTAAGTAAATAATGATGATTAAAACTATCATCCTGTTAATTCCTTATAGCTTATGTAAAAGAAGCAGATCAACACCAAAGTTTAGTTTGTAAGAAGAAACCTCACTGGTTCTTTCTTCCCTAAAGAGAGGCTGCTGTACACTGCTTTCTAGAAGTAGTGTTCTCCTCTCCTCTTCAATTATATCTTTGTAATTTACAAAAAAATTTTCTGAAAACAAGTAAAACTGTATCTGCAAAGCATTCATCAAAATGTCTCAGTAACATGGTTGGTTATGAAAACTATTAAAAACTCCTCTGAGGAAACATCATATTCTAGCAAATATATAGAAAATTATAAACATCTGGAATTCTAGCTCTGCTTTTAGTGAAAGACCCATTAATTCCATGAAATTCACCCTTCTTCTAGCGTTAGCTGAGGAGACCCAGATGTCTTCTTTTTCATTTGTTCTCAGAAACAATGTCTGGACACAGACACGTGTTCTCCAGAAGCTGAAATAGCTCAAGTCAGTTGGCTAGCCATACGAATAGGCTATTAATGCATAGATATGTCTGCAGTGCTTAATCGTAGATGCCAGCTGTGAGAGCTGCAATATTCAGCAACAGTCGAATAAAACTCAAAGATGGAAAATATAGATGTATTTTTTTCTTTTTTTAATGGTAATACCAGTTGTAGCAAATAGATCTAGCTCTTGCTTACTTACCAACAATACAAGTAAGCCCTCTTTGTCACAATTTGCATTTTTAGCAAGCTGCTAGGCCCTATCCCTGCAGAGTTCCCTACTAGCAAACACGTTCAGTGCTAACTACATTCACTGCTAAAGAGTCTAACACCTTTTTTTTCCTCCAGTTCAGGCAAGTCTTAACTTTACTACAAACCGTTTAAAAATGAGGCTGTACAGGACACTCTCCTTTAGCAAGCAGCCTGGCCAGACCAAGCATGTGTAAGTCTGCAAAATGGTTTTGTAGCCAGGTTAGGTCAAGTATACTGGCCAGGGAACATCTATTAACCTCTATTATAAGAAACTTAAATAAGTTTATTAATCACTGGAATTCCCCCCAAAATATTTCAGGAGAATATAAAAAGAAGTTTCTGGCGTTATGACAGCTGGCTGGGATGACTCTTGTCAGTTGACAGGAAGCAGAATCACCAGGAGCCTGCAATCCAGGTGCTGGGCAGGTAGTGAGCTGGGCACTCAAACTACCATTCCCACCTGCACCACAGAACCAAGCAGGAAAATAAGCAGCTCATGAGGAGCACAAAATCTTTCCAGCCTCTGTAGGCTAGACATGGGTAAGAGGAAAGGATGGAAAGATCCTGGTCACTCTGCTCCACCAGTCCTCAAGGAAGTAGTTTATCATTTTCTTTTGCAACATTAAATGAATTTCACTCAGCTTTTTAGGAATGCAGCTAGTGAAGCTGTTGTTGGCATTTTATTATCAAAGTCAGTTCTGCTTTAAAAATAAAGAAAAACCTCCAGAGAAATTCAGATTTTACTGCAAAAGGTTATCTTCTCTGAGAAATCAGTTAGACAGAAAGTTTTAAGCTAGCTCTACCTCAGTATCAGTTGCTAACTTAGGGCTTGCAAAATCTTTAAGGTATGTTTAAAAACTCTGAGCTCAGGTTAGATGGGAATATGAGCAGTTTTGAAAGAGATCTACAGAAACTAACGGTAGTTTTACCTGTAAAGGGGAGAACCAAACAAAAACAATTCCTCAGTGCTGAAAGCCTGAAATTAGAGGATTACTAGATGTTTTGCTTAAATACCTTCCTTTTGAGGCATCGTTTCCAAATTCTAATCCCCGTACTCGAGCACTTACAGAAAATGCCTGTGAGCACAAGTAGAACATTCATCACAGCCTATAAGAGAGACAGTGTTCTCACCTTCAGCGTTTCATTAAATTCTGGATTGGTGCTGTTACTTTTAATCTTGGTCTTGCGTTTACTTTGGCGGGACTTATCAGGCAGAAGGTATGCTTTGACATATCTGCAGATAAAGTAGTAAGTTATTAGCAAGGAATAAAAACGACCAGTTTGAGCAACATATACAAGGAAAATAATTTTTCCAGTCTAAACAATGTACACATGTAACAGACTGTGAAACATGGAAAGGTATGGTTTTATCTACAAACACAGAGATGTCGTTCTGATAGGATCAGAATAACAGAAGGGCTAAATTAATTTACTTATTCTCAGAAATGCAGAAAGCTTTCCTAGCACTTTCCTTTTTGTAGTATATGATAACTGACTGGTTACATATGACAACACTGAAAATACAGAATGAAAAACTTCATACCTTACATACAACAGGATTAGACATGATTAGAGACATAAATAATTAACTCCTAACTATGAGAGAGTTTACAGTTTATACTGAAAGTTAATACTAAAAAGATAAAAGAATCTCAGAAAACATGGTCCTTGCAAAGTGAATCTGTGGATGCATGAAAACACAAAACTATTTCCCTCCCTCCCTCTGAAATACCATCGTCCTCATATACTTTAGCTTTGCTTCTAGAAGAAATCAATTCATCCTCCCTACTCATTCATATTTTTTGCCCTTTTGTAGAGAATGCTAGCAGATAGGTTGATAATTTACGCAATGTTATCATTTTCCCAGAACATGTCCATGCTGCCCTACGGAACGTAATGAAAATGAATTTCCCGTAGGGAATCCAAAACAACCATCACTAAAATGCTGGCTTGTAGCAACTGGATCTTATGAGTTCTCAGGGCTGCGCCACAACCCCAGCCTACATCACTGCTGACTACAGAGAGTGCTATGTCAGAGGACAGCCCTAGCAGGGCCTAAAAAGGAAATTTTCTGTGCTTACGGATCAGTCCTTTGCTTTTTCTCATCTGCAATGGCCAGGTTTCTGCAACTTTTCACCAGGATGTTGAGGGCACCCGTTTTGTAGCTGTAGTTGATTTGGAGAAGGATTTCACCACTGACCTTCACGTTGCCATAGTCACCAGTTTCACTATATACACTCAGCATGCTGTTAATGCTAGTCTGGAGGGAGAGAAAGGACTAAGAAGCTCAAACAAATTATTTTTTTCCTGCATCTGCTTTTTCATACAACCACAACCCTGCAATACTGTCTCACTTGTTAGGACTTGCTAAGAAAAGAGACATAGGAAAGAAGAGAAATACTACTTGCTTCTATTTGATGTAGAGTAAGAACTATAACTAATAATAGTGTAAATGTCTAGAACGTTGATGTTTTTTACATGCAGGACTCAAATCTATTTATAAACATGATTAAATCTAAATTACCACCATTTAATTCATGCATGAACTGAAGAGCAGTCAGGCTACATAAACCGTAAGCTCACATAAGTTCTAAGCAGATAAAAATCACCTCTCTGGCTCAGCTGCCCACCTAATTTTTACTGAGTCCCATGAGATAACTGCTGGCAGAACCATTAGAAAAAGTTATAAGGATGATTCCTGTAATGAAGATGGTATAAAAACATGTTTGGTTAAAGTGACACCAAACCCTCATTAGTAATTCTAAAAGAATGAGCAAAATTTGATACCCGTTGTTTTTGCAATTTTCCTAAAGCCAAAAAAGGTTTAGCAAAAATCCCCCAAAGTTTTCCACTGTGACATAATATATCAACTCAACCTCTTTTCACTGATACCCTATGGATATTGCTATGAGGATATCCTCTTCCAAATGACTACAATTAGGAAAGAACTAATGTTTTTAAAGAAAATTGGAGCAATATGCACACAGCTGGAACCAAGGGCATTCTAGAAATCTGGTGTACATCTTCTTTTGAGTCCTTGAGCAAGACTAATCAAAAACATACATAACTATATAAATCCTATCACACAGGAACCTTGCAAGACACACGTGTACAGTCTTGAACACAGAGGGAGAAAAGAGAGAGAAACCTTCAAAGTTAAGCAGAAGTTTGAGGAGAACTCACAGTATCACCATCTGTTTCAGGCACATTTAAGTAGGTCCATTTTCTGTCAGAGCCTTCTGGGAAGTTCTTTAAAGAAGACAGTGGAAAAGGTCAAGAGAAAAGAGCATTAGGTAGCTGTATGAAGAAAGAATAAGTGCAGTGATAAAGCTTTACAGATATAGACAGGTAAAAAAAAGTTTGCATTGTAAAGCCATAGTGAGAAAGAAGGAAAAAGGTATCACCAAATCAGAGAAATGCAAAGTGTTTTCCATATACTTCAAGTATCGAAGGGCACATAGCTGACGGTAATTAAATAGAAATTAAGTATTTGCTGGATCAAAAGAAAAAAAAATTTAGAACACCATCTCGGCAGATTTGGATTTGTGTTGGACTGTATTTGGATGTGCCCCATTTACATCTCCATGAATTTAATTCTTACGTAATCTAGTCAAAAGGTGAGTGTTTGTGTAGTGCAGAGTTGGTGCCTTTGTAAGAAACTGCAGTTTCTCTGTGGAGTTTGTGAGGATAGGTGAAAAAGCACACATGAATGTTTAAACATGTCACTCTGGGGAAAAAAAAATACAGTAACAGAACACTGGGGAAAGCATTTCCCCCCTCCTCTGCTTGTTTGAGCAGTATGTGAAAATCTCACTAATGAGTTCATGGGAACCTGTATCTTGAGCTACATCCTTCCCTAGCAGTTACAGGAAGGAAAGAAGAACAGAGTCAAGAGGAAGAACCACACAAAAAGAATAGGTCTGGGACAAAATGCAACTCTCCAAACGTCTTGCCTAAAGGCCCTGAAGCAAAGCAAGCTGGAGTGATAAGCAGGCCTGTGTCAATATGGTAAACAACAATGGAGATTAAAAAATAAAACAAGCAATCATTCTTTTAAAAATAAATTATCCAAAAATGTTAATTTTATACATCATGTAGGAATAATAAACAGCAACAAGTTCATAATTTTTGTATTTTTTTTGTATGGATTTTGTTTGTTTGTTTTATTCTTCTCAGCTAGCTTTCTTTATCATTTGTTGAAGAGAAGGAAAAGAGAAGGAAAAGAAAGAGAAGAGAAGGAAAAGAAAGAGAAGAGAAGGAAAAGAAAGAGAAGAGAAGGAAAAGAAAGAGAAGAGAAGGAAAAGAAAGAGAAGAGAAGGAAAAGAAAGAGAAGAGAAGGAAAAGAAAGAGAAGAGAAGGAAAAGAAAGAGAAGAGAAGGAAAAGAAAGAGAAGAGAAGGAAAAGAAAGAGAAGAGAAGGAAAAGAAAGNAAATGTTAATTTTATACATCATGTAGGAATAATAAACAGCAACAAGTTCATAATTTTTGTATTTTTTTTGTATGGATTTTGTTTGTTTGTTTTTCTAATTTCAGCTAGCTTTCTTTATCATTTGTTGAAGAGAAGGAAAAGAGAAGGAAAAGAAAGAGAAGAGAAGGAAAAGAAAGAGAAGAGAAGGAAAAGAAAGAGAAGAAAAGGAAAAGAAAGAGAAGAAAAGGAAAAGAGAAGAAAAGCTTGTCCTTGTTTGTATGGTTGACTGAGATTCCATGAACAAAACTGGTTCAAAATTACCAGACAATTAGCAACACACACTGACAAACGTGTCATGTTTCCTCCTATTCTTAACCTTCACCATTTATGCATCTCCACCTATAGCATACATAAAAATGGGTATCCTTGGACATTGTTAGTGAACTTAAAGATCCCAGTATGTGCTACAAAATGTCTCAGTTATCTCTGTAATATAACAACTCATGTGCCCGCCTTAGAAAACTAACAAGGTCACACCAACATGGGGAGGTGGAATACTTATTCTTCTGAATCCAAATACTCTTAATCTTGACCTTTAGGTACATTGGCAGCAAGGGACAAATGATTGGGAAAACAAACAAACTAACAGTCCTAAACAAATAGATGACCTCTGACACTAGAGTTTATGCAAATGCTATTTCTGAATTGCTTACAAACCACAAACAAAACAACACATATTCAGCAGAAGTATTTGACATATTTGACCTCTTTCCCCACAGACTCTGTTCTGTAGCATTTACAATGGCCTTTACATATGCTAAATGTAATATCCTTAGGAAAGCTACTCATTTTCCAGTTTCGTAAGTAGTAAACGACCACTACATATGGAGGTTGCTGAGCCTCATTTTAGTCCATCACTAAGAATTACATTTGTTTTGCATCTTATCTTATCAGTGCAGAAAGGCACTGGAACAACTCAGTCTTACTGATGTGATGAGTCTTGACAACAACACATTAATGTGTTTAGGAGAGGAATCAGTGAAGGATGCAGGGAAAACTAAATACAAAGTTCACGTATTAGCTTTGGGAAAACACAGACAATAATACCTTAATGATGAGATACAATTCCTGTTCAATGTCACCTTTCACTCCCATTTTTGCTCACACGTGATCTAGGTAGATTTCAAGTACCTTTACCTTCTGAAATATTTCCTCTTTCACCTCAAATACTCAGTGCTAGAATACCCATACAGTATTTTAATTCTCGTATTTCCAAAAAAAAAAAAAAAAAGAAAAAACATGCAGTTAGAGCCTACTGTTCATTAACAACATTACTTCAAATACTTCAATGTGACATAACAATAGTATACAGTTATTCGATGAAAATACAGGAAAAAAATCTGTACAAGGCAGAAGGCTCAAAGGCATACAACAAGCAGAGTAAAGGCAAAAATGAGAGAGAAAGGGAATGTTAATAACTACTTACAAACACTTAGAGAAAATCACAAAGAACCTGCAAAACTGACCTACTCTAGCAGGGAGCAGCAGCTTGCCATTCAAAACTTCTCCATTAGCATAGCATGCGGTGACATTAACAATCATTTCAGGGTGAATACAAAGAAACAAGAACATTGAGATCTGAGATTACCTCAAACCTACAGCAGTGGAAAAGCTGCACTCTGCTCAAGAAGAATGTCAAAGGGAAATCTACAGAAACGGACAAAACCCAATGCACAGGCAGAATATTGCCTACAGTACACGGAGGGAAGGTTCTCTAAATGCAGTTCCTCAGTTAATGGGCTATAGTGAGAAAGCACTTAAGCACCTGCAACCCTCATATGAATATTCAGAGGAAAGAAAAATAATTCTGCCTACAAAATCAATGGGGCCAGTAAGGACTGCAGAAAGTAAGTCATAGTCAACCTCAGGGAAGTGGGTGTTATTAGACCAATATCAAACAAGCTACATTTGCTCAGGTCTGATTTGGTGTGAAGTGCCACACATCTCTGTTGTGTCTGTTTCTGTGAATTACACAAATTAGAAGGGAAAACAGTCTGGACATGGCCAGATCTAAGACACCATAATGCTCTGCAATGGCAATTCTCTCAGCTCCTTCTCCTCACCAGGTAAGCCAAGCTTGGGTTCAACCAACACCATCTCTTTGGGACTGAGAATTTAAATGTGCATTCCCTGGGCACTACCTGCATGGAGACTAATGGGGATGCAGTCTAGAAAGGACAGTTCATTGATTAATGTCACAGACCATATTTTCTCTTCCCTTTTAGCATAAGACTCCTCAGGTCTCTTCATCCTCTTCAACTCTCTCATCTTCTACTGCGTGTTTGTTGCAGCTTACTGGTACTCTGTATGCTGGCCAGAGCTATTCTTAGCACAAGGCATGCAGAATAGTGGCCAGACAGAGCTCCATGACTTTACTAAAGATGCTATGAGTTGCTCACATCTTGAGCGTCAGATCCCAGAAATGTAGTGTATAGCAGGTATTCATAAACTAGACATGTTAAAGACTACTTTCATCAACCATGTTCTTTCTCAGTGAACAGACTGTAAAAAGAGCTATATAAGGCTTGTTACACCAATTTTGTTGCATCTCAAGCACTCACAGCAACCTGAAAATGCAACCATCCTTTCAAGACCAACACTAAGTTGCAACAGTTAGATAACCATGAGACTCAAACAGCTTATATAGTTTGCGGGCATGACAAAAAACAAAAGGGTATGACAGAAAAAATTACTACAGTTATTTCAGGAAGTAGAAAAGTTGTCACCAACCACNTTTTTGAGATGTGGGTGGCACAGCAATCGTGTCATAGAGAATGGGAGAAACTAGGCTGGGGGATGGACAGAAGTGGCATACATGGAAATACGCAAACAAATATCTGTGTCCCAAGAACCTTAATATTCAGAAAGTGAAATGAGATGGAAGATCACACCACAGCCTTGTTCTCTTCATTTCAAGCAAATTAAGATTAAGTGCTCCTCTGCAAAGCTGAGCAGTCACATACTGCAAACATCTATGGTTTGCCTTCCCCAAATATCAGCTTGGTAGTAACCTGAATGCGTAGAGAAATCTGCAAATGAGTACACAAAATGGTTCTTGCTTTCCATGTGCGCTGCAGAGAACAGCATCTTAGCTCTGAACAGCATTAAAAATATAATAGTCAGAAAAACTATCTAAAAGTTAAAGGATGTTTCTCAAGTGAAGGATGAAAAACGGTCTGTCGTAAATTGTCAGGAAAAGTCCTAAAATATAAAACAGAATGCTGCTAAATGGTATGATGTTAAACTCCATTTTGGAGGAAGAATGATCTTATGTGAAAGGAAAAAGCATCTGTTTTCTACTCAAGATCTTACTCTTGATAATGCACTTGTCAGATGTCCATGTTTCCTTGAATAACGAGAGGCCACTATGTCATCAATATCTTCTTCTGTTTCATCCAGATAATCCTAAATGATGAAAAAAATGGGCAGTTCAGTCATTGTGTTCTGCTCTCTATTTGGTCAGCCTCTGTCCCTTGTTTTTGTTTCATGTATTTTCCACTTCAGGAAGATGGTGCACAATGCATTCAAAATTCTAATCTCTAGAGGAATTTTGATTTATGTTTTCCACATCTTTGCACAGGTACACAGCAGAAGGGGAAAAGAGGTCATTAGGATTTGAGGTGTCAATTGCTTAAGAACTGAAAAAAATTGACACACACATTTTCTATCTTATTCTATAGACATATAACTTTGCATGGCCAATAACTGTACATTATAAACAAAATCCACCTCCATGCCTAACAATCCCTTACACGTTACCTTATTCTACTTACTACTATTGTATTCAGGAGTTTAAGTCTGGAATTCTTAGAGGGACATGGTCAGAACTTTTCAAATCTTAAGAAAAGGAACCAGTAAATTAAGCTCTGACACCAGTCAGGGAATCACTGATACTGGTTTACCTGAAGCCGTTTTTAGCCAGAAGCAACTGCCATTAGATGATTGATCTCCTGGTTACAATCCAGGTTCCATGTTTTATTGGTGGTATTTTTACAATCTAGTGATCCAGTTTTCTGATTATTATCTACATTTATATCAGTTACGCTCACACACACTAACAGACGGGCATACAGTTAGTACTACACTTGCATCCTTTCATGTTATCTTTGGTGACAGATGATGACTCTATGAACACAATCACAAACATGGACCTGCTTTCTAACAGGCAGGACTGAAAGTCCCAGGTTACTGTCAAACCACATGGAAAGAAACTTGTCCTGACATCATACACACTGAATATATTTGAGGTATAAACAAAAAAAAATGATGATGTGCATATTTTTATAATTATTAAATTTCTGTATTATTTCATAATAAAAACTGCAGAAAAATCAGTAGTTGCACACCTTCATATACATGCTTGAATTTTAGTAAGACTGTACTCTAACATCTTTAGCTCACAGTCAGGAAAAAAAAAATTTCATTTTTTAAACACAGCAATAAAGTAAAACCCAACACGAAACTTAAAATCCGATTGATAGTTCTAATAGGACTGTTAACTTGAAGTAAAAGTTACAGGACAGACAGCTATCCTCCTGTTAAGAGTAGCTTGGAAATTTCAAGAGTTTCCTTAAGCCTTATGGCAGGTATTTTGAAGACTACTTTCAGTTTTAATGGAAGTCAAATGTTCAAATCCCTTATGTCTGGTTTGCAGCTACAGAAGTCCCATGTGGTGACCTGCCTCGCTATTGCTCACTCATTCTCTCCCTTCCTTAAACTACGCAGAAATGTGCTGTATATGAACACTTCTATGCTAATCAGGAAAAACAGAGAAAAGAAATGCTGCAGGAGAGCTGAACTGTCACAGTCCATGTAAAGATCTGCAGAGTGTTCATTATTAGTATGCATAAAACTAGCTGTTACTTCTCTTCTCCTTTGCTCCAGTGACTGGACTGAAATAAAACCAGCTGAAAGCAATGCGAAATTTTCTATTACTACTTTCCAATTGTAATTGCACATATTTAATGTTGAGCAAAGGGAAATGAGGACAAGCCATCACTTTATTTGGGACTAAAATTTACATACTGAAGCAAAAATTCCTCTTAGCTTCATGTTTTTGCAATGAGCCTCCTCTGTTGGTCTCTTTCCCTTCTGCTCTGAATACAGCACCCCACAGAACACAGAAAAGTCACGCATACTTCATACTCTAAGGAAGAAGTCCATGGAGACCCAGCAAACTATTTTGGAGAGACAGATTGCTGAATCCTTCAAAAGTAAACAAATAACTAAATAAAAACAAAAAACCCACCCTTCACTTCTACTTTCCTTATTGACTTCACAATTCAGGTGATACAAGAATAAGAAAACAACACGAGCAAGCAGTTTTTTTTTTCCTGCCAATACATGAGGAATAAGTAATACATTCCAAACTCTTTCCTTTACACTGTTGTATACATATACGTGGACTTAAAAATAAACAATGCTACAATTTGATTGCTGTATAATCAAAAACAGGACAAAAAAAGTAAGGTAACATCTTCAAGCTGAGGTGTTTCAGGTATAGATACTCGAATACTGACAGTGCTTCACAAAGACAGCTAGCTGATCACCAGTTTTTGCATGCAAGCAGATATATAAAATTAAAACAAATGGCTAACATTTAACATAAGCTCTTAATTCATTTTGCACTACAATGATTATGTTTCTCAGGAGGTGTTACAGAATGGCAGCGACATAATTGGTTAGTGTTATTAGCTTATAAAAGCTTATTAAAGTTAGAACATGTAGGACATTAATCTCATGGTCTCCAGTGGGGGTTATAAAATGCACATTATCCAATTACTTCTAATAAAGTAGCTGAGCATGTGATGAACACTACTTGGTCAGGAATTCAGCACACACCTCTCAAGTGCGCTCACTTGAGCACAGCCCCATGTTTAACTGGTTCCCCATACGCCTCAAAAACAGGTCCCAGAGCATGCAGGTTTCTGGGGTTTGTCCCTTTTCACTATCAAGAGCAGTATCAGTTACAGAAGCAAAATACCCACTCAATCCTCCAGCTCATCTCTCTGCATATATAAGGAGTTTTATTGATAAAACTGGGAGCAAAGCAGCTAAATGGCTTTTCCCAGCCTTTCAGCTGACAAATTCCAGCAATCTGCTTATCCTGCTGACATGTGGCATCTCCCACACCACTGCTGTCAGCTCCCATCACCCAGGAGTAAGAGACTAGAGGACCTCAGCTATGTCCACCAGCCAGGAGGAAGGAAGGAAGGCATAACTTTTCCCAAACTGAAGGAGCTGTCATTATTTTCATCAGATATCTTTCTTTTTGCCTCTTATGTCGAGCACCACAACAGCTGATCTCCAGCAGGAGGACAACCTTCATCTCAAAACAGAGCATCTACACCGAATATAAGGCAAGGCACTGAAGGAGTCCCATGCATCAAGCTACCCTAAAAAATATGGTAACACTAAAGCTGATGAATGCAATCAATTGATTTTATAAGACAGAGCAAGCAAGAAACACGGGTAGAATCGGCAATCTATGAACCCTGTTCTGAATGAAGTTTAAAGGGGAATTAGTGTTCTCACAGACCCCAGAGCAACTAAACCAAGGTTATACCATGGTAGAGGTCCCCTACATTAGCAAAGAAGTTGGAGAGCTGCTGAGATGCAATCTGAAATTTCATTTCGAGTCAGCAGGAAAANGAAGACAAAAATCAAAGAACAGAAAAGAAAACCACTCTGGACTTGGCATTTCTGGTGCCTACCTCAGAGAAACCCCTAAGTGACAGCCATCACATCCTGCACAATTAGAGCAGGAAACCAATATAAGATATTTAAAGCTTTTATTTTCTTATTTTATGCTTTTCTTCTGCCATCTTTTCAACTTCTTAATCAAGAACACACCCTTTTACTAAAATTACTAAAATTAAAAACCAAAACATTTATTTTTGAAGGTTTGTTTCAACATAAATAAAAAAGTCATTCCTGTGTGTCAGATTTTCTAAATGGTTAATCCAAACAAAGCGATGCTGCAGACAAATTCTCTGAGTGGTTACAAACAAAAAAACAGATGGGAATCCCAACATGCTTTTTTCCACCAACCCCCAAGTATCAAATGCTACAAGAAAGGGAGACATCTCCCATGGCCAATGCCCTTTTGAAAAGAGCAGATGGCAGGGAAGTACTATGACAACAGACAAAACATTACTGTTGCAGCAGGTAATGTGGTTTTTTTTTTTCCCTCTTTCTTTTTAAGCTAAACACACACATTTGGAAACTTCAAAACAAACTATGAAGAAATATTTGAATTACTCCTTTTTTCTCCTCATGCATATTTAACAAGCTGGGATTTTTTTTATGGCATTGATGCACATCTGCAACTTGTGTATCTTGAATATGTGCATAATATGAGGGGGAAGTTGATCATCACTTCAGGAAAGGCAGTCCATACAGAACACACAGAAAGAGGCATGGAGATGTATGGGAGAAATTGATGAACAGGAAGAAGAGATCTGCAATAGTGGTGGAACACAAAGGTGGGGCTTCATCTGCTAAAAAATTTATAGGGCAAAAAACAGAAACAGATGAAGATTAAAGCCTTTAAAGTATAGCATTTTTCAGCATCACGATTAAAATTTAAGGAAGTATGAATTAACAGAACTTTCGAGCATCTATAACCTAGTACCTGAAATTTATTTTTCAGACTGTTTTCATTTACTTGAAAAATCAAAAAAATAGGAAATTACTAGCAAACTGATTCATCAGAATCATTCCACAGCCAACATACTAAAAAAAATGAAGCTGTTTAAAAACTCATTAAATATCCCCTAAATTACATTTTGTATTACTTACATACATAGTACTGATTTTGTAAGTCTGAACAAGCAGGATTTCTGCCAGATATGCATTCACATATTTATAACTCACCAGCTCCTCATCTAAGACACTAGGTACAGATTTGCTTCTTATGCTGAGGGAATCCTCTTTTCCTTCAGAAAAAGATTCACTCAAATCTATCTCAGATCGGCTACGGTCTGGAAAATAAAAATAATGAAAATGTTCATTACAATTTGTATAAAGAATACTGCCTGTTTCATATTGCCACTCTTTAATAAGTGTTGTCTCAAACTTTTTTTTTAAAGGAAAAACATCAAAACCGTATTTCTGCAGGTATGTGTCACAAACTCTATGACAACTGAACATCAAGATGAAAAATGGAAAAATATGTTTTATGATGCTATTCGGCCTTCTGGCCAACACTTTTTACCCCATACTATTTATCTAATGTAATTGTCTCCTGTGGACAATGCTGTAGATCATGCTTTTGACTTTGCCCATTAGACCTATTAGCTTGGAATATTGCAAAACCTGCAGCCCAACATTTGTAGTGACGATCACATCTCCCACCACCACCAAACTCCCTCCAGCGTCTGCTGGAGAATTAAGCAGCTAGAGATACAGCTGGACATAGAAAGTACTTCTGCCATCACTGGTGTTCCCTGCACAGAAAGGGATGAAGTGAGTAAGTCTCAAATCCTATGTAAGTTTTTTTCAGTCCTACAAGTCTCTCATCCTCTCTTTAAAGGCATAAGAGATGTTAGATGTCTTGGAGAAATATTTTCTTAGTCCTCCCATTAAAATCTTTTGTGGCACTGTTCAATAAATTGAGAAAGAAAGTGAAGGAAGAGAATACTTTTAGATCCTACAGGTAGGAACCTGTGAAGTTTTCAACTGTTTGTCCTTTACCTGGGCTATAACTGACATGACAGGAAAGGTCACTCTCCCAAACTTAACGTCCTTTGAGATCCTCCAGCAAGAAGACATTGAAGAGTCTAAGGCATGTTCCCAGGTTGCCTGCAAGTTTGCTCAGCATCTATCTGCTTTGGTAACATAAGCCAGTTCTTAACTACTAAGAAATCCTTTAATTTATAAGGCAGCAGAAACAGGAGAATCAATCTTTTCAGAAAGAAAGTAGCAGTCAGGAATGCCTCTGCCAGGAGTTGCATAATGCAGTATTCTCAAAGAAACCCTGATGCTTTCAAGTGGAAAAAAATGTAAGGTGAAGAATGTAACTCCTTTGATTAGCTCTGTGGGATATGCCACTAGGTTTCTGCTTTGGGCTAAATTCAGCTGAAACAAAGTGAGCCCTGCTGTCCTTCACAGAGAAAACTGTAAATCTGAATTCACTCTGTTAGGCCTGTAAGAAGGTGACTGAGTAAAAAGCAGAAGAATGCAGGGCACTCCTGCCTCCTGTTTCAGGTAGGAAAAGGAGGATCTCCACCCACTGTTGCAAAGCGGCTCTGACAGCACCTTCCTGTGCAAGCCTCATTTACCTAACAGCCTCCCATGAAATGAGGTAAATCACAGCTGAATCAGCTGGTTCAGTGCATCATGTGTAAAAATGAAATGACATGAAGGCTGTAAGGGACTTGCTCTCTGACAGCTCATTGTTTCTCAAGGTGATTTGTTTCTGAGCAAAGTGGGTGTGAAACATAATTTCAGGAGCATGGCAGTATTTTATACAGATTGCACACAGGTAGTTATTTTATACAGTTGACCACAGAGGGAATGATTTAACAATGTGCAACTACGAATTAAATATTGTAACAAGCCTAAGAGCATGTGATTTACTTAATACTAACTTTATGCTAACATCATCTTTGCATCCTCGCGGCTAAACTGAGGAAGCGTGGTCTGGACGATCGGGTAGTGAGGTGGACTGTGACCTGGCTGAAGGAAAGAAGCCAGAGAGTTGTGGTTAATGGGATGGAGTCTGGTTGGAGGCCTGTATCTAGTGGAGTCCCTCAAGGGTCGGTACTGGGACCAGTACCATTCAATATATTCATCAACGACTTGGATGAGGGAATAGAGTGCACCCTCAGCAAGTTCGCTGATGACACAAAACTGGGAGGAGTGGCTGACACGCCAGAAGGCTGTGCTGCCATCCAGTGAGACCTAGACAGGCTGGAGAGTTGGGTGCGGAGAAATTTAATGAAATATAACAAGGGCAAGTGTAGAGTCTTGCATCTGGGCAAGAACAACTCCGGGTACCAATATAAGTTGGGGACTGACCTGTTGGAGAGCAGTGTAGGGGAGAGGGACCTGGGAGTCCTGGTGGACATCAGGATGACCATGAGCCAGCACTGTGCCCTTGTGGCCAAGAAGGCCAATGGCATCCTGGGGTGTATTAGAAGGGGTGTGGTTAGTAGGTCGAGAGAGGTTCTCCTCCCCCTCTACTCTGCCCTGGTGAGACCACATCTGGAATATTGTGTCCAGTTCTGGGCCCCTCAGTTCAAGAGGGACAGGGAACTGCTTGAGAGAGTCCAGCGCAGAGCCACAAAGATGATTAAGGGAGTGGAGCATCTCCCTTACGAGGAAAGGCTGAGGGAGCTGGGTCTCTTTAGCTTGGAGAAGAGGAGACCGAGGGGTGACCTCATTAATGTTTATAAATATGTAAAGAGTGAGTGTCAGGAGGATGGAGCTAGGCTCTTCTCAGTGACATCCAATGATAAGACAAGGGGCAATGGGTGCAGGCTGGAACATAGGAGGTTCGTAAATATGAGAAGAAATTTCTTCACAGTGAGGGTGACGGAGCACTGGAACAGGCTGCCCAGAGAGGTTGTTGAGTCTCCTTCTCTGGAGACATTCAAACCCGCCTGGACGCGTTCCCATGTGACCTGATCTAGGTGTTCCTGCTCTGGCAGGGGGATTGGAGTAGATGATCTTTCAAGGTCCCTTCCAATCCCTAACATTCTGTGATTCTGTGATTATTTTCCAATTTTTTCAAACATGAAACTTACGAAGTGGCATAAACTTGATTAGTAAAAATGAAGAATTTGCAGAAGGAATATCAACAAATACATGAAACATATCTTATCTTTCAATGTGCATTAAAAACAGAAGTTGCAGAGCCACAGGAATAGGAATAATCATCTGATGATAAAGGGTGGCAGAAAAAGGAACACTTCATACTTGCCTGATGATAAAGATACCCTAGAAACTGCAATGGAAGGTGTTCCAGATGCTTTCCTACGGTGCTTTTTTACCAGATCTTCAGGTACACTTTCACTTGCTGGAATAATCACGCCATTTTCTAAACCAGTGTCCTGCCCAGTAAGAAAAATGCACATCCCATCAATACAAAAAGTGAACTTATTCACCATCAGTCTACAAAAGCATCATTCCTCTTAATTCCCAGAACTCCACAGCTCCTTTAGCACCGGTCTATTATTGAATATATTTAGATTACGATCTAATCTGCGTTGCTTAGCACAGATCATGCATAAAATTTGCACAAAGATGCAATTCATGCGTATGTTCTGCACTTGCAACCAAAGAATCAGAGCAAGGTGTCAGGAGTGAGAGAAGGAAACTAAAACAAATCTATTCAATACTAACTTAGCCTAGAAACTAAAGAAAACAAAAAGAAGAAGAAAAATAAAAACTGTTGGCTTTATACTAGCATAATAATTTCAGTCGGTGTAAAACTAAATGGACTTGAACTAATTAAATTATGCCAGCATAACTCCTTAAATGAAGCTAATATGCTTGATATCATTACAGGTTTTTGCCTACCTGTAAAGGAATAACTAACAACATAACTGCATCTAAATTAAATGGATTTGTCTTTTTCAACCAGAGCTAATGCACCTGACATCAAGTCAACCTGTGTGCCAAGAAAAATATAAATAAAACAAGTATTAACTTGTTTACAGCTCCCAAAACTGGCCTTCAGGTATACCAATTTGTTATTAGGAAAGATAATATATTAGAACAAGTATTTGGAAGCTGGAAAAAAAATGATGTGTTGTTTCAATGAGGCTCTGAGTTCAAATGCTCATCTACTTCTTTCCAAGCATTAATGATAAAAGCCATTACTTCTGACTACAAATTTGACTTTCCTTGTCTACTTAGGTCATGGCAACTTGAACAACTCACTAGAAAAATCCTGATTTATTAGGAGGGGTGACCAAAAAAATTCAGGATGGGTGTCCCACCCAGCACATGGCCAGGAGCAGCTGCCTGACAAGCAGGCAGGCTGTCTGCGAATGAAGACAGCGTCTGCTTCTGGCTAAGGTGAGCCACATCCTTCTGCTTTTTATGAAGCAGACAAGGTTGCTGACTCAGACATGGCTATCTATATCCTTAGAGGCCTAACAGCAAGTGAAAGGAATCTCATGTTTCAATTTGATAAAGTGTTTAGCGGACATTGTGTGTTATGACATAATTTACACAGAGTCCAATGTCCAAATTCAGAAAAAGCTAAAATTGGTATAGCCTGATTTACTGCAAGTGCTGCCCTTTTTCCTTTGGAAGTCAGTGGGAGCATGCTGGACCCTGCATGCCAGAAAGTCACATCCTTAGTTCACAGCACTTACTCAAGACCCTGCAGTGCCAAAAATGCTTACTCCCATTCCCTGGGCTTCCCACTTCAGAATCTGTAACTCATTATGTAATGCTGGACATTAGCAGCAGTTTTTAGACATTAGAAAAATGTCTGCCAAACCACAAACCACATCACTGATAGAGCATGACAAATTCTCTTCTAGAAGAGATCTTCACTGGTCCCAGCAGAATTAAGGAAGAAACAAAATCTTCTCTGTCAAGTTTGTCCTTCCTGAGCTACAAATTGATCTAACAGGGCAGATACCAGCCAAGCCCTCTTGTTTGGTGCCAGCTGTATTTGGTGTCAGTTTTACATCAGCGAACTTACCCTGCTATAATCTGCAGTCATGCTGCGCATGCTTAGTGCCAGAGACCTCGGGAGGGAAGGTATGGAAACACTATTTCTGTTTGCAGGACCCATGGCTCCTTTTAAATGGCCTGCAGCGGCTTCTGTATCGCTGTTGTTCAGTGAAAGAGTGCTCCCTCTGGGAAGTAGACAAGAGTAATAAAGCGTTATTGCTTTTAGCAGACCACGGAATAAAATAGCAGTTAAAACAGTTTACTAGAATTACATTGCCCTGGATGAACTGTGATCCACTGCAAGGAAATGGTCACCTGGAAAGACAAACACAAGCTAGGGTGAATTAATTACTTTATACCTAACACCTGTTTTCAGCACTTCTGCCAGACGTGTGAACAGCCCGTGCAAGCATCTCTTGTCCAGGCTGCCCTCCGGGCTGCAGAAGCTACATTCCTGCACGTTCATTTCATACTACATTTGCATCCCAACAGTAGGTACAAGGCCCCCCGTGTGACATTTCCCACCAAGCTGCTCCCCATTTTGAATGAAAACTACCAGGACATGACAGTTCTGGCCTCTTCCGCAACTGATGGTAATGCCTGCACTGACCCTAGAAAGTCTCAAGTCCTCAGCTGTATGCTCTCCTTCCTCTCCAGAAAAACAACTGCCCTCACTCCTGCTAGAGGGGTGCTGTCCTATTTATATCGTGATAATGACTCCTGACCCAAACCGGCCGGTTATTTCAACCAGCTTGGAAAGCTCTTCAACTCTCTTTCACAGGTTTCCTGTTAGTAAAAGCGATAAAAAAGAATTTATCTTCAGCATACCAGAACCCATTTGCAGTCTAATACCACAACAGGCAGAATTTTTTCCATGGGACATTTTCTATTAGCAAATATTGATTAGTCCATGTGAATACTCAGTGCTAGAAAGGGTAGGCTGCTGTACTTTTTTTTTTTCCTCTTGAAACAATGAACATTATTTAAAAATGCATTTTAATATTTCCAGTTAAAGTTCTATTTCCATTTGAAATTTGATTTGCAGCAAAAATACAACTTCCTGGCTAATCTATTTTTCTCTCTCTGCAAACATCACTTCAGACATTTTCATTTCCCTTCATAATTTAGAGAACTCTCAAATAGTCTTGCAGGACCGTATCAGTTCTGCATACACTCCTACTTACTACTTTAAACAATTACTAGTCAATAGCGATTGATGCGGGAACTGCAGCCTTTACCATATGGGAAATACAGCATCAGAGGACAGTGGTAGTACAATTTTGCTGGAAAAATATTTTTGGAACTTAAAGCACATTTTCAGCAAAAATAAGCTTGCTTAATAAATATTTCAGATCTGCATGCATCTTCATTGTGCCAGACAACATCTGAATTTCACGGTCACTTGGTTTAGCCTGTCATATCATGTTTAGGGTAATTGCAGTAAAAATCCTCTCTACCACAATGGAAATTTTTATCAGAACTATTGCAGAACTGAGAAAAAATGCTCAGCTCCTGTCTCACCCCTACACTAAGCACTGAACACAGACTCTGAATCCACATCTGTGGAGTTATTGAAAAAAAGGAATACAGAGGAAAACCCCAAACACCAGGACTGTCTACTAATGTTGCACAACCATATTTTGTCCCTTAGTGAGCACACAGTAACCTTTTAAGCAATTGCTATTCTATTTCTTGTATTAACAATAGTAGATTATACATAATAAACTCACTCCTATGCATGTGCACTTCACATACACGCACTGCTACTTTTTAACATGATGAATTTAATAAGATGATGGTGATCAACAAACCCTAAAAAATGTGTTTTGGTTGAATTTTAATCCTATCTGCTCACATAAAGATGTGTCTTTGGTGCTGTAAAGTCAGAAAATCAAGGCTACTGACTGTCATCTGTATTTTGTCAAAGCTCTTGTATTTAGTTGCACACAAAATTAATTTCTAAACCTGCCAGGACATGACAAGTAGCCAAAATGTTGAAAACATATTTTATTGCACGTCATACCACTTTTGATGGATTGTTGTGACTTTCTGTTGTGAAAGCTGTTGTTACAGATTTTTTCCTCACTCTGTAAACTAATGTAAATCAACAGAGGTGTTCAGAAGTCATGCTGGACTGGGATAAAAAGACTTTGAAATGTGTTACAAGGGATTCTGTAGTCATCAGTCAGACTGAGTATGTGCACATCAAATCTGCTGCACAGACCTCTCTAGTCTTTTCCCTTACTCCTGTCTGCCATTAGGAAACGGTTCAACTTATTTTATACACAAATTAAGTAGACAACAAAAGAAAGAAGCTGTTATAAGGCATTTCCCCATGGTAGAGAAGACCTCAGTATGATGAGGCAGTGTGCCTGTGTAGACGAGTCTGAAATTCCTACACTATTCTTCCAAGAAGTATCCAGATGCAGCCACCCAGTTCATTCAGCTGCAAAACCAGTAAATGTTGCTGGAATAGAAATAAACCAGTCCAAGAGATGAACTCATGGACCAGGCCTCCCTGTTCCCAGCTCTTAAATCAAAATATTCAGAAATAACAAAAATTCTCTCTCAGTCTCCCTGCTGGTAGGTGATATACTTCCAGTTTGGGCAATGCTAAAAGATGAGGGCAATTACAAAAATCAAAAATATGCAAGAAAATCTAAGACAGCTGCAGTGTCACAATTTACTGTTATATTCCTTTAATTTGCAACTCGAAACAGTTACAGAAGGTAGCCTGAGAAGGTTTGTTGTTATTTTTAATAATTACTACTCATTTCTATAAATCAACAATGGAAGAACTAAAGCAAGCATCTTTGAATATCTAATCAAGAATTTAACCACACATATACAATGCAGGAATTTTCATCCCTCTACAGAAATCCAGATTGTAAAATTTCTAGGTGTGTGCACCTGAGCAAAATATATGGGTCTACATTCAGTATAGATTATCCAAATGAACAAGAAAAAAGTGAGCTATTTTTTGCCTTCATTTCGGAGATGGGACATGAGAGGAATGTTGCATGTGGCATTTTGTAATGCTATCAACAGAGCCCAGAAGAATGATAAATGGAATTCTACTGGAAATAACTGTGACAATAATTACAGAAAGAGAAAGGCAAACAGAGCCTTTGAAGAAGAAAATATAAATGACAATCAATTAACAAAAGCAAAACAAAAAATTACAAAAGCAAAACTTTGGAACAAAGTGCCTCAGTTCTGTAACATGAACACAGCTTGCTGAATTAAAAAACAGAAAACAAAAAACAAAGCACTGACAGCAATCACCACCCAAATGCAAGGAGAGAAAAGAGGAGTGGACAGAGTTGTTTTTGTTTTTTTTTAAATAAACATAAGCTCTGCTTCTCAGATAGTGCTCACGCTGGGCATTCAAAGACAACGCAAGTCTGGGGACTGGCACATCCCCTTAGGTCAACCCCAGCATAAGCTATAACAGATTTCTGCTGCTCACCTCTCAGAACAAGGTGTTGACTTGCCACTGTGCAGACTTTGGCTTTCAGCTTCTGAGACGATGTTCCTTCCACTTTCATCTTTTGTATTTATAATTTCTCCTTTGGTAACTGCCCTAATTATCTTCCTGATGAAAACAAGGAATAAAAAAAATGTTTTAAAACTCACAAGATCTCTCCCAGAAACAGCAAACTGGCTGAAATACCATGAAGTGCACTTTTCTATTCATTTCATGCCTGAACTATGGACAACTCTGGATATAATGGTCAATAAAGTACCAAATCTGGATATCAAGCTGATTCCTACAAACAAAAGCATCATCATATTTACACTAAACTACTCTAAGAAACAGAACATCAAAACATGGTGACTTCCTGCTTTGAATCAAAAGTACCTTTTTTGAAAATTCTCATATTTTTACAGTATATACACAGCAAAGAATTTTTGATCGTGTGTGTACTTTCTTGTAGCAAATTACACCATGTGTATTTTCTCTTAAAGATCTCTTTGCAGTTTCTACAATTGTATACAGCAATGCCCCAAACACACTACTTTCCAAAAACATAACATCACCCCCTTGCCCTGCACTATGTGGTCAGACAGAAATGAAATGAGGTGTTGCAAAGTAACAGTACGCTTCACAGACTTACAAACAACAATAGTGTGGTAAGGTTTCCCATGATGCTAAGTTTCAGAAGGAGCTGGCCCCAAAATGGCTTTGCTAAAGCAAATCCACTCATGAGATATATGAGCATGGAACCTGAGTGAGGAAGAAGGAGCAAGGAAGGAAGAGGAGAAGCAATGAATCACTCCTAAGAGAAGCAGCCCATTTCTTGCAGGATTAAATTTATGGGGAATGTCACCAATGGAAAACATTTCAGGCCACAAACTGAAAAAGGCTGAAAACCACTAAACTAAGTAACAGACAATAAAAAATGATTTGTTTCTCATAGGTAAATGTGATCTGTACAATGGATTCAAATTAAAAGAGGATTAGAAAAGTAAATTTTAATTCACTCTCACTATAGCTACCAATTAGCATGATTTAGAGCAATATCTAGGTTCCACTACAATAGATGCACTAAGCTTATTCTTTCTTCGCCTTCATTTGAGAAGCCAGAGGTGCTCTGATGCTCTTTTTCCCACTACTAAACAGAGAGAAATTACTTATGTAAATTTCCTAAACGACTGGAGCAAGAAGTCCACACCCAGCACTCCTCAGAAATCAAAAAGGTGTAGAAAGCTATCTATCCACCCTATGTTTGGGATCCATAGCTCCACCCATGACAGAAACATTCATCCAATTTTTCCTTCCACTCACCCAATAGCCTCAAGTTATGTCCAGACACCACCCATGCAACCATATATTCAATGCACCTGTCAATGTCCCTGGAGAATATGTGAGCGCTCCTCTAAGGGCATAGCCTAACTGGGGTTACAGGCTGTAAAATGACCAGCAATGCATCTGTTTATTCGAAAGAAAGGAGTGCTGCTTGAGTGTTAGACTAAATTTACACAGCTGGAAGCTGAAGGAAAACATGACTTGTAAACTGAACCAACCGGTATACATAAAAAACAGGCCTTCCAAATACTGTTTCTTGCATTTGCTTCCTCAGCAAAACCGCTTTTAGAGACTCTCTGTTACTTCAAAGTATAAACAGGAAAAATCCAGGAGTAAAATTGCCTTCTTTCTGCTACCTTTATAGCTGAAAGGTAATTACAGCTGCATTTCCTAGGAGACAGCAGTTTACTTATAGTAAGCAGATTTTAAATGAAGACTGTTTCTAACTCTGCAAAATTTGAGGCTGATGTGGAACACTGGAGAGATTCAAAAGAAAATCCATCCAACCATGTTCAGCTGTAATCTGATTTATCAGTTTCCAAAAAGAAAAGGCTTTACCCTATCTTTCTAGGTCCGCCAAAGACCGATTTATGCCCAGTTACAGAGGAGGTTGATAAATCTGGCCATTTTTCTTCATTCTCTTGAATGGGTTGATCTTTGAATTTTCTTTCTTCATCCTTACTGGAAACTGTATCTTCAGTGGAGGGGGAAAGAAATAAAAAAAAAAAATCAGCTTTTGCACAAATAAAGCAGCACACGTCAAAACAATCTGCAAAAATAGATTTTCCATTTTTCAATATTAAATAAAACTGCATGATAAAATATCATACAAAAACATCTGGGGGAGTTTCTTTGATTTTGCTTTTTAATAAAGGAAAAATAAATTTTAAGTAGTTTGAAATGTTTATCACTATCAGCTTTACTGTTGAACTATGCTCCTGAATTTACCCCTGACAACATAGTTAATAACCAAAGGACTTGAAATATAATTTTGCAGTGTAAAGCATTTTCTGTGTTAAATGCAAGAACGTTTTCTTAATTAAAATGTATGTTCATCTGGAAGCAAAATGTGGAAAAAAATGGCTTATTTTTTCAAATATGTCCATCAAACGTAAACATATAGTAAAAAAATCACAAAATACCCAATTTGACAGGTTGCATAATATCAAAAAAAAACCAAAAAAAACACAAGAATGTTAGATACATGTCAGTTTGACAGTTTCTGAAGCACACTGATAATGGAAAGATCAGCATTTTGCCAAGCAGCATACCTGCACCAGAATTTTTTCCAACGGCAGTAAACCTGTCCTTCCTCTACAAACTGCCAATAACTACCACATTCCTACTAAACGTGGTGAATGCCACCTCTGAAAACAGACTACCCAAATACCAGCTTCTGTGTTCAGAGCGAAGTAGTTAAGCGAAGAGAGAAGCATCAGGACTCAGGAAAAACTCCCGTTTATTAAACCAGTGGTCCTGTGGTACCAGGCAAGGTACCAGAGCAGCTCACAGACATGGTATGCTTGCTTTGCTCAGGACTGCAGACTGTTTTCTGTACATAAGGGTGCAAGTGCAATTTATCAGAGATATCTGCGTAGAAGGTACCTCTTCATTCTCACTTGGCTTTCCAAGTAGTCTGGATGTAGCCCATGCTGCAGCATACAGCACAGGAGTTAACATTTATCTTTCCTATTCAGAGTTAAAAAAGAAAAATGGAATCATACTTTTTACACATCACCATCACAAATAAGAGAGGCAAAGATAAAAAACGTCTGGTTTTAGATCTCTACATACAGACAAACTTCCTGGCAAGAACTGAGAATGAACATTTAAGTTTCTGCTTCTGGCTTTGCAGCTTCATAATGCTGTCCACCTGTTTGGACAGTGAGATCTTGAGCAGCTTGCTAGCTCCACAGAGATACTTCTTCATTCATCTATAGCTTACCTCTCCTACATACTAATTATTCACAAACCAATGTATAGTAATACCCAAATATGAAATTAAGATTAAAATATTGATTATACTTACACCTTTGACAGTGAAGAATGAAATACAATGCAAGTAAAACACTCTGGGAACAAGGTTGGAATGTATTAAGCATATGCAGCAACTCTCTCTTGAGGTCCCTACCTGGGGATTTGCGCAGGATAGACTGTCTGACAACATCGGTTCCAAGATTTGACTGTTTGAAGCGCTTTGCTCTCTCTTCAAAAAACCATTCTCCTGTCACAATCCTTAGCTGTCTATATGGGGAGAAAAAAAGAAAAAAGCCAGGGAGACGTGCACATTAACAAACTTGGCCAACCAAAACTGCTGCTTAAACCCTTAGGTTTCATCATTCACCCATTATGCTCACAAACTCTGGACAACATTTGCACAGTTCAAACTAAAGAGCAAAAAGACTGATTGAGAAGCTTGAGACAGCAGGACAGGTAGCAGAAAAATAAAACCATTTTGCTTTGTGAATTAAAAGTAATTTCCAGCACGTGGAAATTTACTTGGCAAAAAGTGTTTCAACCACATTTACCAGATGTCCATAGAGAAGACGTAACACATTATCTCCCTAGTCCTTTGGATAGGGAACTACTCAACTTCACAGTTTTCAGCATCTCCAAAAAGACAAGAGCTGTAGAAACAACCACAATGTATAAAGGAAAAAAAATAAAAACAACCACAACCAATCTCCTGACACCCACATCAACAGTTTATTGACCCAGTCTGGTTATATACAGTTTGCTGCCAGCTCATATGTATTTTTCATACAGTACTTTAAGTTTTATATGCTGCCACACTATATGCAGTTTCTTCACATGACAGCACTGTTAAGAATTAGCTATATGTCTGAGCTTCAGAGCAATGAAATTTTGTCTTTGCTACTGTTTTGGATAATGCACCTTCTACTGGAGGTAACTGGAAAATTTTCAAATTCTTCTGCCTATATTCACAACAAAAATCTTGTATCATCACCACTGTTTTCCATAGGTATGTTTTTGATGCTAATTGCTAGACTTTTCCTGAATGATTTTCATTATGCTAAAGCATCACCACTTCTATTGCCCCACTACATACAGTTGATGGCAAAAAGCTACTAATCATGAACACCCCCCCCCCCCCCAAAAAAAAAAAAAAAAAAGATTAACAACAACAAAAGATTTAGCTGCAGGAGTGTTCCTGCTTACTTTTGCTCAGTAAGAAAACTTATTTGCAAACCTGAAACAGAAATCATCTAGTCCTCTGGGCATGAAAATTACTACAGATAGATTTAGAGCACTGATCAATATCTTCTCTATTAAATTACTTGCCCAAATGAAGAGTCTGACTTGGGAAAATACTAAAAATTACAGAATAGGATTCTACCATTGCTAAAAGAAATACCCTTATATCCTCAGTTCTTCCTCACCTATTAACGAATTATGCACCTTCGCATTCCTCTAAAAAAAAACTCAAAATATGAAATTTGCACACAAATGAGATAATAGAAGATTATTGCCTTATCTCATTGTTGCAGACTTGTAATGACAAAAAGCCATATAAGTTGTCATCACAATCAGACAGTCATTATGTGAGGCATTAAATAAAATCTCTACATTTCCCCTCTGAAATTTTAATTTTTTTTTTTTTTTTTTTTTTAAGATACAGACACCGGAAAGGATTCATTGCCTTAGAACCTATGCAGTATGAAAACAGTTTTTCTCCAAATGCGTACTTTCACAATTCATTTACACCATGCACTTCTCTGTGCAGTTATTTTTATGTCAAGGTTTACAGCAAGTTTAATGTTTTATATCACACCATAAATCTGTCATACCCTTGACTATATCATATTCTACTACAATACAAATGACATATTACATGGTCTGCATGGTTCATTCATTTTTCCTCGGTTACTATCAGGTTTGACCATAAAGCTCCACAAGCACCATTTTCCCCTTGGATACAGATCTTACTTACCCCTAATATCTCACCAGCAACGCTCAACTTGCTCAAGGGTACTCCCCACCCCCTTATCCAGGCAATTGCCTTCACCCCTCTCCACACTCAGCACAACCTACGCTCAAGGCTTTTGCAGCATGGGAGGCTGCCCCACACAACCCCACAGGCTTTTACAAACAGAAACTTGCAATTATTTCCACACCCAGCCCTGAATGGTGCCACCAACCCAGGCTGCTGTGGTTCTGGAGGGGCAGTTCCCAGAAAGCCATCCCCTGTGCTTTCTGCCCAAATGAGAATATCAAGGAAGGAAGGAAAGCCTCTCTGGTGCCTCCTCTGTCACAAGTGCCTAGGGGACCTCAGTCTGGGAAGAACAGCAGCTGCAACCAGTGTGTCTGCTTAATTTACTATTTCTTACTCTTATAATCTGATGTGGAGATCCAACACGTCAGTAACAGGAACACACACTCAAATAGGGTCATGGGCTGGAGCAATCGAAAGAGCTGTAGCCAAGGGAAGGATGGTTGTGGTGGCTGTGGGAGATGGCTGAGAGGGAAGAGGATGGAGGGCAGCTGGGTGTGCAAGGAAGGATCAGCAGCAGCACTGTGGGTGGAGGGAAGATGTCCTCCCCTGCCTCCACCTCTTGGAGAGGGCCTTCCTCTCCTCTTCCACTCCACTGGGGTACATGTCACCCACACCCTCAGCTCATCATCAGTCTCCCTCCCTGTGTTCCCACCTCAATGACCTCTCCTACTCCTCCCTGCAGCAGGGAAGCAGCCTGCAAGAGGCTAGTGCCAGGCTGGGGAGCGATGGAGGAAGACCGTGGAGAAGGACTTTCTCTTCCTATCGCCATCCCCCGTAACAGTAATGACTGACCCCAAAATTGCCTTCCTTGCAGCCTCCAAGAGCCACACAGGGAAGAGATAGGTTAGTCTAATTAGGCAACAACAGTTGCCTGTGTCTTCTGGCAAAGGATAAATCAGCAATCTACTTCTCTCAGTAATCTTCCTCTGCAGGCTGTAGCCCACTGCCATTAAATAACCTCCAATTATACAGCTGGTGCCCTCCTGCTTAGCCAAGGAAGTTCAAGGCCATCGCTGCCTGTTCTGGCAAACACAAAACAGTCCCTCAAGAAGATGAGGGTCCGAGCAATCCCCCGTGCTGGTCCAAGTGGGCAAAAGAGGCTGTGACAGCCAGTACCATGACGGAGCTGAACCATGTGCCGGTTCAGCTAATGATGGTAAATTGAATTACCAACCTCCTTCATCAGGCTGATTTTCTTAAGTAGTTAATACCGCAATGTAAATTGAGACCCACTACTTCAGATTGCCAGCTCCTCGGCAGGGCTGCCCTGAGGAGGCCCACGTACCTTCTGCTCCAACCCCACCGGCAGAACCAGGTCTGAGGTACAACAGAGCTGCGGCATGAAAGGCAGCAAAAAAGGGAGAATTGCCTTGCTGTAGTCAGGAGTTTCACCCCTCAGCCAATTCTAACTGTTATCCACAGTGAAGGGGAAAAAAAACCATCAATAACTAGCCACTGCGAGTGTCACCTGGAGCAAGTCCAGAGGCCTCAACCTTCATGTCAGACCTTCATCCTTATCATCACCAACACTGCTTTCAGTCTTGGGTACCCAGCTTCTGCTAGCAGTCCATTTTTTGTGAAAGTGTCCATACCCAACAGATCACTTCTACAAAAATATCACATTTTAATGAAACACTGGGGGAAAAGAAAAAGCTTTGTACCTTTGACTTTCTAGCACACTAATATTAGACGGGACATGTGTAAATGTATTCTTCATGTATGCTCAACAATTCACAGAAAGACTAGTGTTCATAGCATCTTAATGATTCATACATTTCAGGAATACCTATAAAAATAATGTGTTCCTCACAAATGGAAATGAATTCAGATGAAATGACTGCCCAAGTTTCTGACTTGAGGTTTGAATTGCATAATTGCATTGGACATTCTGAAACAAAAATTGAAGAGCGAGACCTAACTATCTTTCAATAATGTTATTTTCATGCATTTATAATTATGACAAAGGAAGACTGTCTTTCCTCCTGAGATAGCCCATTTTTCTTCTATTTCTGATACCAAACTTAAATGAACCATTTCCATCTAGATAATTTTTTCAGTGAGCAGAGAATCAAGGGCATATGTACAACATTACATGAAATTAGAGTTCACAGGTTTGTTTTCTGTTGTTTTTAAAATGGGTTCAAGTTCCATACTGACTGTAATCATGGTGTGTGTATGCATTTTTTTTCCTTTCTCAGTTAGCATGTAGCATACAACGTCAAAAAAAAGTGTTCTACCAAAAAAAAGTGTTTAGACTGGCCTTCCAGGATGTACAACAGATGCTGAAGTCAGTAGCTTTAGAAAGAAAGAAAGCAGTGTTATAAACTGTAGTATTAGCAATTTTTGCATGATTGCTCTTTCCTATATTCAAAATGGCCAGGAAAATTTTAAAGAAAATCATGTTCAAGTAACTACATTTAGTACAATCATATGTTCATATGTTAGATAAAGTCTTTATATAAATTGATTACTGATCCAGCTACTCAGATATGTGAGAGGTAACACTTTATGGTTCCATACTTCTTCCTCTATGATCTCCCAATAAACAGATTAACTTCATTAACATGCTGCTCCACTCTCATTTTTGCAAGATCGTTAAATGTCCAATTATAAAAATCCCATTTAAGATGGAAAGTCCCAATTTTTACCTTTAATCATTTCTTTTGGAGAAAACAACAACAACAACAAACATTGGTAAAACAGTCTCACTGTTTGATCATCCAGCCTAACACTTACAGTACAGGAGAGGGATTTAGTCCACCTTCCTTTCCCTCTCCCATTGTCCAAGTATTTCACTTCTTCTTTGGGAAGTAAAATTTGGAAAAAATGGCAAAACCAAAGGCTGGATAAAGTGTAGCCTATAGACAAATACACCAAAACATACACACCCATCTCTGCATGCATTCAATTGCACAGAATATTTTCTGTAACATAAATTAATTCCAGAATATTTTCAATATGCTGTGAGGCTACTGAATAGAAATTTGTGATGCTATTAAAAGAAGGCAAACTTGCCTGGAAGTGTTTTGTTTTTTTTTT
>VXAA01001410.1:132545-156127 GCA_013399115.1 Anseranas semipalmata
GGGGGGGGCGGGGGGGGGATAGGGAGGGGAATCTGAAGAACATCTGTATTTAAAACATTTGAAGTATCTATTTTTAGGCTCCTAATGTGCATAGATGTTACTAAGATACTGATGAATTTTCATGATGCTTTGAGACAACATAATTATTTCAAAGATGAAGACAGATTTCCCATTATTGCTTAGTTCTGCTGTAATAACTCGGACTACCTAGGCATTTTATCTTACTGAAGAACTCAAAAATAAAGGCATTGTTCACAGATATCTACACGCATTCATAATGAAAAATACAGACAGCATCAAGATGCAAAATCAGCTTGTCAGCAGACTGCTCGAAGAACATGATTTCCCTCAGTCTATCACTGACCATTTTTCACACCAAATTAAAAACGCAAACCAATCACATTTTAAGAAGATGCAAGGAAAAAAAAAAAAGTGACCTTGATGGAAAGTTTCTCTTTTACCACCTATGTTTGAAAGCTACTGATGACCACAGTTGTTCCTTGTATGCAGGGAATGGAGTAGAAAACTTACTCTTTCATCAAGTGCATTGCTACATACAGGCTAAATTTACCTCATTAAATACTAAAACATCTCATCTTATTAATAAAGACTATCTTGTTCTCTACTCTCAGTGACAGCAGACCTTAGAATTTGGGAGAAGATTTAGCTCTAACCCTTCTTGACTTTTAAATTATTCATCTTGCAACTTTATGTTTTGGTAATAACTCTCATGGGGGAAAAAAAAAACAACAATCATTTTCGCTTTACGGACATTCAAGGGGAATATCCTTCTTCAGCAACTGGAAATCGTAAGGCAATTTATACATAAACCTCAGTCCATTATCCTTAAAAGTCCTGACAAACATCTCTCACTTTTCACATTCCAATGTCTTTCCTCAAATTCACTAAATCTCTTTTCAAAAGTGTTTTAGAATGTAATTAATGTGTTGCAATGAGCTTCTCCATCACCATAAGCTGTTTTTCAGGGAAGTCTGACTTTGGTGAAATTTCAGATAAAAGGTTTTAAAGATTATTTGGGGGCAAGGAGGAGATAAGTCAGACTCGCTCGTCGCCAAAGACACTATGGTTGACAGATGAACAAAGAGATAGATTTTACTATTAAACAAATTGGTATCTCACCCCTTCAGCTACCGTCATGCTGACATGCATATTTTTAATTTGTTCCAAAAATAATAGTGTTTTACCATATCCTAAAAATAAAGAGTATCTTGAAATAACCTGATCTTCAAGTCAAAGTCAGCATACATACAATTTGCCCCAATCTCTTTTTTCTGATTTTTTTTGGTAGCTGGACAAAAAAAAACACAATAAATGGTCAAGCAATTATATCACTTCATCACAGGCTATGTGACAGAATGTCCTTTTGCTGTACTACAGATATCCCAAACTCCTGTCCTATGAGTGAATAGGCAGGACACAAGATGCTCAGAGGGAAGGAAAGGTCAAAATGCATTAAATGAAGCAACTGGCAGAAACTGGCTGATATTATCCACACTTTCTTTTATTGCCCCAAGACCTTCTTTGTTTCAGCAACCATTTTGGATTATTATTTGTGTTATTCCAGGGATTTGTCCAGTAAATTCTACAGTATCTGTCAACATCTCTTTTGTTAAATACACACTCAATACCCAGCATCCAAATTTCTTAACTGACAGCAGATGAAATGCAGCAGGTTTTCCAAGAGCTCGGAAAGATTTGTTTCTGAATGTATTCCTGCAGGTAGGAGAGATGACTATATAGTATATTGTACAGGTTACTGCTACCACCATCACCTTAAATGGTAGTTCATAGACATTCTTGTGAAACATTTTGGCAGAACAACCAAGAATTAGTATAGCATCAAAACCAGAAAGAGTTCATGAAGGCCATGAATCCTTCTCACTGTCTTCAAGGGTCTCACAGTATGTACGACAACATACACATGTTACAGCAGGTGCTAGTGTCTGTACTGATACGGACATAAACCTCAGTCATCAAGGTTGCTAAAGAAAAGGAGAAGGGTAAAGAAAAAGGACAAATTCCTAGCACGTTTCGCAAAGCCACTAGCATGGTAAAACAACTCAGTTTAACAGACTCAAATATTGTATGCAAATCAATGCTACATAGCTAAAAGCTTTTTCCCCTCCTGTCTTTCATTTCCTACTCACACAGAATAACTGTCTCTTAACACGATTCCCATTTTCTCTTCCTTGCTTTCTGTCTTTCAATCTTGCCAAAGGCCCTCTTTCTATTAACTTAATCAACTCCTCCTTCAAATGTAATTCTGAAAGCCTAAAAATCCCAATTTTTTTCTGCATTTCTCACTTAACTGAGACAGAGGAAAGCAGAAATGAAAGAATTAAAACTAGAATTATGCACAGTGATTGGATTTAACTGAAATACCTATCTCCAACATTCACCCCTACACTGTCCATATAGAAGATAATCTCTTTGTGTTTTCCTAGCAGCATAAAAAGCATTTTAGAGATCATTAACTTCCATTATAGTCTTGCAAAAACACTGTATATGAACAAAAAGAAAGGACAGAGATAGATTTCAATTTAGTAAAGATATCTAACACTGACAATACCTTAGCACTTTAAACAAATTACATCACTGTTTGTAATAACTTAGATGCAGACTTCAACTGGAATTCATTTTCAACTTCATTGCTAGGACCATTGCTTGGCATACAGAATGCAACACAGTCACAAGAAACAGGGATGGCATACATTTTGAGAAGTTCCTTCATCCATTTTTCAGCCACAAAACAGGACCAACTTTACTGATGTCATCACCCCTGAGAGAGGTTTATCAAACAGCACCGAGCCTGACAGAGTTCAAGAAGCGTTTGGACAATGCTCTTAGACACATGGTCTGATTTTGGGTTGCCCTTTAGGGACCCAGGAGTTGGACTCGATGATCCTTGTGGGTCCCTTCCAACTCAGGATATTCTATGACTCTATGATTCTAACCTGTTTTTAAAAGAAGATTCTGCAACCTCTCCAAAGGATATGTATAAATTTTTTCATACCACCTAATCTAAACCTTTTCATTGCAATTTAAGCGTCGCATTACTTTTCTTACCCAAAGTCAGTATGTAGAACAGCTTCTTTGCATCCACAATGCAGCTGCCTTTTGTAGATTCAAAACTCAGTTATTTTAATTTTTCACTTGCCTAGGCCAAACGTTTCTGACTCCCTCCATTACTCTGCACACACCACATCATAGGTTTGTGATCATTGTTTTCTGCTGAACCTTCTCCAGCTGACCAACATGAAGTGTGCTACACAAAATGGGGCAGAGTACGCAAAACAGGACTGCATCATGTATTTTGTAGGCCATAATTCTGTTTGTATATCCTGTGTGATGCTGGACTTTTCCACAGTGGCATAAAACTGTTGATTCACGTTCAGCTTCTCATTCAGTACAATACCCAGACCCTTTCCTAAGGAACAGCTGCATAAGCTGTTTCCTTTTCCATTCTGTGTTTCTGCAGCTGTTTTTGCCCAAGTGGTACTTGCACATGCCCACAGGGTGCCACCATTTACTTTTTCTTCAAACTGTTTCTTTAAGTGATAACATTTCTGCAACACCTCCCAGTTTCATGTCACCAGCAAGTGTAATTGGCAAACTCATCTGCTGCATCATCTAAGTCCTAAACTAAAATACTGACCAGTAAAAACCCAGTGAAAATTCTGCTCTGTACTACTGCTTATTTTGAAAGTGAAATGCCTGCAACTACTCTGAGAACAGAGCTTTGTAGTTCTCCAGGCAGGTCTGCAATGACAGAATTTATTCTGGGCATATTCTCCCTTGTTTACAAGCTTATGAGAACAGTATGAGAGAAGGTATCAAAAGGTTCACTAAAGTCAAGTTATAAGACATCTACAGATCCTCCTATATCCACGAGGTCTGTCACCCTATCAAACAAGGAAATTAAATTGTTTTTGACATTATTTGTTCTTGAGCCAGCTCTTACTCATTGTCCTGTCAGCTTCTCTCAGCTTTCAAACAGCACCACAATCATTTGTTTCAGTATTTTTAGAGAAATTAAAGGTAACCTGACAGTGCCAACAAATCCCTTGTTCTTCCTTTCTTCATTTTTAAAGAGATGCATTGTATTTGCCATTCTCCACTCTGTCATCTCACCTAGACTCCATCATTTCTAAAAGACACAGCACTCAGATCACCTCAGGAACTGGCTGAAGCAAACCACGAGTAGTTTGTCAACATTTCACAAAATCAAGTATTTGAACATGGTTCATCTTAAAAGAGGTGAAATGTTCTCTGGATGCAACCCCCACTGACTGCAAGAGAAGGTTAAGGTATCTAACTAACAACCTTAGATGTTAGCTTTCTAAAGCTGAAGTTAGAATACACAAACCACAAACTCTAAACTTGATGTCCTGCTGCATTAATTTTTCACTGTCTAGGTAGCCAGTCTGACATAACTACCATTTTGGGTTCACTTTTTGATACAATTTACAGAAAGCTTTATCTTCCTGATATTACTTTGATGGTCTTTAAAAACAAACAAACAAACAAACAATCAAACAAAAACCACTCCCTCTGTGAAATTACTGATTCTTCCCCCTTTTAACATAATTATTTTATCGCGTCCTTTCCCTATGTATGTAATTTCCTTATGGATGGAAGAACATCCAGTTCCTACATCAGGATACTTAACCAAGTTCTATTGCACAATACACCTCTCCTTTCCTTCATGGTTATCTTACCGAGTCAAACTACAAAATTCCGTATTATTGTCTCAATCAAAGGCAATATTCCCTCCAAGTATATATGAAGAAAATAACTTTGAACATATAATATCCCTTTGCTTATTCACTCGATATCCTGTGTTAAAATACAAATTCGCTGCTTTTCAGCACTGTGTTCTGCTGTCCTCCTCCATTCCCCATATTTAACATTCTAACAGTGAGAAATGTGAAGATTAATCTATCTCCTTTTGTTTTCCCTCCCACCATGGCACAGTTACTTTAGAACTCTAATTCTAAGCATCCAGGGGAAAAATATTGTAAATACAGCCTCCTCCCTTTATGAAGAAATGCTCAGTTATGGTAAACACAGGAAAAAGCAAGGATAAAACCATGGCTTGAAGTGCTTGGACTCACGATTTTTTCATCTCTCTCCTTACAAATCCACCTACCACATCAGTCAGAACGTACAGTCCTCGCTTGTTCTTAGTTTTGTTTTGTTAATTTTGAATTACTTGATTCTTACATTTATGTCTTAATAATGTGAATAGACTGTCACTGTTTTGTAACTGATTTTCAGAGCGTTGCACACCAACAGCCTAGTATCTGTGACGCCTGCAGCTTTCTTCAGAAAGCGAGCTAGTTGAAACTAGCTTGGAACTGGAAAAAAAGATTTTGCAAAATAGTGTAGCAAATAAAAACATCAGATAAGCCTCTTACCTTGTTTATCTGCTATGCATATGCTTTTGTGCTAAGAGGAGATAAAACTAACACCACCATAAAATTACTTGTAGAGAACTAATCTCTAAATGTATTTATGAAAGCTGCACAACTTACGCGATCTTAGCACACACTGAGCATTTCCACTGCCCATCAGTTCCCACGACACGACACTTATTGCAAACTCGAAGTTTGCAGGTTTGGCACAGGTCTCCTCTGTCAAAGATCAAGCCCAGGCTTTTCTGACAGCGAACACAGACTCTGCTGCTGTTCTCTTGACAATGTCGGTTTCCACCTTTCCTTCTCACTTCCAGAAGCTCATTTTTCAATTTCCTAGAAGGAAGAAAATAAAGGGCCTTAAATTTGGAGATACAACTGATTTTTGCATGTTATTAGGATGAAACCTTTTGGAGATCAAGCAATATTTCCATCTTCCTGTGATTTGTATAAACTTTCTAACAGATTAAGATTTAGTGCTAAAAACTACAAGACACAATTAAGGACAACACAAATGTGTTTTATATATTAACTGTATTTCTGACACATACATGACAAAGAAGAATAAACCTATCCTCAACCCCTCAGACATACACTCAGGAGGAAAATATGCAGTCTTGTGGCTGGTGTGCAGACAGCTGAGTTCTGGACCACTGGCAAACTAGCTTTGGCTGTCCCTCATCAATAATTCAAGTCATGCTGAGCCCAGGTTCACTGCAGCTCAAAACTGGGACTATCCTGTGCTTCCACATTAGGAAAAGAAAATCTTTCCTATAAGTAGTGTGCATTTAATACTATGCCAGGGTAGAGTTCGCTAGGAACACAAATGTAATTCAGCACTGGCTATTCAAATCTTAAAACAAGACAAAAACAAACACCTAAATAGACATGGCATCACAGCATAACACCAGTAATTAAAAAAAACGGAGAATATCAGTTTAAATAACGTAACTTGCATGTTACCAGTTCCACCACTTACCCTGCAGGATAAAGGTATTTGCATTTAAGACCTAATTTAGAGACTGCAATTTCAAGGGTTCACGAATCAAGTCCTTAAGGAAAAAATTACCATATGCGAGATGTAACTGCTACTACTACATTTCCAACAGCTAAAAAAAAAACAGGAACGTGAAGAAAAGGAATGAAGAAGGGTGACAGGAGAGGCAGTTTTCTACCTTCCCAAACTAGGCGCTCAAGCAGGACCCCATCATAACGCAAACCCCTCACTAACAGCTCTTTGTACCTCAATTCCTGACCTCTACTCCAGAGCTTCTCCTCCCACCCCAGAGCCTCTAGCTCTCACCCCTCACACCCCAACCCACAGAACTATTTAGGTTAGAAGGGAATGTTGGAGGTCACATAGCTTAAACTCATGCCCAAAGCAGGGCCAACCAGAACAGGTTGCTCAAGGCCCTGTTCAACTGAATCTTGAGGAACTCCAAGTAAAGAGAGCCCACAATGTCTCTGGGCACCTGTTCCACAATCTGACCAACTATGACATTTTCTTTAAAAAAACAAGAAAAAAGAGTGGAATAAAAAAAACCTTCACAATATCTAACCAGAATCTCCCATATTCCAGCTTGTTCACATTGCTTCTTGTTCTTTGTAAACCTCAGAGTGGAGCCCAGCTCCATTTTTTCCTGTACTTTCATTGAAGACTTGAGAACAGAAGCAGTTGAAGACAGCCATCAGGTCTCCCCTTTTCCTTCTGAAGGCTGAGCAAACACTTTTCCATCAGCCTACATGACGCAGAAGGGGCTCCAACCATCTTTATGGCCCTCCATTGAACACGCTCCAGAATGTCAGTGTCTCTCTTGTACCTGGGAGACCCAAACTAGAAACCGTATTCCAGATATGGTCTTGCAGGTGCTCAATAGAGGAGATAATCACTAGCCTCAAATGCTAACGTAAGCCCTGTAGGTGGTCAAAATTGCTGTCCTCTCAACACTTCTCAGCAGAAGTTCTGTCCGCTCAACCCCAGGCTCCTATTATCCTCAACCTTTCCAATGAACACCCTATAGTCCCCCTGCTCTCTCCAGGCTGTCTCCTGACTTTCCTCCCACCAACACCACTCCCATTTCAAGCTCCTTCACCTTTTCAAACCCTTTCCACACTCCAATCTACCCCAGAATACCTCCTTTCCAGAGGCCCAGTTCAGCAGTTCTCAGTTCTCTTGGCTTTAGGTAGCTGGGTATTGCTGTACCCCTGTCCCATTCCTTCCCTACGGTCTCTTTCATGCACTGCCATCAGCCTCCAGAGTCCCTCTATCACAAAGCACTGCAGCTAACTGAACTCACGATCTCTACACATACATAGATACTTTGAGAGAGATTTAAAACACCTGGTTACTAGTTTCACTTAAGGATCAGTAAAAAGGTCAGGAAGAAGATGACTTTGTGAAGACAAAACCAATAAAAGATTATGGGTTGCAGCCCCAGTGAAGGAGGCTGGGAACATTGCTTAGGTCACCAGGGACCAAACTTTGACAGAATTAGGTTATTTGTGGATGCATGGCCTTGTTACAGGGTTGGCTAGCATTTTGCTTCCCACTGGGATATCGAAGAACAGCTGCTCTGCAGCCACCTGGTCTGCAGATGCTCAACCTCACACAGCTTTTGAAAAGGGCATGTCTGATCACTCCAGGTAACAACTACAAATCCTGGGAAGCATTTTCCTCTGCTGTTTTCTACTCAGAAGTGATTTCTTCTTTATGCAAGGTTCTGCTTCGGATTCTTCTTTTCCCATCTTCGATCCAGACAGCCCTTCTCTCATGTCATAGACTTTTCAAGAGTCCGTCCAGGCTTCCTGAGCTTTCTTGGTACTTTTCTAACTGTTCTTGCTGTTCATTGATTTCATCTGACATCTACCTACCTCCTGCAGACATACAGATAGCTACAGGTCCATGTCCAACTTCTTCTAAGTACAACCATCAACCACTAAGGCATATTCAGCTTTACTCAGCTTCCCCCCACAAAATTCCCTCTGCGTCTATACTGAGTATACGTGGCAAGGTGCTGTCAGCAAGGGACCATTTATGCTTAAAACAAACAAAAGAAAAACAAAACAAAAGAAACAACAAAACCACCAGTGACTCTCTGCATTTCAGGAACTCAATGAACACTGATGTCAACTTTTTAGTACGTACCAGTGTGTCCTGCAGTCTGGATCCAAGTGTCCGATGTTAAAACAAAACCTTCACTGAAATCCTTCCATTCTGGCCTCCCTGCCTTCCCGCTACCCCCCAGCTTTCAGGCCCTTTTGTGCTTAACTGGAAGCATCATTGAGCACAATATATGTGCTTTAAATAGTTACAGTTTTAAATAAGGAGATCTCTATCACCCCAAACCAATAAACAGTGATTTTTAAACAAAAGCTTTCTTGGAGAGCAACATGTTGAAAAAAACCTTATCAATGTTTCAATGTTCCTTTGACATTACAAAGGCATTGTTCCTATTATCCACTAAGGGTGGTCACAAGAATATTTTCCACTGTTCATGCAATACTAAATCTTGAAATCTTTTCAGATGCTAGTTGGTCTACCAACACCATGAATTTTGAAAAGTGTGATTTGTTGTTTTTTTTTTAATACAGAGCTTCCTTCAAGGACTTTCAGGAAACCAAGATAAAATAGATCCACAGCTTCCCTGCTCACTTAAACATATAAAATACAAAAATTAAAAAAGCAGGCAAACAATGTATGGACAGATATACTGAATCTGAACTTTCCTTTGGGATTCCCTAAACCATTTGCTGAATTGAACTACTGATTGACTGTAACAAATATGTTTGTATCTTAAGAAAATAAAGAATGAAATGTCTTGAGGGCCAGAAAGATTAGGAGGAGGTAGGTGAGTCAACTGAAAAAAATCCATCATCGTAACAACCACGGCCTAGTTGCACCAGTTATGCAATGTTGAGCAGGGATAACAAGTGCAGCACGTAGCTGGACTAACTTACCAATACCCTTTATCTCCCCAGTATGGGAACCAGCTGTATTGTAAACATCCAATTTCCTTTTGCCATTCTAACACTTGAGCTCTCCTCAGTTTTAAAGGAATCTAATGTATCATGCAGGTAGACATTTTTAATATCAAATATTAAACAAGAATTAATCTTTATCGATCCTCTTCTAGTAATATTAAAGAGAAAATAAACTCTGCAGAAGCCAATTTAATAAGCTGCTGGAGAAAGAATCCTATAATACACTGAAGTTTCTAAACCATCTATTATAATAGCTGTTTGATAGAAGATAGCTATTAAGAAGAAAATTGTTACTGGCAAGCATAGCAGAATATTTTGCCATTCCTCTAACTGTGAATTTATATTAAGATCTCTCTCCTGTTTGACTAAATACGTTAAGTGCATTGGAGAGGAGTTTTGTTTTAACTAGTATTCCAGCACTGAATCTAAACCCTTCCACATGGGGCCTAAAATACCAAATAAAGTATCAGAGTGGGAGAAAAAAATGACAGCATACAGCAAATTTGAGAAGTGGCTCATATCCTAGATTAAGTCCCCCTAACAAGTAAATATGAAAAGCTGAGGCCTTGAAAAGATGAGGAAAAAACATGCAGGCAGCAAGACCACAATTTGACACCAGCAAAGCCAAGGAATGGCCAGCAGTCACGGCTCTAGGCACTGTCACCCACCGCCTGGAAGGGGCACAGCACAGCCCCTAAAGGAGTCCGACTCTTCCCTGCTGGCTGCCTCCTGGCTCCAAGCATCACAGGCGCTCGTTCCCTCGCAACTGCAGCCTCCAGAAATGGGACATTCACAGGCCCTTAGAATCTTGCAGAGACAAAGGAGTGATGGGAAGGAAGCCTTAAAAGAGCCATTTTTTTCTTAATATGCTTTACCTCAGACAACATTTATTCCCCAAGTTTAGAAAAGATGAGTAGTTATATTGCTACAAGAGGCAAGACAGACACTGCTCAAGCCATTCACTTAAACGAATGCCATCAACTGTGAGCACGATCTACTTGCTCTGAATCAGGTAACACGTTTATTTTAAATTCCTTTTTTTTTTTTTTTAATTTCAGTAAGATTTTGGAAAACACTTTTATTTTGGAAAAAAGAAAATCTACCTCATCTCTACCCTTTTTTTTGAAAAACACTGTAGAAAGCATGGCATACATAATTCCTCAGTTTGATTTTTCAAATTGCTCCTGCATCTTCCTTTTCCCCCTTGTTTTTAAAAGCTTTTTCATCTTAAAAGATATAGAGCAACAGAATTCAAGAATTCCTTATTTTATTTTGGCATTCTAAATTTTCCAGAGTTCAAACTATTTAAAAAATTTCATTAAAAAAAAAAAAAAAAAAACTGTTCTCACCCAACTAAGACTTAAGCAGGGGAAAAAAAAAATGTTTAAACATATGAAATTGCTCCAGTCTTGCACCTGTTCATCAGGAAGTTATGTTTCCTCCATAGGTGAGTTCCCACATTCTCCACCTAAAGCTGGGCAGCTGTTAACTTAGATACGAGACAACTTTTCTGAGCAGAAAGTGGTAAAAACAATTCCTGGAGCTGTGGGAGAAAGGGAATTTCTTCTCTAGACTGATTCCCAATACCTCCTCCAAATGCAGCCATATTCCCTCCACTGTCTGACATGATGTCTGGAAAGCAACAGTAAATATTACTGACAATTCAGAAAAGAATGAGCTATTACCAATTGACATTGACATCTTGCACTGTAAAAATCTAGCCATTTGAGTACCTAAAATGTGTTAGGTATGTATTTTATAAGCAAAGATTTTCACATTTTGCTTATAGAATAGATTTTTTTATGATAAAAACTGTCTTAAGAATATCTGAGTATGGAGGTATATTGGCAACCATGAAAGGAAACAGGGGAAAACAAAGAGTGAATTTGCAAAGGAAAAGAGAACTGGAGCGATGAACAGCAGAACGGAGGACAGAACAGAGGAAAGGAGGCATGGGAACTGAAGTTATATTGGGGACTAATAATTACACACTTCCATGGATGAACCTTTTTATGAGCAACTCCTTCATAAAAAAAACAACCACCACACCACCCAAAACGCACAAAGTGTCTGTTGTTTCTTACTAACCTTTGATAACGTTAACTGTAAGCAGAGTGTAAGGACATCAGAATTAACCACCAGCGGAAGGTCTTCTTTCTTGAAGAACAACGGAGAGCAAAACAGGCACCTCTACCCTTAGAGTACTAGCAACAGGAACTACTTTATTTTAAAGTCTCTGGCTCAAAGAGTAACAGTGGCTTAAAAGGAACAGTTCACTTCTCAAATGACACAGCTGCCAGACAAGCAACTTCCCTTCTTCCCATCCTTCCCATATGGATGAATAATATGTTTTAACATACAAACTCTTTCCTTAAGATATTATTTATAGTCAGTGTTGCAAAAAACACAGACCATATACCATACTATATACTAATTTACAATCATTTTGTGCTTACGAACAAGTCCAAATATATAAGCAGCAGGTAAATCACTTACCCCTCCTGTTACTCAGACTTAAAAAATTTTTTTCTAGAGTATTTGCCCGTATTTACCACAGGGTGGTATCCATGCTAAGTTTCTCCTACACTGTAATGGAGTTAATACATTAAATTGCTTCTGTGGATGTCTTCTGACTGGTAAGGAGATGCCATTTTCATTAAGTGAAGAGACAGGGATGCCAACTTTCTTTGGCAATACAGAACTGAGGTTCTTGCAGTCCTTGTACAACCCCTGGCAACATGAACACCCTGACGGAATGATTCAGGTAATTACCCAATAAAGCCTTACTCTTGGAATAAATTGGCATGTTCCTTCTTTGTTTTCTCAGTTCAGCAATTATTACACCGGTGCCTCCTCTTCTAAAAGCATGGCAGCTCACAGCTTTGCTTTGTAAACAGTGACATGAACCTTTGTGTTCCAAAAGCTGTCTAGGAATACAGTCAAGGTGAGAAAGCAGTGTACATTAGCACCAAGCGTGTCGTGTGTGTTTGCTCTGCGGCAGCACATTAATACTGAGCTGAAGAGCTAGCTCCCAATGCAAAGCGCTGTGGCCACCAGACCCAGCTGCCTGTGTAACACCAGGGCCACTGCTGGAGCAGAAACAAACCAACAACAAGAGGAAGCGCACCGAGCACGTGGCACACCTCCCTTTCAGCACACAGACCCTTGATTTAGTTTTCGTTTCATGACTTGGAACATGACACATTGAATGTAAGATGGGTTTTGCAGGAAAAGGGTCTTTAAAGAACAAAACTTCAAGAACAGTAAAACGATAGGAAAAAATATACATTTCAGTCAAGAACATTCAGTTCAGAATGTAGTGACTGACATGCTCTGGATGCAAATTTCTCCTAGCAAGTCAAATGTTCAACCCTACATTTTCTCCCCCACTACGCTCAATTTCACTATTTTTAGCTATTTTAGCTCTATGTAATTGAATGATTTGACCCAAATAATCTTGTCATTTAAAAACAATCATGATGACTACTCGACTGATATCAAAAGCGTAACAGCGCAATGTTTAAGACACTGTAGGCTATTTTCACAAGTAATCTGCAACTTTAAATCTGTATTCAAACAAAATTTCCAGTTACATACAATACACACTTTAAGAACATAACTAAATCCTAGTATTTATTAAAATGGGTTACATTTTATATTATACTTTTTTATGTTATCAAAACTAGACCACAGAAAGCATACTTGTTGCCTTCTGTGTTTTTCTCACATGTAGGTGAAATATTTATACATCATATAAAAATACAAGAACAGCCCCTGCATTCCAGAACACAAGTATGAGCACCGACTGTGAATATAACTCTTAACAATTTCATTACTAAGACATCCTCCTACACTTACTATTGCTTTCACATTGAACAGAAAGACCTTTTCAAGTTACGATGGCTTTTGAAGACATAGGAACATAAAGAAAAAATAAAGAAAGAAAAAAAAAAACACAGTTAACAACACGGATTTGGAGTGGAACAGGCTAATAAAAATTCTTCAGTACAGACTAGAAGCAAGTATCTTGCCAGAATGAAAAATGCATTAAAAAAATACAAAAGGACTTGTTCTTCTGCAAAGTACTTCAATAAAATGTGTAACAGATCGCACCAAATGGAATTCCAAAGACAACACATGTTCCTCTAAAGTATACTTATGAGCCATAATTAAAGATATCGTTGCCAAGCTGTATTCAGAAAGAAAAATTATGAAGTCTCCCAGGAAGCAGATACCCACCCTGCTTTTTATAGTTTGCATATCTTGGAAGTCTTTTATAGCCTATATTCCACCATTATCAGACACAGTATGTCCTAGTGACAATATTCCAAAAATGCCCTGTATCTAACACCAGTTGGTTAATATAGGTGCCAGAAGTATGTACAAGCCTAATATCACAACCTGAGTTATCCCAATTAGCATTATAGTTAAGATTAATTTCATTTTCAACCTTTTCTTAAGGTGCTCTTTCCATTTGTACCAAAACACAAATAAGCCTAATACCACCTGTCCCTTAACTGAACCACATCCTCCAGAGGTGCCTTTGGTTCTCAGCAGGTTTGGCATAGTGATTTTCAGTATCACAAAAAGAACAGATAAGTAGCATTTTTAAGACATTATAAAAAAAAAAAAAAAAGAAACAACAACAACAACAACAACAAAACATTTTTTTTAATTTACCTATTACTGCCATGTCCCATTTGAGATTGGGATACTGCAATAATAGGAAAGAAAGGTTTGGGAGGGTTTGGGAAGCTAGTGATCTGATACACTCCTGCACTTAATACTGAAGCCTTTGAAGATGACTACTGCATGGCACACATTTGCTAAAGCCACTGCCTTCTAAAACTGAAATACTTACTTTGAAATACTTATCCTATTACAAAATAGAGCACAATGCCCAGAACAAACAGTGCTCCATCTGTTTTCTTGTGTTCTGTTTTCTTCATCTGATGAAGGAGATGAAACAATTAATTTGCCCCCTCCACCATAAGGAAACTCCTTTCCTTCCAGCCTCACACGAGGAGAGGCAGGCCAGTTTTAGCCCTCTCCATTCAGATAAGCCACTGCATTCACCCAGTTAAAAGGGCTGCACACCAGCAAGGGCATTGCACTGGGATTTGGTTACCTCAAGAGAAGAAGCCTTCCAAACCTAGTAGCTAACTCTGCACGGCTTCCCAAATAATAGTTTCGTACAAAAGAAGCCTCAGCAGGTTCAGAATGCACGTCTAAAACGCTTTTTAGCAAATCAAAGGGAAGAACAATGCAGCCTGGCCTCGGAGCACATGGATAGAAACCAGCAAACCCTGGAAATCGTCCCTTTGTAATCCATTATGCTTGGCAGCCTCGCCAACACCGAGTGCTGCATATTATCCACGTTGAGCCTGCTTCTCAGAACTAACACTAGATGAAAGGACAGCAGCAAGAACTGATGGGAAGCAGCAACGACTTACTGGAAAAGCGCACGAACCTTTGCAGAACTGACAGTTCGCTGAACTAACTGAATTTGAGTCACCGTCTGAAATATCTGCATCTCAGACTGCCTCCACACATTGTTCTCTCAACTTTGATTTTACCTTTTTTCTCAGAAAAGAACCCACGAACTCTATTAACACCCCCTGCGTCTCTGCTTCTCCCATCAGTGGGTCCTGAGAACCACACCTGAGATCTTCGGTTTTATTCTTTTATTTATTAGTAAATCTAAACCATGTGAAAAATGAAGTGTCCCTCCTCCTCCCTGTTCCGTAAATACCACAAGAGAAAGAAAAAGGTCGCTATCGCACGTTTTCCCTGTGTTGTATGGGCTCCTGTATACGGCCACGTGTGCGCACACGTTCTCTCCCTGTGACACCTTCCAGCGTTTCCCTCCCACACAAAGACACAAAGCACACAGCTGCTTTCAGGGGACAAAGCTTCGAGAGCCTGACTACAACCTCCCGTTCATGTGAGAGAAATTTAGCCAAACCAGGCAAAATCTACAGAATCTGGAATTCAAAAACCATTGCACTATATTCTTGCACCTGTTACCAGCATGAGTGTTAAGCTCTCAATGACACTTTGAACATGTCAACTAAAAAAATAAAGTATTTAATTTCTAAGAAAATTAATTTTCTTTTTAATTGATTTCTAAGAAAAAAAAAAATTATTTTAGTGAAACATATTTTTAGTATTTGAAAGATGTTCCTGAATTCAGGGCATCCATGCAGAAACCCAGCTTATATATTCATTTCCTTGAGGCTAACTGAACATTTGAGAGAATGAAAAAGAATTCTGGAATTTTAAATGTAGTATTAAAATCAACCAAGAGAATTTGGATGTACTTTTAGAGTAAGCCATCATATTTCATTATACCATATTTCCACTACATTTTAAGCTTTCTACAAGCTTATGAAGATCAAATGGCAGCTTTCCAAGCAATACTGTAGGTCTAAATGTTATTAATTTGAAGTATGAATAGGCAATACATTGCAAATTAGCCTTATATGAAATGATTACTAGAACAAAATCACTACCCTTCTTCCAGCAGTTCCCTGCATCAATACATGGCCTGGGATTGAAGTTTAAGATCTATTAGCTTTCTTATTCTTTTGCTTTGAAGCAATGGACACATCACAATCTTCCATTTCTAGAGGGCCACACTAGCAAGCAATTTTCTTTCTTTCAACACATTTTGACTTTTAATTAACTGTGCCACCGCACAACACCGATCGTTCTCCCAAAGCATTTAGATAATCTTCACTGGGGACCATAAAAATATCTACAGCACAAAATTATTGTTTTAAAAGAATAATAATAAAAAGGGTTACCTTATCCTTTTATCTTCAACTTTTTTCAGATATTCATCTCTCTTCAGTACTCCCAATATCATTTCCCTTTCATGTTCCAACAAAAATGACAGATTGATGATCTCCAAGTGCTTTGCCATGATTCAACAACAGTTTCAATGAGTCCTTCGTCCAAGCAATTCTTCCAATGAATTATTTGCACAAGTCCAAAGGCACTTTTGTGTCAGAGTTGCAAGATTCACAGTGTCGAAGTTGTATTGCTTTGCCTTCCAACTACACAAGAAATAAAGGTTTCCTTCTTGTTTCTTCCTCAAAAAAGCCAGTATTTTTCCTGGTTACTGAATGCCCTTGTGTCCTGGCCGATGCTCTCTGGCACGCCGCAGGCCTTCAGACTGTATTCACAAATAGCTGCAGCTTCAACTTCCTGGCATAACTGTAGTTTAGAGCCACAGAATAGCTGGGTATAATTATTTCAAACTATCTGAAAGTCAAAAGAAACAAATGGAAATGATCTTGACATTATTATTGTGGTCTGAGTTAAGGCTTAATCAAATGCCTGTTTGAAAGCCACCAAAGAATGAATGCCTACTTACTTGCACACTGCCAGGTTATCTCAGGGAATACATATCTCATATTTTCTGTTGTTGTTTACTTTAATGGATGATTACTATGCTCCCACGAGGGCTCTGTCTAGTACAATACAATTTGCAATTACTTTCCTACTGCAATACACTTCAATGACTATATTCACCTTGTAATACTTCCATCTTAATAGTAATAAGCATCAGGGGTAGGGGGATGAATCTATTCATTTTTCTGAAACCACTTTAAGAGAAAAGTAACAATTAAAAAGTGGAAAGACTTCAAAGGACAGCACTAAAGGTAAGACTCACCCAATAACAAGTATTTGTCTGCATCTCAGCAAGTCACCCATTACACTCAATTCACAATCCAATTCAGAGAAACAGGAACTCTTAAGGAGTGATTTATCCACCTACTGTAGGCATTTAGTTTCAGATTACGTGTCCTAGAAGAGCCCACTAAATACAGAAAGAACCAAGAGCGACTTGTTAACGTGCAGCCACCCTGAAGAAAGACAAACTTCATTCTGTATTTTTTTGTCATTTCTAAGCAGAAATCAACTTCCAGGCAAAAACCAGAAGAGGCACCCTAGTCTGTACTGGAGCACTGAACCTGACCCTCTTTGGAAAAAGTCACCAGGAAAGTACTTTAAAAAAATCTTTAAAAAAAACTATTTAAAAAAAATCTTAAAAAACTTCTGGTCAACTGGTTGGAAGATCCAGCCCTCACAGTCTTGTAAGTAAACATCGAGTCTCATTTTGAAACAATGCATGACCTCCAAGAAACTTTTCCTTAATAAAAAGAAGTTATGTGAATAGATACACATTGTACTTTAAAAAGCACACACACGTTATATATTGTATACAAGCATAAAACATACACAAACAAGTGCATCCACATCATCATACGTAAGTGCAAATACATCTGTGTGCATATATAGGTGCACGTGTGCTATAGATAATGCAGGTTTTATATTATGAATGCTGGAAGAATTGAAACAGCTTTTAAGAATTTTGACATTTGCAGGAGAGGGCCCAACCAAAATGCTCAATGCTGTTACAAAACCTGTTAGTTTTCTTCCTCATTTTCCAATATGTATTTATTTTAATAGCAGCCTTTGCTTCCTTAGTTTTCAACAGTTTGGAAAGGTTTTGACAAAGATAAGTAGCACAGAGAATTGAAGCAATATTGCTCACATTCTAAAAAGACTGCGTATAAGACAAGATATCCTTCAGTTTTCATTTGTAACAACCGCTAAAGAAGCAAATGCTGTTGCCAATGGCATCAAATGAAATTCTTGTGTTGTTTTTCATTAAACTACCTCAGAATCTTGGTTTTGAAATACCCTATTCCCCAAGTTAGCTGAGTACTTATTAGCAAAGGATACAAAAGTCACAATTTAAGTTTAAATGAGATTCTTCCTTTCATTATTCTTGCATAAGCATGGGGATTTCTTCTGATATTTCCTAACCTCTATTTAAGTTAATCTTAAAAATTTTCAAATGAATAAAAAATGATAAATTATACACAACTGGCATATATGTATTTTCATCTAACTTTTCTTTTATTTTTCCCAACACAACACTAATATAAATCTCAAGATTATTTCAGCAATACACATCCAACTATCAGCGTCACTTTTATCAGGTAAGAAAATGGAACAGAAAGGTCACACAACACAGCACACAGCAAGTCAATGCAAGTCAGAAATACAACTCAGGACTGCCAATTATGAACTAACTATTATTGAAAACTGGGAAACAATCATAAACCACAAAACGCTAATTGCTTATTCTTAGATTCTTGAAAATGGTGTTTCTTTTAATACCATCCATAAGGCCAAGTTATTTGTAAGCAAAGAAAGAAAACCAGAGTGAATTATATTTTGTTACTATCAAGGTGGCTAAATTCTTTCTTGAACTGCCTAGCAAAAGGCCTGGTGAAAGCAGTACTTTCATTCCAATCAGGTCTTAATATCACAATGAGCTAGGGAGCATGGGGCTCTGGCATAAAATGGAGAGCCAAGTTCAACAGTCAGAGAACAAGCTAAGATGTTTGATGGGTCAGGGTGCTCTGAATTTCTGTTTGCAAGTTTGCCTTCCAGGGGTAGAGTAGGTGGCATATATCATTACTCTGAGATTGTTTTTTTTTTTTTTTTTTTGACAGAGAAAAACAAGCTTTATCAAAAAATGGAAAACCAAAAGGTTAAGGTTAAAGAATGAGCAATGCAATTAGAAAATGAGCACAACAAAAAAATTGCTTCTGATAGCACCGTCATCATTGATGATACGCTGCAGGTAACTGGGGTTTTTGCAGAAAAACAATGCAGTGGTATGACAAAGCAGGCTAATAAGAACAGCATACCTTGTACGACATATTCTGGTATTGGGAACTCAGGGTAGAGAAAAAACACTCCAAAAGAATTTTTATACAGGCCCTTCTGACTGCACCTTAACTTGACATCTGGACATATTCTCTGAGCTTTTTTATTTACCTCTAAAGAAGCTAGTACTCCCCTAGCAGACTCTCTGACAGCCTCAAAAATTCACTTTGGCTAAGCATAATGCCTACCCTTGGATGTCCTGGGCAATTTTGACCTCAACACGGGGAGGAACATTTTTCCCAAATATGAAGTCCAAACTTACTAAGGTGACATACCACAACTGTGTATTGGGTTTACGTGGCAAGGGTTTGGTAGCAGGGGGGCTGGCAATAAATTATATTAATCTCCCTACGCTGAGTCTGTTTTGCCCCTGATGGCCAGTGAACGCTGTGTCCTTATCTCAACACTTGGAGCCCTTTTTCATTGTATTTTCTCTCCCGGTTCCTTTGAGGAGGAGGAGTGATAGAGCAATGTGTTGGAGTTTAGTTAGCCATCTGTGTGAAAACACCACAAACTGAGAATCCAAAGTTATTTCATTTGTAACCTGAGCATAGGGTCAAATATGCAGACTTTGGAGCAGAACTAAGCACCGGTAAGGGTGATGAGAACATAAACCATCAGATTAGATGGACTTAAAATTTAAGAGATACCTACACTCTCCTGGGCCAGATGTGCATCAGCTGACAGGTCATTCCATTAAGTTTCTTACAACTTTTGTCAATGAGGAAATCTTGAAGTGCAGAACATGTACCACCAGCAGCAGAGAAAACAGGTGCTGGTAGAAAGCTGGTACGATCTGAATTCCACATGAATGGAGACACTTCTGACCACAGATCGACAGGGTAGTCACTGCAATCCCCAGCCACGGTCAGGAATAGAAGGGGAAGAGGCTGGATTTAGGTACCAGTGGTTTGAAACCATGGAACACGGAAGCACACAACAAGAGGGCAATGAAGGAGAGAATTATGGCTATTGACCACAGCCACAATATAACATTGCAACTGATCTCCTAAGTACCACTGCCTGCCATGCCAAATGAGATTGGCTTAGAAACTCTAGAGCAGACTCAATGGACAATGGCCTAGCCAACAAAATCCTGATATTTTATGCTAACAGCTGACCTTTTAGGTTAATTATGCGACTCTTGCATAGAAATTACTATAGCCTTGTTTGTAAAGTCAACAGAAACTACATTAGACTTTGCAATATAGAGAATAATGTGAGGTATTATAACGTTTACCAAGTAGCTAGACATTTTTACATTCAGGTTACCCACATTACCCAAATTATGTTCATACTGCCCACATTAAACAAAGATGTTTGTAGTAAAACCCATTCTTATATGAAGATATAAATTTAACATCAATTATTGCAAATTCACTGAAGTTTTATTCTATTTGCAATGTTCTCTGTTGGTTTTTCTTTTTCTTTTTTTTTTTATTTTTTATTAAAGATGCTTGGGAATAGATCCTTCAGTCCCATTTATGACAAAAATCTCATGGATGTTTTCATCACATAACAATGGGATTTGGCAATGTCAGAAAATACAGCTTTACCTGCTTATATGTTCAACTAAGTCTACCTAGATTACAATACCTTGTGAATTAGCAAAAAATATTATCTTATAGAGAGCCAGGATGGTAGCCAACTGTTTAATGATCTTGCACTCAGTATTAGCAAGACAAAACTTACCAATGACAGTCTTAGAAACCAGCATCTTCAAATTTCTCTTATTGCGTTGGTGGGGCAACACAGTTTCCTGGACAACATTGAGCACCTCAGCAATATAGCTTTTGTGTTCAGGGCTGTAATAACATATCAGATGCTGAAATAACCCCGGCTTTCTGCCCGCCAGCTATCCAACACAGCTGTACCAAACAACTAATTGACATGAAGGCTCAGAACCCACCTCACCTTTCAGATTTTCTTCTCCACTATGAAACAGCTACTCCACTTGGGATGAAAAAATAATTAGATTATCCTAACCAGTCACTGCCTAGCTACTGAAGTTTTCAGCACTTATCTCAAGAGAAACTCACACTTGTTCTGACCAGATTGCTTCTAAAGTCATTACACCCATAACCTCTGCTTAAGCAATATTCTCTGCCATAAGCCAGCTGAAGTGCTAGCAGCAGTTAAAACTTTGCATAAGCTAAATTTTCCTACTTCTTAGGTAATGTTACTATGGCAAGGATTCTTTTACAAATTCTGTGTTGAAACTCAAACACCACCTTCCTTTCTCCATGGACTGTTACATGAGGTGCCATGCACTGGTACACACAAAACATCACCTACTTCACAGCAGCAGACTATGTTTTAGCTCCCATACCTTTTGTGGTAAGCATTTGTTATACATGTAATTGTTAAACAAAAAGAATAGCAATTACAAAAACCACAGGGACACTTTCTCCGTAAAAAAGGAGGCTAATAAGTGATGAGATACTGTTTCTAACAAACTAGCACTTAAGACTTCCCTGCTTTAGACAACACGTGATTGGAGACCAGGCATGTGTTTCACATTAAGATTTAACAGAATAAAAAAAAGGCTCCACTCTTCTCCTGCACTACCTTTTGCTCTCTCTCCAGAATAAATCAGCTGAGAAAAGCTGAATATATGAACTTAGGGCTTGAAAACAGAACAAACCAGCTAGCTTGCAGAAATTGACAATGTCTAAGTAAGTACATGCTCCTTTTAACAGACTTTTGATGTTTTATTAAGCAGCCCTGTGGATGGTTAGGAAATGCCACTGTTTTCATCCTAAACCAAATGAAGATCTTACACAACAGAGCATTTGGTGAATACTAAATCACAAATTAGGCCACATGGAAAAATGCAAAGCCCTGTAACAGGATGGAGTTAGTTTTAATTTACATTCAATTTGGGCTAGAGCATTAATTTCTCTATTCAGGGTAAGGCAACAATCCACCACTAGACTTGCAGTAGAACTAGCAAAGGAGGAGGAGGGAATGAAGTGACACAATGGCAAGACCATATATATAATAAGTGAGCCTCTTAAGTATGGTTGTTTTCCCTTGCCTCACGGAAAGGGGTAAAAGAACTGCTCATTGGGACTATTTACATGTTTTTCCCCACTTCTATTATCCCTGTGAAAATAGTATTTCTAGAATAAAGTCTCCCTCTCTTAAGCTATTGTTGAGGGAAAAATGCATTAGAAATAATAGATTCTTGTTAGCACAACAGCAATTGCAAAATTAGACACAGCTGAATAATATGGAGCACTTTATTCTGCTGTATACTACATATCCACTGTATGTAGGTATCAAGTCTATCCAGAAAGCATTCACTCACTCTCCCAAAGCAAAAGAATTAGTTAAGGCTTGTTTAAAAAGAGGAGAAAAACCAGCACTACTGCATAGAAGAATATGCTGTTTAATTTTGCTAATTGTTAGCACAGCTGCTTGTGACGATTAGAAATGCGGCACCCCTGAAACTGAGTCTGTGAGGGATGTAGGTCAAAACCACAGGAAATACAGTGAATCCACCACAATTTGCTACACTGTCTGTCCCCAAAGATGCGGTGACCGCTACTGTCCCTGCCCTGTATGCCCTCTTGAATATAGCAGGTCGGCAGCTCCCCTGGCACTCCCAAACGCCTTCCCCCATCTCTCCCATTGCCTGCCCCCGGGAGAGAGGCAGAGCTGGGAGGAAGCGAGATGAAAGGAGAGGAATCATCCTCTTTTCTTTTATAGAGCTATTATTGAGAGGCCTGATACAGGAAATTACTCCCGCCACCAAGCCATTATGTTTACTTAGTCAGAAGCTGGTACGTGGAATGATTTAGTGACTCAGCAGCGAAGGCTGCATTTTCCATGTGCGCTGTGCTGCAGCGGTAGGGGGACCACAGCTTTACTTCACTTTGCTCAAGGGAGGCAGCCATCACCTACTGCTGGTGGGAATTCCTGTGCCAGCAAATAAAACGTGGCCTGCGCTACAGTATTTACTAGAACAGGAGTATCTGGGACAAGCACAAACAGTACTTCCCCACCGGCAAAGAAACTCTTACAAACAGCAGCCGAACACAGCATGGTGTGGTGGGCAGTAATTGACCTTCACCAGACAAGAAGTTGAGATGTGTTCTCTCAAAAAGGCACCAACCACGAGCTGAACCAAAGCTGCACAAGGCACAATGGAAAAACTGGAAACTTGGCAGGAGCAGGCATGATGATGGCACTGCTGCCTCCAGCACATTTCAAGAGGCCCAAACCCAACGCTGGCACTACATCTCACAACGAGCTGAACACGGATCCAATGTACCCAGCTTTGGCAATCTGTATTGGGTTTATATGGCAAGGGTTTGGTATCAGGGGGGCTGCAGGGGTGGCCTCTGTGAGCAGAGCCCAGCAGCCACCCCAGGTCAGATCAGAGTCAGCTCCAGCCGGCTCCAAAAGGGACCC
>VXAA01001410.1:166026-176641 GCA_013399115.1 Anseranas semipalmata
AAAAAGAATGGAGTGTTGGTGATGCAATTTTATTTTTTTCATGATACAATAAGATTTGAACGTCCTGCTGCTAAAATGGTCTATGGCACTACAGAAAACCTTCAGGACTGGATTTTTTTAGTTTCATATGCGTCGGTACAAAAAGTTATCCCAAAATGCAGTCTATTATGTTTATGCAAATCCAAAACACCGTTAGGGAGCTTCCTATACGAGTCTTGCTGTCAGAATTCCTCCTGTGTCACTTGGGAAAAAAAAAAACCACAACACATCTCTGCAATACAGCTTGAATGCAGATGTGACGAACTCGCAAATAAAAGGAATTAAGTTTCTTCTTTGTACAAATGACCTCATTTCTCAAAAGCAACATTTTTTTTTTTTTNTATGGTTTTTTTTTTTTTTTTTTTTTTTTTTTTTTTTACTATCAGCGATGCAGACCTGTCAAACCTCATCCATAAAATTCATTCAGCCTCCATCTTAGGCTCCCTTACTGTGCAACTGTGATGGAGACACAAGTGCTTTCCCCTGATTTGTGAACTCATGAACCAACGCAGCTGAACAGTTCATCACACAGCTGGCAGATGACATGACGGGAAAGATACAATCTACTGTGCTGCACCATAATTCAGCATCTCTGCTGGCTTTCACCCATGAAGAGGCACAATCTGCAGGTGTTGTTGACTTGAGCAAATCTAGCCCTTCCAAATGACCCAACGTGCACAGCAAGCATCCATCACATGGCTCAGGGCAGAGACACGCGTTCCCACGACACGACACAACAGACACAAGCCCGTGCATCAGGAGAAGATAAAGTAAAGCTTTGGAGATGGCCTGGGCCAAGAACACCTTGCCAACATGTGAGCAAAGGCTGACCTGTTCCACCAGGCCAGCGCGCAAGACAAGAAACTTCCCGGGACTGCAGGCAGACCAAGGAGAGGCTGGCTCTTGGCTACTCACTAAGGAGAGATGATCTCACCCATGGGATGTTCTCATCCTTGTTTGCGAAGGGAGTAAGCCAGGCTACCAAAAAAATCATTTAAATAGAAAAAAAGCTTAATTGCTTATACACAGTTCAAATGTTTGCAAACAGGGAAGTTCTACCCATGAAGGCAAATCAGGAGAGGCAGAGTTACATTTCCAGGTCTCTAGGTGTGGACTAAAATTAGTTTAATAATGAATCCACTGTCCCTAGGTGTACTGAGTGGCAGGCCTTACTGCTGTGACAAACCACTTGACAAGAAGATTACTCATGACCTGCTGTGGAGGCAAAGAACAGTTCAGATACTGGAAGATACCCTCCAGTGTGGAGAAGTAGATGAGAAATCAGGTTTAAGTGACCACTTAATTGCTAGACACAGATTACTCAGCAACACTCATTCTTCTTTCTGCTGCAGAATTGGATAAGCAGGACTCAGACCATCAAATTCACCAGAATGCTGGGGAATACATAATACTCATCTTACGTGCATTTATATATATAGTATCACACAAGACTATTCTCAAAATTCATCCATCAATTTGTCTGCTCATAGAGCTCTCTGAAATTTTCATCAGCGTTTCAAATATTCTCTTCTCCTGCAGTAGCAGGCAAAGCTGCCTATAATTCATTTAAAGGCATTTAAGGATAAGACAGTTTTAATATTATTTGGCTAACAAATCAATTTTTGTCTGCTTAGTAATTTATTATAGAAACTTCTAAAATAAGTTCCATCTATACAAGTAATTTTCATGTAAATTACCCTCAAATACCATAAGTCTTGGGACATTTCTTAAATGCTTTTGTACATTGTCATGTAAATGATCAGTTTATCATTGCTCATGAGAATCTCTATCACCATGTTAGAATATGAACAGTGATAATCCCCAAGATGAACATCAGACTGATACTGAGATGAAACCGTCTTCACCATCAGTATTCCACAGCAAATCTCTTAGCTTCTCCATATTCCAGCTCCCCCCTATATAGGAAGAACCCCTTCTCTTATCTCAGGAGGCTATTTCAAGCCAAAATACTTCCAGGGATATAAGGCTCCCTGACACCATGAACATACCAGGCATTTCATTAAAATATACACCTTGCTTCAAACTGCTGAAGTCCCCCATTTGTTTTCTATGCCAAACAGGGTCCCTTCTTTCTTGGTTTGCCTATGAAGTTAGGCAAAGGCAGGCCAGGAAGCCTCCCCGTTAAAAACTAACCATTTTTTCTATCATAAAAGGTTATTTTTCTAACAACTTTGCCAAGTTACTATCAGAGATGAAGTCTTCCATGGTACTGATGTTGAGGTTTTGGGACATACTATAGCCAAAGTTTCTGAGAAGAGCTAGAAAATCACACTGTTCCTCCTTTGTCATAGATGTAACAATTTCCATTTCCACAAATTCATATACAAGTTGTAGGACAGGGACTTCAAGCATAAACAGGAGAGGGAGTCTTTTCTTTCATGGAAAATATTATTGTGGAAGATGTTAAAATAAATCTAGTTAAAACCAGATTTTAAGCTGGTGAAGCAATACGAATTTGATAAAGACTTGCTAGAGCAACCAAAAACATGAAGACAGAAATTTTCCAAGGGTCAAATTTAGACTGATTTTTGGGCAACAGAAAAATACATAATGAAAAATCACCCTATGTGAGACACACACTGGGTAACCTGATCCATAAGCATTGCTATTTATGCCACCTAGAATACATCCAGATCAACTAATTACCTCTGTTCTCACCCAAGCCAGAAGCAAGGATCTCTTGAGAATTTTCCATAATCATCTGCATCAGCACTTAAACAATGAAAGTGGTCTCTGAACAGCTGAAACTATTTTCTAAGCAAAAAGAAGGGACACTACATACCAAAACAAGTAATTCGTTTGAAGAAATTCTTGTCCAAGTCTCAAAACTAAAAAATGGTTTAAAAGTGAATTAACTGGGTAGATTGAGATAGAGGCACATAAACCTTAGACTGTAGTCTACCCTGTGCTGTTTAAATATAGAAAAAAACTCCATTCAACAAGTTTCACTGAACTTGGAAAGCTTGCTTTAATTTTCACTTTTATCAGGTCTATAAATTGAAATGGTTCAGATACAAACTTAAATAAGGAAACACAGGGGCAGTGGTTCCATTTAGTTAAGGAGCTATGGAAAATTGTTGGGGTGGGGGGAAGAGGGTGGAAATAAAAGGCATTATTCTATATTTGCCCCATTTCTTCCATTCTTTTAAATGGAGAGACAGAAACACCGACCTTTCTGGACCTTTTTTTTTCTGATCTAGTGCAAGCGTTCTTAGGTTTTGCTTTAACAGACCATAAAAAAACTGCACTAGCACAGGTCATGAAAACTCAGTGCAAAATATCATTGTTAATGGTTGTAAGCCTTAAATACTATCCTGATGTTTTCAGCTTGGCTGACTGCCCTCCTTCAGTAAGTGGGAACCACTGTTCCTCACCCCTCCTTTTTTCTTCTTCTTAATATCACAGTTTCTCTGTGTGGTCTTTCAGAGTAGGGAAGGCACAGCAGTATTTAGGTACAGAAGTTATTCTGTCCTTAGTATTCCACTGGAATACAAGAGTGAAGAACTATTCCATCATGGTTTGGAAAAGTGACTCTCATGGTGAAATAATTAGAGATGTGAAAATTTTTGATTTTGTTTGAGCTTGAGGCAATTATTTTCTTTGGGTTTCAGTCATGACTGCAACAGTCATTCTGTTCAAATTCAGGTTAGAATAAAACCTACTCAAACCTATTTTTATTGGTTTCTGTATAGATTTTATTCCAATTCAGAAATACCACAAACCTTGGAAAGCCTACTTTGATTTTCAAGCTTGTCAATAAATCTGCCCCCATAAATATAGGCATCTCAATTTCACATAATTTAAGATTTGATAGAAGAATTTGAGAGCTGACAGTTCTGCCACCAGCATCCAGCAGTTTTCCAGATGTGCAGGGGTATGCACATGCGTGTCCATGTGCATGAGGGAATTTACCATTTAAATTAGAGTCCTGAAGAATACTGAAAGGACTGCCCCCATCCACTGTGTTTCAAGCCCTGGATCATACAGAATTCTTCATGAGAACAGAGCACCCAATTTAAGCTGCTTTAAATGCAGGGATCCAGCTCTTCAGGTAATATAAACTGTTATGACTCTGTTGAAGGAAAGAGAGATGTCATTATGTTGTTTGGTTTTAAAAACTGGTTGGGTTCAGCTCCATTCTTAGTTCCCCTAAAACTCAATGCTTCAATAGAATGCTTTGTTATTAATATTAGAGAAGCAGCATCCTAGGTAGCCACAGAGTTGCAATAAATCAGCATGCTCCCTAAGCACATTGAAGCAAAATCTTCCTCTGCCAGAATCAATAGACACCTTTCCAGCCAAAGTTCAACAAAGAGAGTAATTGGTAAAACTTCAGTTTATTTCTAGAGAAATAATCCTGGACATCAAGTAATGCACAACATTTCACTACAACATCATGACCACTCAACCATTTCTATACATTGTCTCATGCTGACCTTGCATTTACATTTAGGTGACAGGGTTTCAAAACAAACCAGTTGGAGAAATGAGCCTCTGTTACTGAAGATCATACCACTGTAGCGCAACAAAGCCCACAGGCAGGAAGCCAAAACTATGCTATACTATGCTGTTTGTTTAAGAATTGATATCCTCAAGCACCAACAGGTGTTAACAGGAGATGCAGCAGTAATAAGGAAGGTGGATCAAAACCATGGGATTCCTTAAATAACAGAAGAGTTCTAGTGGATTAAAAGTCATTGCAAATAATTTGATTATGCTCTCTTAATTTAATGATATAGAAATTTCATAATACAAAAATCGGCAGCCGGCAAGTTCAGAAACAACTACTTGAATGACACCTCTGAACAACAGAAAGATTCCTCCTTATTTTTAGGGAGTCATGCACGAGGTCCATTTTCTCTTTGCATTATCCATATTCACTGGTAAACAAAGAATCACATCACAGGTAGAACGCCTTAACCTCAGCCATATTTTCCACTGCTATTTTCAGATTATGTCTCAACAGAACTAGTTTCTGCCTTTGTGCTGTGTAGCTTTTAAAACAAACCGCAAGCTGCTTAGGTATACTAGGTCCTTCAAACCCAAACAAACACAAACACACCAGGAGGCAAAACAAAACTCCTTCTAAACCACAAGTTGTTAATTGTCACTGGCTGCCTGCTTATTCCCTCCCCTGCCCCTTGAGACATGATGTTGCATAATCCTGCTGCTGCTACTCTTTTGCCTAAAAATTGCTATTTGGGTATGCATATTAGTATTACAGTAAAGGAAAACCCTTTACAATGGTATAAAAGGATGCCCAAATTACTTATCCCCAGGAACCCCAACATAAACACACTCTTAAGACCTCATATATGTATTTTTACTGCTTTTCTTCCCAAAATGTTATTCAAATATCCTCTTATTACTGAAGGAAGAATGCCTTGTTACATATTTAATCATTTATGATTTACAGGTCTTTTGATTTTCCTCCCAAAACAAAAAAAAAAAAGTGGAAAGATAACAATGGGGGATCTTACATTCACAGCAAGGCTGAAGAAAATTTGCAGTAATGAAAAGAAAGCTTTCAGCCTTCTCACATAATTCATGCACTAGTATGACTTCATTGCCATCCTCAGGCATAAGCTATCTGAAGACGTATTTGCGTAGTTATCTAACAAAATTCTGTTTGTGATTTAATTTTAGAGAGTTTTCTATGTGTATGAATACATGCATTTTATTCTGCCTGAACACATCTCCAGCTTTTATACTACACAGACTACAGCTAAACTCTAATTTTGAACTTTTGAGGGTATTTCATTGTCTTGACCCGTTCCATGCTTGTGCTCTCCTCTCTCCCAGGAGAAAGCCACAGGTGCCAGCCACCTGGGAGCACACAACAGTCCTCAGCATATTCTCTGCCCACTATCACAGCATCTTCACCTGGTGTAATGAGAAGACAGGAGGGACAGAAGCCCTCCAAAGCCAAGAGGGGAAAACCACTCCTCGGGCTTCAGCTTGCACTTACATAACTGAAAAGCATCTCCACCGGAAAACCAATGATGGCGACAAGACAAGCAGCTCCCCTCCATTTAGTGATCCCTGTCTTGTTACCAGTTATTTTGCCATCTGGATTCCCTATTTAAAAAAAAAAAAAGCCATATCTACAGCCACTTGAGACTTACATGTGGTGACATGGTATTCTGTTCCTCTTACCATTGTTCTGTTCCTAAGTGCTACAATGAAAAAAAAAACTTCACAGTCTAGTCTCATTCCCTCACCATTAACAAGAACAGGAGAGCCAAAAGGGTAATTTTTGAAAACATCAAAAATTAAGGCAGTTGCAAATAAGTGCAAGTTTATACATCAGCTGCAGTCTACTTACAAGCAGAACCTACAAGAAGAACTGTATCAAGTCAAAGGACAAGAATACCAAACTAGACTCTGATTATTTCTAGTGTTAGTGCATAGGACGATCAAAAAAAACCAAAAAAACAAAAAAAACATATACTATGCACAGTACTTACAATAAGCTATTCCACAATAAATAGTTTGTACAGTTAAAGTTCTTTCTTTTTTATTCATTCATGGGGTTTTCAAATTTGAGATCTGCTTTTTGTGCACTAGTGATACAAATGAAAAATCCCAAATTTGCAATCCATGCTATATTGTCTGATGGCTTTCTTTTCAGTATCACCTGAAATACAATCTTGCCCAGATTTAAGGTTAAGAAAGTTATTGTTTTTCTAACTTTGCTTTTTCAACTAAAGGGAGAAAGGTCAGGCTAATAAAGTATTATTTGTGATGTCACTACATGTTTTAAGGTGATATGCTACAGACATTCAGCACGTCTCTGAACCAATGTGTTTCATGTTTCAGGTGAGGCTTAATAATGATGTTAATCTATTAACAAAGTCCACTCAGAGCAATCTCATCAGAAGCCAACATTTGAATGAGTGCAGAGGTTCAGGGAATGAAAGCCAGAACCTTCACAGCGAAAGCAGGCGCAGAACAGGCCAGTAGAAAGACTGCATTTGTTCTGCGCTAGTGCGGCCTCACTTCCAGTACCATGTGCAGTTTCAGGCACCACAAGATCAGAAGGACATAAAACTATTAGAGAGCATCCAAAGGAGGGCTATGAAGATGGTGAAGGGTCTAGAGGGCAAGATGTATGAGGAACAGCTGAGGTCACTTGGATTGTTCAGCCCAGAGCAGAGGAGACTGAGGGGAGGCCTCATGGCGGCCTGCAGCTTCCTCACGAGGGGAGCAGAGGGGCAGGTGCTGATCTCTGCTCTCTGGTGACAGCGACAGGACCTGAGGGAATGGCATGGAGCTGCGACAGGGGAGGGTCAGGCCGGGTGTTAGGAAAAGGTTCTTCACTGAGAGGCTTGCTGGGCACTGGAACAGGTTCCCCAGGGCAGTGGACAGGGCACCAAGCCTGCTGGAGTTCAAGAAGTGTTTGGACAACACTCTCAGACACATGGTCCAATTTTTGGGTGGTCCTGTGTAGACAAGACAGTCAATATTGAATTTGGGAGGAAAGAACAACCTTGGGAAGGTGACAAACTGGGAAACAGTTCTACACTATCGTCTTTGAACCAAATTTCTTACTCCTAAGCATAAACAGCACCAAATAGGTGGAGTATTTCTAAATATCCCTAAGGCTTAATTAACTCTGTTCTGAAAAAGTGATGAACACAGTACTTTGTTACTGAGTTACAAGTTTTACTGCCTATGTTTGGTTACTATTAATGCAGGGAGGTAGATTATAACAGAGTTTGCTTTCCTCACACAAAAAGTACACATCTATGTGAACACTGTTGAAAGCAGAAGCAGGATTATGTCTAAGCCTGTGCCTCAGTTAAAACCATCTAAAATCTCACTGGAAGCTGAAGGATGTGGACAATGAGCACAAATCCTTTAGAACATTTACTTCTCATTTTCTCAAAACCCAGCTTTACTGTAGCAATCATCAGCACTATCTTCACTAAGTTAGTGAGAAGGCTTTTACACGCACCAGTACTCCACCAAGCCTAAAGCTGAATGCTTAACTGCTTTTACTTCCAAACACAGTCTTTTTATAGCTGGAAACATGCTGTGGCAAACTAACATTAAAAACACTTCCGCAAAATTAATCAGAAAGGAGCTCATGATTTCAATTCAAAGTATTTTTGATATAAGCACTATTACATTACTTATTTAAACTCTTAATTGAGAACGTGAATTTTCAAAACTCATTTCCCACAAATCATTTTGAAATGTTTTGCTGCCTTCCACAACAGAAATGAAATATCATCAGTGAGGTCATGGTTCAAAGTGATTTCAGGGTAAACCGCAAATTCCTGCCAAATCCGAGAGTGTCTGATAAACATTAAGAAAAGGTTTGATCAGGTTTGACTTGTAGCTTACTACGTATGCTACTATTTAAACATTGCCCTAAAAGATTATTGCAATCCTAACCAGAACAACCCCCAACCTAAAGACATTCAGATTTACAGGAAATCCAAAGGAATGTTATTCTTTGCGTGCAGTGCCAGCACCCTAGGTATTAGTAGAATGTGCAGTTAAATTGACCTAAATGGCCTCCATTCAGGTTCTTCACTTAGGAAAGCCGAAACCAGACAAATGTTTACTAACGAAAGTACAGGATCTATGAATATACCAGCACCACAACTGCATGACAAACTTGTCACACCCTCGTCTTTCAGAGCACTCCTTACTCACTGCAGCGCCAGCCAGATGACACCCATGTTTGCACAGGTTACTCATACTTCTCCACCTTTCTTTGCTGCCATACTCATTTCACCGAAGGATGTATGCCTTTGAGCAGAAACAGAAAATAGCAAGAATCCTTCTCACTTATTAGTTTTCAGTTGTACCTAATAAATCATTATTCTCCAATGCATTAATCTTTTTTCCTCCTAACCACATCCATCTTGTTCATATTTTTCTAAGTGAGGGTTTCAAAACTAGACAGTGTTTAAACAGTCTCACTATAACCTTAGCTATGGCTTCATTCTTTTTTCCCCTCCTCTAAAATTTAACACTGGTAATAACATTGGAGAGGGCTCTATTCTAGATAAAGATGCCAACAGTTGACAGACATTTTCACTAGTACATGATCTAAGTCTACTTAAAATACATCTATAGAGTAAAGGGATAGAAATACTTCCGGAGAGATGCATATGTTTGTACTTTAAGTTCAGAGCACAACAAAAGCCAAAGAACCTGTTTTATAGTTAGCAGCTGTGAGAAATGTTACAGAAACGATAGTTAGTATAGAAAAAGCTGCTAGAAAAAGCATGCTTTGCAATGCAACATATCACTTCAGGCAGTCATATTGACTTTTTTGCTATTTATCTCCAAAGATGCTCTGAACCTACTGGTTTCAAGAATACTCATTTTCATCATATTCATGTCTTTTGTATCACTTTACACAAGATGAGATTTCTGACCCCCTCCCAGTATAAATCTCATTCTCTTCTGCCCCTGTTAACAGATTCCATAACACAGTCAGTACTGCTTCTGCACTGAAGTCTACAGTGAATGGAAGGTAATGCCTACACCAGATCTTTATTTAATTGAAAGCATGCATGAGTTATGCTTCTCTTATCCTTCTGAAGTCATGTGTGTGTAAGCACCTGTCATCTTTGGCATCATAAGCCTTTTTATTATCTTAAGCAGGTTTAATATTCCAAGAACTGGAATTCACTTCTTTATTTCCTACATTTTTTCTCTTCCCAGCCCATCAGGCACTAGCAATTTCGTGTAGAGATTCAAGAAAAGGAATGAGGTTTTAGAAGTGATATCAAGTACATCTCTTCTTAAATCTGACCTACCTCTTCTACAGTTCTGAAATGCCCCTGAAACGAGGAAACAAACTCAGATTCAACTTGTATATAATTGCTCAAAAAGAAATCAACCCTGTCATGTAGTAACTGTAAATGAAAAATATCACTGACAAATGGCTTGCTTTCAAACAGTGCTTTCTCCCAGAAGTCTGTCAAATAATAGAATCCTTGGAAACAACGTTCCCATGGTCATGGACATTTGCTTCCATGGTATTCAGATAACACCCCAGAAGTTCAGTACCATACGTACAAAAAACAATTCCCTCAAGCTCCACTCTGCTGTTCAAGCCCTAGAAATGCATTGGTGTTATGTACGATTCCTACACTGTCTCCATCACTACATTATATATAAAAAAATCAGATACATTCATGCTGTGGACATGTTTTCCTCTCATCTACTGATGCACTGCTGCTTCCACAATTTGTGAGGCTGTATAGGTGAAGGATATTAGTCTAACCCTAAACTTACCGGAGTCCCAGTGGAGAGACGCTAATAAGTTCAGTTGCATTCAGATCACAAGTCATCCCAATGCATAATGCAATCAAACCTAAAAGCACAGTCTTCCTTGCACTAAAAGGCTGCAGTGAAAGGTAATTTCTCACAAAAAAAAGCTACGACAAATTCATCCAGAACCAATACACAAACCAACTGAAACGAGAACTTAAATGTCAAACAACAAGAGATGCCCCTGAAAATTTAAATATTCCACAGATGCATTTAAGTGAAGGTGCAGAGCCAGTCTCTTAAGGGAAAAAAAAAAAAA